>OU015744.1:134891242-134916383 GCA_907169655.1 Acomys percivali
ACACACACACACACACACACACACACACACACACACACACACACACACACACAGAATGGTGCTATTGATGACTTAGCTCTTCTTTAAATTTTTTATTATATTACTTTTTTACATATACATTTATATTATATACATAAATAAAATAAACTACATACAGCAAGAAGAACCACAAAACAATCAGGAAGTATATAAATGCTACATTCATAGTGTTTTGGCTATTTGTATTTGGCAACCTTGAAGAAAACATCTTTCCTGTCTTGGTGAGTCTAAAATTCTGATTGTAAATCAATATCTACCATATCTCATCTCTATCAACTTAAAACATCTATTTAGACCTAGACACATCTTAACTCCTAAACAACTAAGCTTAAAAAAAAATAAATAAAACGCTCCACGAATTTGCATGTCATTCTTGTGCAGGGGCCATACTAATCTTCTCTGTATCATTCAGATTTTAGTATATGTGCTGCTGAAGTGAGCGCGATGACTTAGCTCTTTATGTGCACTCAAAGTGCATTTTATTATATGTTTCCTGGAGCTGGAGAGCTGGCTCAATGGTTATGAGCACTTACTGTTCTTACAGGGGATCCCAAGTTCTGTTCCCAGTACCAATATGTCATTTCCCAAAACTCCAGTGTCGGGGAATTTAATGCATCCATCCGTCATTCTTGGGCACTCCACACACAGTGCACACACATACAAGCAGGCAAAATACACATACACATAAAATAAAAACAAAAAAATAAAAGTAATTATCTACATCTTTTCACAACAGAAGAGACACATAAACAGAATGAAGAAAAACAAACATGTATTTAGTGGAAATTGTCTATTAACTCAGAAATCTCTAAGTTTAATATTCTAAGGACTTTTCTACTATACTAGATCTGGGGAGCAAACCCACTGTCTTGCTGTATTTCTGTGCTGACTAGAACCTATGTAAAGTGAGGGAGGAGGATTGGTAATCCAGATGCTTTTCATCTTTCTTTGTTGAGACATGAACAGAATCCTGCTTTCAAGTTGCCATGGCTCTGTTGGAAAGCGTTCCTCTGGGAGCAAACCTTTAGCGAGGCAGACAGCTATCCTTGTTAACCCTCGCAACCTTTGAGGAGACTGACTGCTGCTGGTCCAGCCCTTCTGACCAGAGCCATGCTCATGCAAGTCCTGTCTCTTCTCTTAGTCACCTAAGTATTCTTTGATCTCAGGCGATGCAGTTAACTCACGGAATGGGAGTATGGCTGGTGGTGGTGGGAGGATGAGGGAGAATTTTCAAAACCTGAAAGTATATTGTTGAATGAGTCTTGAATAGACTTGGGTACCATTGATTTTTATTCAGTTACTACTTGGCTCTTTAGGTGTTGAAAATAATACCAACTTAGCAACCCAGTCGACTGCATACCTTCGTTGTTGTCGTTGTGAAAATCCGGGAGCTAAAGTTGCTCTGCTGGTACTAGATAAAAATTAAACATGAGTGAGTGAGTGCTTCTGCAGAGCTGATGGACTATATAAGGATCAGAAGTAGACAAAATTAGCAACTTTAGATGTTAGACTGAGATTACACCTCAAGACACAGGGGCTGCAAGGAGCCCCCAGCCTTCTGAAGTGCTGACAGGGTTCTGTTTCTTGAGTTAGAGAATGGGTGCATGGGGATTTCCAGACCGAAATGCCACGTTCCAGTGACTCAGTGATACTTTTTGTGTGTCCAATATTCACTAGAAAGAAAATGTTAAGTTAACAGTTTCCATTTTGGGTCATGTTTTGATATCAGGTCATGAGTGACCAACGGTGGTACAACCTGTTTGATTTGGGTTTTGAATGAAGAGGACCTGGGATTCAAACCTGTCCCTAAAGAAACCTATTTTTTGTCATCTAACTGGCGGTGATTAGAGCGAGTGTAGTCTGGATGCCAGTCTTGAGTCTCTGGCTTAACAGACACCCGTACACTAGTTCAGTTAATGTGCTTAGCTGTAACAGGGAGAGCTGGCCTTCCCGCAAGCCTTGCAACATTCATGTGATGGGCACATCCAGGCCAGCAAGTCCATTTCTAGTCTAGTCTATCTGAGCGATCAGTGGGATGGCTGGCAACAGACACTCTGCTACAAAACTAACTACCGGTGCGGCTGAGTGCACACAAGTAAGCCAGCATGGAGTATTTCTTCTGTGTTTCTCGGGGATTTGTTAAAGAACATTCTGAAATGAAATCTTTTTGTTCGAAAAGCATAGATAAAGCATAAACTGTGTGTCCCAATTTCCTCTTCAGAACTTAATTTCTGTTGCAATAGGCATCAGTGGAAATTTCTACCCAATGTTCTCCAAGGAAATGCTGAACAAAATAAGCTTGTTACCACACCCAAATAATAACTCAAGCCCTGTGGCATTACTGGCATGCAAGGGAGCCAAACTGAGACCCACCTCTGATAAATCAGGTAGAAAAGAATTGTAGGTTTCATACTGTTTGAGTCTTTTAAATGATTTAATTCATGGTTTTAAGAGGTGTTGCTTTGCAATATTGTATTGATAAAAGGCATTTCATGAGTTTTAAACACAAGAGAGCTTCATAAAGATCTGGTATTTGAGACAGGGTCTCACTGTGTGGCCCTGGGTTGCAATCCTCTTATCTGTGCATCTAGAGAGCTGGCATTACAGGCTGACAGAGACATGGAAACGAGCATTAGAAAAATGTATCAATCTGTGTGGTTATAGACAACGTCTTGAACCAACATAAATGGCGGCGGGGCTTTTTAATAGAATTTAAATAGAGCCGGCATGGGGAAAGCACTTTCAAAGGACTGCTTACTTTACTGTGTAAGCTTTGCTCCAGCCAGGAACAGTTAGCTGAGATTAATGGGCTTTGGATCCATCAGTGTGACTCTTTGATAAGCTGTCAAGATCCATCTTTAATTATTCTTTATGTATTTGGTGCATTGGAGCATGTGGCTTTGAATGTTCTGGCCATGTGCTCTATCACTGAGCCCTAATCATAGATATGTCCTGCTAAGGTGACCTTTAAGCAGCAGACACTGGGTCGTTATCCTTAAGGGCCTATTGCCCTTGCATAGGCCAGAAAATCATTTCTGCTGCATTCACAGCCCATTAAGTCCTTAGAACAGGGACTATTTATTGGTGCATAATAAAATTGTGCAATGCTTTATTAGATGCATGTTTACTGCTCTGCTAGTACATTCATGATCAGTGGTGAGCTACTACATCCTTGTATGTGACTGTCTACTTCTATGAAAGCTGATATCATACATGCATGAGTCCTGCTGGAGGACACATTCCATTTGTGTGTTTCTGTAATGGTATGTCTGTGTACACCCGTACTCTTAAATCCGTTTATACTGCCTTAAAGAAACATGTGTGATCACTCCTGTAATATGAATCTCTGTGCCCTCCCTCACTTTATTCCCATGTGTGTTTTTGGACTAGTAAGCCTGTGTGGACTGATGTTCATGGACATCTGTGTGTTCTGATTTACCAGGAAGTACATGGACGACACCCCATAGTAGAGCATCCTTGAGCACCTCTCTGCTTCTGCACAGGTAGATCTGTGTCCATGTGCAATGCAGTAGTAGTTTCTTCCTTTGCACTTCTTTACTAGTGGATATCTATACGGTGTGTCCCAGAAGATATATGGGCATGCAGAATTAATGCAACCAAGTTTGCTGCTGTATGTGTACACACAGGTGTGCTGCAGAACCAGTATATCGATGGGGACCAGTCTGCTCCAGTAACTGCTGTTTAAGACAGGCATGTGCACTGTGATAAAAGTACCCCCTGTGCTCAGTTGTTTCAGTACGTACACATCAGCTGTGCTGCAGCAGTAGAGCATCTGCCTCAGGACATCACTGTGTACTCCAGAAGCAATAGTACATGGATCTTTGCTGCTGTGTTCCCCTCGGCAGATGTGTCTGCACTTATCCAGATACCCTTCACCATGGGCACAGCTGTCTGCATTTATCCGACTCTGTGCCCCTGTGCACACGTGTCTAAACCGTTTCTAGTTGGAGAACTAGGCACAGGTGTGTGCAGTTTTTCTGATTAGTTATTCTTGCACAGCAGCTTTTGGCCACTTTTCATGATTAGCTGCACTCCTGGATCAGGGGGTCCTTGGTTTGCCATATTAGCTAACAGCTCAACACAAAGTGTCTTCCCATCCTGAATTAGCTGCGGCTCTGACCACAGAGATTTGATGTGAGCCCTAATCCCGTACTTAGTCCTAACCTAACCTGTAACTAGAAAGCCTACTCTTAACCCTAACGCTAACCTAAACCTAACCTTGAATACCTAACCTTAGAACTCCAAACCAAAGTGTTAGGGTTAGAATTCTAACCCTAATACGTTATCTAAGCTTAGCACTAGCCCTAATCCAAGCAATAGCTCTTACCTTACACTAAGCAAACGGTTGACCATAACTAAAATGCTAATTTTAATACTAATTGTAACCATAGCAACAATCAAGACCACTAACCCCAGCACTAACCAAAACTATTGCATAAACCCAGCCTTAACCCTAACACTAAAAAGAGCTCTTCATCTGTTAGAAACATAACTGAAACCATCTTGTGTAATACTGCAGTACCTGCGCTTACCACCAGGTCGTGCTGGTAAGAGGTAGCCTCGGAAACAAGGCCCAGGCAGTCCACCCAGCTGCTCAAAGAGGAGCCTGTCCTAGAACAGGCCTTGATAATGCTAATGAATGAAGCCCAAGTTGGTGTTGTTAGGCTAGTGTTCTAGCCCCAAGCTGTGGGTCCAGATAGCACAAAGCTGACACTAATAAGATGATACAAAAATTGGAACTTTGGAAGCAGTCACCAGGATCACACTGCTCTGCTCCCAAGACATAGCTTCTCTAGCTTTCTGTGAGGAAAACAGTGGAGAGAGAACTTGAATGGGACTTTGTGAGTGACTTTGGCCTCTGTGACTACTGAACTTCTGGCACTGTTGCTGGTTTCACACAGATTAACTGGCCAGCACTCTCAAGGACTACCCGGGCCTCCATCAGTGTCATCTGCTCAGCCTATCATCCATAGAGGAAGGATTTCACAATGATGGTGGGTGGTCCAGCAAGCTAGTAATTCATCCTCACTGGAAAAGACTCTCTAGTGGAATCTGGCAGCAGCATTTTCTGCTCAATCAACTATTACCCACCAGGTGAGATGTCTGTTTAGCTTTTATATTCACATATTATAAAATGTGTTTATGTGAATAAATGGAGCATATCTAAAGGCAAATCTTGTGTGGTCATTCTAATTGGAAGCACCTTTCAGCCCATAGACCATGTTGGTAATATCAAACCCAAACACTAACAGTAAACCTAAAGTTAACCTAACCCTTCCCGAAAAGTGGGTCTAGATTTAAGCCTAACCCTCATCCTATGTCTAACCCTATCACTAATGCTAGGCCTAACCTTAAACCAAACACTAGCACTAACCCTAAACCTAACTTGAATACTAACCCAAAACCTAAATCTCACCCTAAATTTAACCCTAGCCTAAACACTAGCCTTAAAGACACGACCGGCCTTAATGAAATTGTAAGCCTGCCTCTAGCCCAAATTTGAAAACTAGGTCTAAATCCTACTTCTAACAATAACTGAAGACCTTATACTAACTTTATACCAAATTCTTGCCTAACCTTATCCCTAATGTTAACCCTGGCTCTGCCTCATTAAACCTAACCCTAGCCATAATTCTAACCCAAGGAATAATACTAACCATAACTGTCAACCTAGCCCTAAAGTTAACATTGGGCCTACCTCTAACCATAACATTAGAAATAACATCAATACTGTACCTAACTCTACCCTAAAATTAGCCATATTTCTAAATCTCCCATTAATCTAAAAAATATAAACAAAACTTTTATTCTAACACAAACTGTGGCCTAACCATAACTCTATGCCTAACTCTAACATTCATCTTAGAATAAACCTAAAAGAGTCTTTAGAACTAATGGGCTGGAGAGATGGCGCAGAGGTTAAGAGCACTGGCTGCTCTTCCAGAGGTCCTGAGTTCAATCTCCAGCAACCACAAGGTGGCTCACAACCATCTATAATGAGATCTGATGCCATCTTCTGGCCTGCAGGCATACATGCAGGCAGAACACTGTATGCATAATAAATAATAAATCTTAAAAAAAAAAAAAAAAGAACTAACACTAACTAGGAAACCATACATTACCCTAAACAACATCTTACCTTTTCTTGCCATAGCCTAACCTTAACACAGCACTTTCTAACCTAATGTTAACCCTAACCCTAGCCTTAATGGGTATGATTATTCTAATCATATCCTATGGAAAACCGTAACCCTAACCTTCCATCTTGTCCAAACACAAATACTAAGTCTAAGACTGACAAAATCCAATTGTTAATACTAAATGTACACTTGCCAAAATGTTACACCAACTTCTAGCAAACCTTAGTCATTGCTATTGTTACCCTAACATTCACCTCAATAGTAAATGGAATAGTCACACGTCTCTGTAAGGTTAGATCACACCCTAATTCTAAGCCTAGCTCTAACATTCAACAAAACATAAATGCAATCCTAAATTTAACACTAAAGCTATCCTTATCACTGATCTTAATTCTAATGCTAACACTAACCTCAGCCATTAACTAAAACTAGTCTCAACCTCATTTGTAAAACTTAAGCCTAACACTAACCAAAATTTTATATCTAACAAAAAATGCTGGCTTAACCCTAGTCTTTACCCTAAAACTATCCTAAACATTGCCCTAATTCTAGGCCTACCTCTAACCCCATCTATAGTCCTTACCCTAACACTAGCCGTATCCCTAACCCTAAACTTAACAGTAGCTTTAACAGTAGACTTAACTTGAATTAACATCCCAGTCCTAGCTCCTGGCCCTGTGCTAAACTCCAGCTCAAAGAGTAGCCCCAAATCTATACCTAGTCCTTAATATTTTAAGCCTATCTCTCACACTAAACTTGACCTTAGCTTAAATACTAACCCTAAATACATCCTTGATCCTAAATAAAAATGTAACCCCACTTCAAGTCTGTACCCTAAAACAAAGTCCTCAATAACTTCTACCCTAATTCTAACTGTGCCTCCTGCACTAACTTTATACTAGCTCTAGCCATAAGCCTAACAAACTTTAACCCTAACCTTACCAATCCTAAGCCTAAGCCTCACCCTCCTGCAATAATTTTATACCAGCCCTAAGCCTAACACTAAACAACACTTGTCACAGACATGGAGATAAGTCATAGAGGCTTTGCTTGACAAAGTTCCAGAGACCTCCGACTGTCTAGCATGATCTCTAGACATCCAGAGCTGCTGTGGGGGCTTTGCTTGACAAAGTTCCAAAGATCTATGGTAGATCATCACTACCTTTAAATATTATGTATGGTCCAGGTGTGATTTTGTTTAGAAATATGCTATTTCTCCTAAAACTGTTTTTTTTTTTCTCCTTATTTCTCACCCTTAGGAAAATCATACAGGGAAAACTTTTTCCCACAGAGAATGTTGAAAGAGGGCGTCTGACCAAAGGCTTGAGACAATGATAGAGTATTTTGTTCTGACTGTGAGCACCCAAGCAGAAACTGCATGAGAGAAAGTTAAGACCTGGACATAATAGTACCTGGATAGATACTGCTACCTGTAGAAATGTTTCCTTAGAATCTGCTTTGAGATCACTAGAAGGTGGGCTTGGAATGTCATGCTTTACAGATGGTTTACAATAGAGGACCCCTTGGTGGCTAGCCTAGGCTTGGATAGCACACCTGTTGGTCTGGGACTGGACGTAGGTCAATTTTCTCTTTATTAGAGAACATTTAGCTTAATCTATGTTGCTTTGACAATCATATAAACACAATGGCTTTAGCCCAGGGGAGTTTATGATTAAACTTTCCTAAATGTTATTTAAGAAATAATGATAAGATTATGCGAACCATTGCTTGGAAATTGATTGTTTTTTTGTTTTGTTTTGTTTTTTTGTTTTTTGCTGTATGTTTTATTGTAGGTCATACAGAACTATTTGTGTTTCCTTGTTAGTCTGTTCTGTTGCTTTGTTGATTTTTGAATGCCCTATTGATTATAAAAGATGAGAAAATCATAACATAATCTGTAATGAAAAATGAAACTTCACTTTAATAAAATACTGGGGTTGGCCCATGGAGAGAGTTAGTTGGACAATAAGCAAGGGGACAAGGAAGTAATAGAGGTGAGAGAGTAAGCTAGAGTGAGGTGAGGAGCAGCAAGGGAGATGGATAGATGGGAAATGGTGAAAAAGGCAAGCAAGTAACAGACATGAAAGAGAGAGAGCTAGAGTGAGATGGGGAACAACAGGAAGAGAGATAGATGAGGAACAAGCAAGCAAGGAGAGAGAAAGATGGTAACAGCAAGCCAGCAAGATAGATAGACAGATAGATGGTGATGATAGACAGATAAATAATTAGATAAATAGATAGATGATAGATAGATAGATAGATGGACAGATAGGAAGCTAGTGAGCGAGCAAGGAGTTATTTGGACAGACAGACAGCAAGTGAGACAGAGATGGAGATAGAAAAATTCTCCTAGGCTTTAAGATCTTCAGCTTGTACCACATATGCCTGAGTCTCCGAGTATTTCTTTTTCCTCCATTCCTCAACTTCTCCTCAACAACTAGCTCCCCTAGCTAGTTGTTCAATCAACAGTTGGTTTCCCTTAACCAGCCATTCACCACCTGCTCAATTCTCCGTACCCAGGATCCATCTCTCTTCTCTCCTCTTCGCTGTTCCCAGAGCTGGTCTTGGGGAGTGGCAAATACTCACTCTAACACTAGTCTTAACAATAAAACTAGCCCAAAATGAAGCCCTAACTCTAACCCCAGCCCTAAGTCATATCTAATTCTAGCCCTGAGACTAAACTTAAAACTAGCTCTAACTCTAATTTGAATACTAGCTTTAAACCTACCCTTAACCCTAGTGAAAACACTAGCTCTAAATAAATCCCTAGACCTAAATGAACTTGCAATCCTACTTCAAGCCTGGACCCTAAAACTAGGTATATAATTAGCATTAATCTTATTTCCAGGTCTAGCTATACCTCTTAGACTGACTTTGCAGCAAGCTTTAACTGAACAGTACCCATAATTCTAACCTTGGCTCTGCCATCAAACCTCACTCTAAACATAAACTTACATGTAAAACTCACCCCAGGAATAATACTAACGCTTACAACCAATCTACTCTAACCTTAACACCAGGCCTATCTAATCTTAAACTAACCTTGGAAATAATAGCAGTATTGCTATTTCTAAGGCCTTCCTCTAACCTAATCAAAACACTAACCAGAGCATTAACCATCAATGTTACCGAAGCGAAGCCCGAAGTCTTCCACTGACCTAAACCCTAAAACTAAACAAAGCTCTACACCTAAACCAAACACGGACTCTAACCCTAGCCTTAATCCTTAGACTAACCTTAAACCTAGCCCTAACTCTAAGACTAGCCCCAACCTGCCTTCTAAACCTAGCCATACTTTAAACCTAACACTACCTCTCACGCTAGCCCAACCTTACCTCTAACCTAAGTTGTCACAGTAGCCCTAACCATAAACCTAAAACTAGCTCTACCCTAGACATAATTTGAATCCTAACCCAAGTACCAGCACTCACCTGAGCCTTCAAAAAGCTCAAACTCTTGCCCTAAGCATATCCCTAGCTCTAAATGGAACTGTAGCACTACCTTAAGCAAAACTCATAGAACTGGGTTTAAAAATAACCTTAACTCTTGTTGGAACAATAGCTGTGGCCTTTAAAGAACTTCATATCCCTAACCATTCTCCAAACAATGGCTCTCCCAGCAATCTGAGCCATAAGCCTAAACTTAGGTCTAACCCTAAGCTCAAGACAAATGCTAACTCGAAGAACAATGTAGCACTGACCGTATACCTACAACTCTACCATTAATCTTAGAAATGTAACTAAAACAGTCCCTAGTTCTAACTAACCCAGGCAAAACCATAACCCCCCCCAATAACTCCAACTCTAACAATCTTAGAAATTAACCTAATTGTCTCTACCCCTAACACTAACCATGGCCGTAGCCCTAAACTTAGCCTAGCCCTAGGACAACCCTGTCTAACCCCAACTCTAATGATACTCCTAAGCATAACCATACAAGAACCCTAATCAGACCATAGCCAAACCCTAACCCTACATCTACCTGAACAACAACACTGTCTAAAACTAACCATAAATCAGTTTTGACACAAATTCTGCACTTCTGCTAATGCTACACAAAACTCTCTCTCCCTGAGTCCTAAGCCTAAACTTAGTGCTTAACCTTAACCATAATTACAAGCCAAAGTAAACACTCACATAGCCCTACTAGTAAATTTGTAGCTAACCCTAATCCTAACCATAGCTCTAACCTTACTCTAAGCCTACAACTAGCCCTCCACCTAAATTGGCATTAAAACCAAATCTTAGCTCTCACCATAAATTTAACCCTAGCTTAAACACTGACCCTAAATATATCAACAACAGAAATGCTAACTCTGCTCTTAACCACTATGAGTCATAACAGCATCTTAAACTTAACCCTATATCTACTCCAACTGAAAACACTAACCCTGAATAAAACCTAACCTAACCATAAGCCCAAACATAACACTAATAAGCTTAATATAATCACAGAGGTTGCCTTAACCCTAACACTCCAACACTAACTCCAAGCCAACCTGACACCAACACTAAGTCCAAACATAAACATAATCCTAGGGCCAACCACCTAACATTACCCTTATAATAACCCAGAGCACTATCCGTAGCTTTAACCTCCAACCTTAAACCCAATCCTAAACCCAACCTTGACTCTAAACTTTTCTGAACCCTAATGCTAACCCTAATTACAACCTAACCCAAAACTAACCAAACCTTAGCTGTAATCTTGACAGTAACCCTTAAAACAAACCCCTAAAAACTCAACCTCAAAACTCAAACCTTAGGCCAGATGTGGTGATGCACGCCTTTAATCCTAGAACTCAGGAGGCAGAGGCAGGCAGATCACTGTGAGTTCGAGACCACTCTGGTCTACTTAGTGAGTCCAGAACAGCCAAGGGGGAAACCCTGACTCAAAAAACAAAACAAAACAAAACAAAACAAAAAACAGAAACAAAACCAAAACTCAAACCTTAACCATAAACCTAACCCATTCTCTACCACCAACGCTAGTCTGCCGTAAACCTAACAATAACACTAACCAAAACAGAGGCCTACCCCCTAACTTTCCAACTGTATTTTTAAAGTGAACATAAGCCCAATTCAAAGTCAACACTAACCATACACCTTATCCAAACACTAACCCTAATCTTCCTAATTTTATCCCTAATTCACTCATAGCAACCCTAAACATAACTCCCAACCCTAACTGTAACAGTAACCTGAACCCTAACCACTAAATATAATCCTAAGTCATATGTTAACCACTAAGAAGAAACTCCAACCCTAACACTAAACCTAACTCAACCCTAAACCCAACAAACCGTAATCCTAGCCCTAACACAAACCCAATCCTAACCCTTAACTCTAATCCCTAAAGCTAGCCCTTCATCAGAACACACACACACACACCCCTTTCTATAGACACAAGGTCATTAAGAGTCTGTGTCCATCCATAATTGTGCATGCAATTCTCTAGATGCCATTGTCTAGTCTTCCTTAAAACTAGGCATTTGGAAGGTAGGCTAAAGTGGGGATGACAATCAAAGATGTCTTGGGTGATGATATTTATCTTCCCCAGGTCATATGGTTCTCATACACACTCCAGGAAGAGCATATCAATGTTGTGACACTGTGGCTACAATTGACTATGAATTAACCCAACACACATTAGTTAGTGCCTCCTATATATAGGCTAGTACATGATTTTGTTTTTAATTAGAAGAAGGGAGAATTAGAGCTGGGCCAGTTTATGCCTGTTGAGGAAAGCCTGGCCAGACCAGACATTAAAGAAGGAAGCCAGGGGATCTGGAGGCCATCTTTGTTCACTCTATCTTCCCATGCGGAATACAAAGCTTGACCACCTAATACTCTGCTTCTACCAGAACCTAACAAAATCCTATTCTGGCCTGAGTTAACTAAATAGTCAACACAGGGTCACCTGTGTTTCTCAGCCCTGACAGCTCCTCCCCACTAGCTTCCCTCCATCTGGCTTGAGGGTAGGGGGAATGAAAACCAGGTGGCCTTACCAGTTAGAGTAGATTGTGGCCACCCAGCCAATCACTGGAAAAGTGAGAGGAAAGATAATTTTTTAATGGAATATAACATTGTCTTGGAGTTTACAAAGCTTTGCCATTTACTGCCTTGTCTGTTTAGTTTGATTCTCAGGAGAAGAAAAAAATAACCTAAGAAACAGAGCCTCCGATACACAACAGAGACCCAGAAAGGGTAGCTTTTGCTAATCCTAGGATACAAAAGATAAGGGGATATGGAGAAGAGGCATATTCCTGAGTGGAACAATGAGAAGTGTGTATCAGTAACTGAAAGTAATTAAGGAGTTGAGTAGAAAAATCACAATTGTACACTGGAACAGATAAAGAAGAAGCAACTCCAGGTCCAGGACTCTGCAAATGCTGAGCAACTTGTAGGAGCCTGGAAAGTTGGCAGGGGCACAATGATGATGACAGTAACTATGACAGCAGCTGACACTGTGCACCAACTAATAAAGTATGAACTGTAGCCTTAGAGCAAGATGTCTCTCTTTCCCTACACACACACACACACACACACACACACACACACACACACACACACAAACACACACTCAGTATTCTCAACAGAAAGATGAGCACAGATTTGTTCTTCAGATCTTTCTCTGAGGCAGGGTGGGTGGAGGTTGGACAGGCTAGTCTAGTCGTTCAAAAGACCTAAGGAGACAGTAGGGGTAGAAATCAGAGGTGTGTCCCCAAATCTCCTAGTGCTGTTGGGTAAGAATTTGTCCCTCGTGTCTCTACTTCCTCTGTCTGCAAAGACAAAATAATATGTTTGCATCCATCCGCCTTAGGAGTTGCTTGAAAATTAATGGTGCAGAGGCTTGGCTGGCTTCTATGAGTCAAACAACACCCTCGTACAGTATACCAGTGGTATACACTAGATGCTGATACGTAAAATGCATTTTGAAGGTGGACCTGGGGATAATTATAGTTTGTTAATTATTGTTAATTTTACCACAGCTTGGAACGGTGGACTTTCTCTAGATTCTGAGAGATTGCCACCCCTCTGTCCCATTAAAGAGATGGGTTCTCACAGGCTACGTTCTCTCATTTTTTACTTAGTAGTTCAGCCACCCATTGGATAATTTGCTCTTTTAGAATCAAGTTGTACAGCATCTCTCCTAGTGGACTTACTGACTCTACCAAAAAAAAAAAAAAAAAAGTCTCTTTTCACTTATCTTTAACCACGACAACCATATAACACAGGTGATGTGGCAACAGAATTGTTCCACGAGCCTGTCTTCAGATGCTGCATCCCTTTGCTTTCATAAATATTCATGTACTGTCCTTAGAGCCAAGCAGAAGACCCAGGCTGGCATCCTAGGGAATCAATGGCTGGGTGACCTCAAGCCTCTCTGCTGCGTCTGCATCATCTCACCTAGAACAGGGCTTACGGACAGTCTGTTTGTGCTCCTAAAGTCACGAGGTCACACTTATGCTGGTGCCCAGAAAGCAAACTGTAAATATGTTTTTTTTTTCAAACTGTAAATATGTTATGAGGTGTTCTGGAGAGAGAAAAGAGGGAAGGAAAGAGATTGAAGATAGGAGTTGGGAGAGAAAAGGCTGTGTGGAATTATGGTGCCTGGACTAAGAGGGGGATGGGGCGGGTTAGGAGTTGGGCTTCTGAAGGAACTCCTGGGGCAGCACTAGGACAGGTTCTGAGCCTTGAGGAGGGCACCTTCTCCTAGGTGGGGCCAGGTAAGTACTGGTTTCCTCTATGGGTTGTTTTTTTTTTTTTTTTTTTTGGTCAGCAGATGGCAGGAGCAGCTTCCCCTGTCTTGATTCTATCTCTTGCGCTCAGGGCTGGCGGGTTTCCTCCCGGAGACCTGGGAATGGGGAACGCCACCCAGATTCCACTGGGTGAGTCACTGGCTAACCAGTCCTGCAAGTCCGGGAGAGTATAAAAAAAACAGGAGGGAGCGGCTCGGCAGCAGTTGCCTGCAGTGTCCGACCCAACCTGATCCTTCAGAACCCCTGCCCCTTGTCAGTAGCTGTAGGTCTGCTTTCCTCCACCCCACCATGGCAAGGGGCTTGGAACTAGCACCGCTGCTGCTACTGCTGCTGGCTGTGGTGACTCGTTTTTGCGCGGCGCAGATCAACTGCACGTGTCCCACCAACAAGATGACCGTCTGCAACTCAAATGGCCCAGGTGGCATTTGCCAGTGCCGGGCAATCGGCTCACAGGTATTAGTCGACTGCTCCACGCTGACTTCCAAGTGTCTGCTGCTCAAGGCGCGCATGAGCTCCCGAAAGAGCGGCCGCCGCCTGGTGAAACCCAGCGAGCACGCGATCCTGGACAACGACGGCCTCTATGACCCCGAGTGCGACGACAAGGGGCGCTTCAAGGCTCGCCAGTGCAACCAGACCTCGGTATGCTGGTGCGTAAACTCGGTGGGCGTGCGCCGCACGGACAAGGGAGACCTGAGCCTACGCTGCGACGAAGTGGTGCGAACCCACCATATTCTCATTGAGTTGCGCCACCGCCACACGGACCGAGCCTTCAACCACTCTGATCTGGACTCCGAACTGCGGCGGCTCTTCCGGGAACGCTACCAGCTGCACCCTAGCTTCCTGTCGGCCGTCCACTACGAGGAGCCCACCATCCAGATAGAGCTGCGCCAGAACACGTCGCAAAAGAGCCTGGGAGATGTGGACATCGCTGACGCCGCCTACTACTTCGAGAGGGACATCAAAGGCGAGTCGCTGTTCGCGGGCCGCCGCGGCCTGGATGTGCAGGTGCGTGGGGAGCCACTGCACGTGGAGAGGACGCTCATCTACTACCTGGACGAGAAGCCCCCGCAGTTCTCCATGAAACGCCTCTCTGCGGGCGTCATCGCTGTCATCACTGTGGTCGCGGTGGCGCTAGTGGCCGGCGTGGTCGTCTTAGTAATCACCAACCGGAGGAAGTCAGGAAAGTACAGAAAGGTGGAGCTAAAGGAGCTGGGGGAGATGAGGAGCGAACCTAGCTTGTAAATAAGCAGGACGTACTGGCCCAGACCAGATTGAGTTGGCCTGTTGATTCTTGGCCAGGAGGTAGTTTTCCTCCCAGCTCTCACCTCTTCCTTCTCTCTCCACAAACAAATTTGCTTGATGCTGAGCTCAGGTCATCTCCTCGCCCTTGGTCTTAAAGGAAGCATTTCTGAAATTCCTTGTCCAGTCACCAGAAAACTGAACCGGAGAGTTAAACAAAGGCTGGTCAGGTGGCTTCTTTAAGAAACAAGTGCCGGGCAGTCCAGCACCATTTCCCAATGACTTGAATGGGTTGAAATGGGAGAGCTGTGTTTTTTACTGTCCTGAGTTGCTAGCCATTAGCTCCCTGACTCAGAGCCTTCCAGAAAAGAAGAGGAGTTCGCTAATTGAGACTGTGCAGTGTTTTCCCTCTGCTGTAGTTAGTATGGGAGGAAAGGTATCTCTGATATTTGACTGCAGTTTGGATGACTTTGTTGGACGGTGTCTGTTATTCTGTTTGCCCTTGATGTAGCTGATACTACAAGGTTTTCTTTTGTAAAACATTTGTACAGATGTGTCTTTGATAATTGCTGATTTTTAAGCAACACCTCGAGTTTAATAAAATATGGTAAAGGCACAAACCTAAAAAAAATGGGCTGTGTGAAAATTCCCTCCAGATTTATATCATCTTGTTGTTCGCCTCTGTCTAATACTTGGATTTTATATTTTAAATTCTAACGCTTCCTTGTGAAATTCTAACATTTGCTATGGATGTGCTTGCCTGGCATCTGGCTGGCCCTGGGTTCCATCTTCAGCAGGAGGTAGGAGGGGAGACAGGAACTCTGGGATTGAGGTTAATTTGAAGGATTATTGCTTAAACTAACCTCCCTCGAACCCACAGAGGACTGGGAGATGGGCGAAGCCTTTGGCTGCTTATTAACAGGCAACCCTTCCTTCATAGTTAGTTCTTAACCCATGTGAAGGAGTAAAGCCCACTCCCAAGAGGCCTAGGAAATAAATGACTATGCGATTTCAGGGCTCTGAGGCTCATCTTCGGAAGAACAGGGCCCAGGGTCGAGAGTCCGTTTCTTTCTTTCTTTCTTTCTTTCTTTCTTTCTTTCTTTCTTTCTTTCTTTCTCTTTCTTTTTTTATGGCTGTAACTAAGGGCTAGTCCCTGTTTCGTTTATTAACCACATGAGCCAATTACAGTTTTTTTTAAAGTCTAGAATAGTTTTCCATATGTTTTACACATTTTATTCTGACACCTTTAAAAACAGAAGGACGCACACATTTGCATTTGACAATGTCCTTTTCCTTACATATTGTTTTGGTGACCCGCGACCATCAGATATAAATGCTGGCCATTGGGAGTTTGGGGGCAAAGGGATGGAGTCAGGAGGGAAGACTTGAAGGTAGAAGTTGGGAAAGGAGAAGAAGGATGGGCGAATGGGGTGGGGCAGAGCCTCTAGATGCTTTCCTAAAATTCTAGCATTTGCTACTGGTTCTCCCGTGTCTCCTGCGGTGGGGGTTGGGGGGGGGGGGAGAGAAAGGAGGCGTTGTTGCTTAGCAACGGGAAACTGCGGGGGTAGGGGAGGAGCGGAGCCTGGGCCGGGAGGCTAGTATCGGTTTCCTCTCTGGGCTTTCGGTCTCCCAGAGGCAGGTGCAACCTGATGCTATCTCGCAGGGCTAGCTGGGTAGTCCACGCAGAGGGAGAGCCACCCAAATTCCTTTGGGTAAGCCGCTGGAACCAGCCGGTCCGGTTTGGCGGAGACTAAGGGCGAAAGGGAGCGGCCTGGCTATTCGCAACACCTAGTCCGGAGCCTGTGGAAGCCCGTGACTGGTCCCGCTCCCGTCCCCCCCCCCCCCCCCGGCTCCCCTCCCCGGCCCCCGTGGCTGAGGCCCGGGTTTACACCCGTGCTGCGGGGTGTTAGAGGTGGTGTTCTGCTTTGCGTCCGCGCAGGACAGTGACTTTTAACTTACTAACTAGATAGCATACCCTGGGGTTGCTGCTGCTGTCGAGTTCAGCTTGGGTTTGGTGGCCTGGCAACTCCGCGCTCACCTCCACGTACCTGCCTCTCAAATAAGCGAGTAGGTGAGGCTCCTTAGTTTCACAACATATTTTCTCTTAAGAGTCCTACTCTGAAGTAAGAGGTACTAGTGTCATTTAGCTGTTGGGCAAATACGTTTAATCTTGGTGATAAGACTTAAGCAACTTCCCCAAACCCATATTTAAGAGGACTTGTGTCTCCCCCCCCCCCCCGGCGGCTGTACAAGCCAGTGTCGGATTTAATCAAGCATAATGCTTTCTTTCACTCATTCATACTCACTTCCACGAAGCCAAGTGTGTTGCTGTGGGACAGAAACAAGTCGTTGTAATAACCAGGAAGCTGATATTCCACAATAATCTAGATGCGAGGTTTCAGTTTCTCCCCCACAGAAATCCGTGTCGATCCACCCCTCTTCTACAATCCAAACTGAGCCTCAGCCTAAAGTACCTTGCTGGTGGTTAAAGGGTGGCAGCTCTCAGCCGCCTGTCTCCTCAACCTGGGGCTGTGGGTGTTTGCCTTTGGTGGTTTAGGCGGCTAGGGGAGGGCTGACTGACTTCCAGTTTAAAACTTCCTCTCTGGCCTCTGGCCTGGCATGGTAGCGCACGCCTTTAATCCCAGCACTCGGGGAGGCAGAGGCAGGCAGATTGCTGTGAGTTCGAGGCCAGCCTGGTCTACAAAGTGAGTCCAGGCTACACAGAGAAGCCCTGTCTCAAAAAACAAAAAAACCTTACTCTCTGGTTCAAATGAAATTACTAAAAGGAATGGGAGCTGTGGCAGGCAGGCAGGCAGGCAGGCAGGCAGGCAGGCAGGCAGGTTTCTAGCAGTGTCATGGGGCGGAAGTGCCTGGTTAAACTCCTAGTGAGAGAGACTCTGCAGCCTTCACTCTCTGGCCGCCTTCCTCTTCTCACTCTAGGGCCCTAACTAAGGGCCTTGGGGGAGACATCCTTTAACCTAACCAACCATTAGAAGGGTGAAATGAACAAGGGGTTTCCCAAGTTTAAAGTTTCTGTGGCCCAGCTGGAGCTTATAGGCTTCGTAACTTCAAAAAGCAAAAGCAAAGGAGTGGATGTAGATGAAGTGGGCAGCACAGAGGGGGAGAGGCGAGGGAGGGAGGAGGAAGAGAGAGAGAGAGAGAGAGAGAGAGAGAGAGAGAGAGAGAGAGAGAGGGAGGGAGAGCAAGTAAGCTTTCATTTGTCAGAATGTGGCTACTGTCTGAAACCACTTTCTTCTCTAAGCCCTGAATGGATACTTTGGACTTTTCAACCCTCCGTGTTGGATACCCTTTCACCCTTTCATGTTTATGATCATTGAGATATTGACTTACTTGGGGATCTGAATTAAAATCCAGCTTCCCAACCGGTGAGAATGTTACTAAGTTACTAAATTGCCCCTCTGTGTGAAGTAAGACCCTCTCACCATTGGTGAGCTCAGAATATTTACACTTCTCTCTGTTCTAGACTACGTGAAAAACGCCCACGAGAAAACTGAAGTCTGAAGAGGTTGACTAAATACATGCATGCACATGTCCAGAAGGCTAAGTCAGCTTTGGCTTCCTTGACCAAGTGGCTGTCACGTCCACCCGGTGTATAGAGTCCCTTTCCTCTTCATTTTCCCCGGAGCTGACCATCTTTCCGGTTTCAACTCAACCCTACCTGCTGAGAACAGGGCAAAACCAAGACATCTTCAGGCTCTTAGCCTTCTCTATGATTCACCCCTGACTCCAAAATTTTCCTTTCCCTGACTGGTTTGAGCTCTGTCTGGGGCTGGATTTAAAGGCAGAGAGAAAAGCAGGTGGGGCTGTCCTCAGGTCTCAGCATGCTCGCTGAGCCTCCAGCAATCTAGGCTGATTTCCTTGTGTGAGTCACCGTGGCCTCCTCCACTATTTCCATTCCCTTAAGTAGAGCAAAACTGACCATTATTTACCTTTCTTGCATAGTTTTTGTTTACTGTTTCCAAGTAGAACGTTAGAGACTGGAGGAGTGTCATTAGAAAATACAAAGAAATGTACAGAGATGTACCCAAGTCAGACAGCAGGTGGCAGTGTACTTGAGTTCCTAAATTCGCTGTCCTACCTGGTGTTCATTCATTCTGTCTGGTTACTCTCTCGTTTGTTTTTTCTTGGTTGTTATACACATGTTTTTGAGATGGGGTCTCACGCTGTATCCTTGGATGGATTAGAGCTCACTATGTACATCAAAATAACCTATAACTTTGCCTCTGCCTCCGGAATGCTGGGATTAAAGATGTTTGTCACCATGCCTGGTGACTATTTCCACTCTTAAGTTGTGATTATTCTGTAGCTTTTGGATATCACTTAAACAGGAGAGATACTTTAGTTAAATGGGTGTGACATGATAAGCCCTGAAGTCTCCTGACTGCTCTTTTCCTCTTTGTAAAATGGGTATAGTCTTATTTAGCAGCGTGCTTGGTCTTACTAGTTAAGATCAGGTCTAAGGGCTGGGAAGATCACTCCTGTTCGATCTGCAGAAAATTAGCCTAAGAGTACGGAGGGAAAACTGCTGGTTGTGAATGCATTGATTGAACTTCCACCCACTTGCTCATGAGAAAATCTTCTTTTCTAGGCTTCTGTGGTGGGGCAACTAGGGCCACTTGTTCCCAGAGACAAAGCCACGACCAAAACATCCATGTTCAGCTGTATGAACAGAGACAGATCTTCAACTGTGATATGAGAAATTAATGTATTTCCTTTTATACTTCAGGCTTATCCATTTATGGAAGTTCCATAAGTGGATAAACCAGAGTTGAGAATAACATTGGAGGGGTGCTCTGCACAGGGAGTAGGAATTGAAAAGCTGAATGCTGAGGAGTCAGGCTGGAAGAGTTTGGCACTGAACAGTTGAGTAATGAGGAGTTCAGCTCACAGACAAGCTCCCATGGCAAGACATGTCTCTAGAAGCTACCACACCAGATAGTGTTATGTCCTATGTCCCTTACCCAAGTCCCTCTCCCTGTAACAACTGTGAAGGAATGCTGAGTGGATGTATCAAACATCAATAAAGTGCTGTTTAGCCAATCAGCTGGGCAGAAGGACAGGAAGTGGAAGGCGGGGCTTCCTGGAGGTGAGCCAGGAGAGGAGTCAGGGAGGAGAGATGGTTGACTGGGGAAGAAGACGAAGGGAAGAATGGCCAGTGGAGCATCATAATAGCAAATGCTTGGGCTATTATATCTCAGTTTAGAGTGGTTTGTTTACCATAGTTTAGGAACAGATTTGTATTAGTATAGTTTCTGCCCAGCATTGTGCAAGATTCTGCCTAGCAGCTTTAAGGCTTCAGGCTCTGTGTCTGTGTATTTAGCATCTTAGGCTGAACCAATACATATTTTTGGGGGAGGGGGAGAGGGCAAAGTGTCCTGTTTACACACAACATTGTAAACATACATAGTCTATATTACATGTGCTTCATTCTGGTGTTTGCATGTCTGTCAGTCAGTCTAAGGGATGGATCTCAGGAGCCTTGCCCTGCTACTGCCCAACCCACCTTCCTGCCCCACCCTGGAAACAGAGTCAAAAGAGGCACAGTCCCCAAGTTCACCACACTCCTGGAAGGTGGCTTCCGAGGCTCAGGCTTCTTCATGTGCAGTGGCAAAGAGGACCCAGGCAGTGACGCCGACCTGGATATGGATGGAGATAACACTCTGGAGTATGGGAAACCACAGTACACGGAGGCTGATGTCCCCCTTGCAGAGGAGAGGAACCTGGTGAAGCCAAGGAGAGAGAAGCACTCCGGGGCGCAGTCCTAAATGGCGTCCCCCCAAGAATCGGCATCACACCCGAGTTCTCTAAATGGGCCAGTGATGAGATGCCATCCACTAGCAATGGTGAAAGCAGCAAGCAGGAGACCAATACATATTTAATGTAACAAACAACTATTCCTTTTTAATGGCCAATGTCAATTTAAAAGAGCATCTTTTTCCTGTCTTATATATTTTCCCCCCTTCTTATATCTTTTTCTTTTCTTTTCTTTTCTTTTCTTTTCTTTTCTTTTCTTTTCTTTTCTTTCAAAGAACAAAGATTGTCCTGGTTTGGGGATCTCCGTGAACTCCTGAGAGAGAAAACTGTTCTACATTATCTGCAACATATCTGCCTTTATCCCTATTTTTCAGATTACCTTCTGCCCAAGTGTTCTCATCTCACCCTCCTTTTCTTTTTTTCTTTAAGATGTAATTATTTATTAATTATGTATGTATACAGTGTTCTACTTCCATGTATGCCTGAAGGCCAGAAGAAGGTACCAGATCTCATTACAGATGGTTGTGAGCCACCATGTGGTTGCTGGAAATTGAACTCAAGTCCTCTGGAACTACAGCCAGTGCTCTCAACGGCTGAGCCACCTCTCCAGCCCCTCCTTTTCTTACTGTTACATCAATCCCTACTTTTTATGATTCCCATCCTCATGCCATACTGTCCATTAACCCAATACTAATTTTCTTACTGTAGGATTTTTTCTTTTATTTTGCTTTCCTTAAATATCCATAATATCTGCTATTTTAATATGCACAGTACTGTCAGTGTCTCTTTAAACCCCCAAATAACTGGTGCACTTGGGATGATTGTTTTATAGTTGACTATAACTCTATTATCATGATTGGTCTACCCCTAGCTAGTGACTAATGATGCAGATAGACTTTTACTCTCATGGATGGACTGGAATTAGAGCCTAGTACCCTGAACATCAATCTTAAAGAGGAAATTACTCTTCAAAACTACTACAAACTAATTTCTCCTGATCACTGAAGACATTTCCACTGAAAGAAGAAAAGTGATTTAAATAAAAAACTTTCCAGATACACAAGTCTCAATAACTCTTGACTCGGGCATGGTGGCACGTGCCTTTAATCTCAGCACTTGGGAGGTAAAGGCAGGTGGATCTCGGTGAGTTCAAGACTAGCCTGGTCTACAAAGTTCCAGGACCACTTGGGTTACACACAGAGAAACTCTGTCTTAGAAAGAAAGAAAGAAAGAAAGAAAGAAAGAAAGAAAGAAAGAAAGAAAGAAAGGAGAAAATTAAACTCTTATACATGGTATGTACTCACTTATATGTGGATACTAGTCATATAGTATAGGACAACCATACTACAACCCACAGACCCAAAGAAGCTAAGTAACAAAGAGGCTCCAAGGGAAGATGCTTGAATCTCACTTAGAAGGGAACTAGCATAGACAGTAGAAGTGGATGAAGAGAGAAAACTGGGTGAGAAAGGGGGTGGTAAAGGGAATGAGGGTGGGGGTCAGATGTAGGGAGATGGGGTGGTGGTGAGAGGGCTGGGAGAGAGAAAGGAAACTGATGGAGGCTGTCATTTTGAAACAGGTTGGAGACCTTGACAGGGTAGGCTCCTGGGAGGTGACTCTAGAGGAGACTCCTAGCAGCAGGGGACATGGAGACCACCTCATAGCCTGGCAGGACTTCCAGTGGAGGGAGAGGGACACCAACCCATCCACAAAACCCTCGACCCAAATTTTACCCTGCCTACAAGATATACAGGGATAAAGATGGAGCAGAAAATGAGGGAATGGCCAACCAATGACTCTGGCCAACTTAAGACCCACCACATGGGAAAGAGCCAATGCCTGATACTATTAATGATACTCTGCTATGCTTGCAGACTGACTGGAGGCTGGCATAACTGTCCTATGAGAGGCACCATCCAGCAGCATATCAAAACAGATGCTGAGACCACAGCCAAACATTGGGGGGAGCACGGAGAGTCTTGTAGGAGAGTGGAAGAAAGGGAAGAGGGAAGCAGAGGAGACAAGAACTTCACAAGACCTACAGAGTCAACTAACCTAGGTCAATAGAGATTTACAGAGACTAAAGCACCAACCAAAGAGCGTACATGGACTGGACCTAGGTCCCCTGCACATATGTAACTGATGGGCGGCTTGGTATTCATTGGGGTCCCCTAGCTAGTGGAGTGGGGGGCTGTCTCTGACATGGACTCAGTTGCCTGCTGGTGGATCACTTGCCTCTAGCTGGGCTGCCTTGTCTGGCCTCAGAAGAAGAGGATGTACTTAGTCCTGATGCAACTGGATGTGCCAGGCTGCTTTGGTATGGTGGGGAGGTGGGGTGTTTTTCTGAGGAGAAGGGAAGGGGAAAGGGGGGAAAAGGAGGGAGGGTGGGACCAGAAAGAGAGGAGGGGGAGGGCCGGAATCAGGATGTAAAGTGAATAAATAATTTTTAAAGTCCCAATACAAACAAAAAAGTAACATAAACACAAAGACAACTGTCTCCCCCCAAAAATATACCAAGCCTACAGTACAGATCCCAATGGGAATGACTTCAATGAAATTCCAGACGGGCAATTCAAAAGAGTGATTATAAACATGTTCAGATAAATCAGAAAAAATACAGATAAACTCCTGAGTGAACCCTAAGAAAACACAAAGAACTGAATAAAATAAGGAAATCAGTACAATATAAAAATGGAATTTAGTCAAGAGACAGGAAACCTGGAACTAGAGAAATGGTATTGTAACTGAGAGGTGCTCTCGTGGAGAACTGAGTTTTATTCCCAGCAGCAACTTTAGGCACCTCCGTGGGCATCTGCACTCATGTGCACACGCCTACACAGAAACACACAGATATACACATAATTTAAAATAAAGTATTTTTAAAGATAGAAATACTGAAGAAAAAAAACCTGAAAGGGTAGAAATGAAAGCTTCAAAAAGTCAAATGAAAAGCCCAGGAAAGTACCTCACCCGTAGAATTGTCATAGGGAGGACAGAATATCAGAGACTGCAGAAAAGGTAGAGGAATTGGAACATTTTGTCAATAACAAAGATGCATTACTTAAAACATACAAACGGACTATGGAAGGTCTGTGGAACGCTAAGGAAGTAGCTACATGCATGGACGATGATTTCAACATAACAAAAGAATCTGCAAATCTAAGGAAGGAAGGAGATGTCGACCCAGGTACAAGAAGAATGTAAACTATCAAAAGGGTAAGAAGAAGGGAGAAAATGCCAATAGGAAGGATTAAACGTGGTGGAGGTGGGAAGGCTGGGTAGAGGAGGGGTGCAGGGAGAGGCAACGCACACGTCAAGCCTTTCGAAGAAGCCATAAGGAAACCTGCCATAAGGAAACCTACCATAAGAGAAGCACCTTAAAATACATACATATATAAAAAGAATTTAAATGAAGCTACCCTATAATGGGGGACAATACTCCAACATGGAGAAATCAAGTAGACACTGAGCTGGAAGCTTTATCCCCATTGGCTAACACCAATGGTTCTCAACCTTCCTAATGCTGTGACCTTTTAATATAGTTCCTAATGTTGTGGTGACCCCTCCACTATAAAAGTATCTTCATTGTTACTTCATAACTGTAACTTTGCTACTATTATGAATCATAATGCAAATGTCTGTGCTTTCCCATGGCCTTAGGAGAGCCCTGTAAAAAGTCTTTTGACCCACAAAGGGTTGTGACCCACAGGTTGAGAGCCACTGCTATAGATACTATGGGAGGAGAAAAGTAATCATCAGTCTCGCCCGTCTATGAATCTTGCATGCTATAATAATGACCTGTCTGTCAAGATATGCCAGATATGCCCATTAGTGTAACACTAGCATAAATGTCATGGGATTAACAAACTACTTTTTACTGGGTCTAAGACCCACTCCATGAAGTGGAACAAATACCTGGATGTACTTAATCTTGTTAATAAGGCCAAGAATTTGAAACAAAACAGGTCATAGGACCTAAGTGAGAACCTCTACTATTCTTATTCTGCTAATGAACATAGCATTTTAACAACTTGTAATGACTTACCGCTATACTCATAGATCAATGTATCACTCAACCTTCATTAGAAAAGCTTCTTCTTTCAGTAGATAGTGATTACCACACACACACACACACACACACACACACACACACACACACACACAC
>OU015744.1:134916393-134942354 GCA_907169655.1 Acomys percivali
CACACACACACACACACACACACACACACACACACACACACACACACACATCCACAACTGAAATAAGAGAATAAGAGACTGTAGACTAGCCATCCCTAAATGAGAAGTCTATACCACAAGTCAAGGCTCAGGGATACTCATGGAAGAAAGGGGGTAGAAAGACAGTAAGAGCCAAAGATAGTGATGACTTCAAGGAAACGGAGTTTTCTAGGGGAAAAAAAAGCATGCACATGGGAACTCGGTGATTGTGGCAGCATGCACAAGACCTAAGAAAGCTCATGTCAGACAAAGTGCCCTAAGAGTTATGATGGGGTAGGCATGTAGTCCTCTTAGCTGAGGAGGTAACTGACATTTGACAGCTGCTTGCAAAGGAATCCATTTTCTTTAATGGGGTAAGCTCTGATATACTGACCATCCTGTAGGGTAGGCACCACATCCAGTAGAAGTTAGCCAGTGCAAACCAAATTCGATGAGTTAAAAAAAAAAGAGAGCGAAAGCAAGAAAGAGAGAACAAGAAGTTGGTAGGGTGAGATAGCTAAGGTGAAACTGGGAAAACTTGGGGTGAACATGATCAGAATATATCGTATGACAGTTCCAAAGACTTAATGAAATGTTATTGTTAATATAAAACAAAACCAAAAAAATATGAGCCATTTGTTTTCTGACTCCAAGAGATGCATCTCACCATCAAAGTCAGAATCTACCTTAAGGTGAAAGGACAGGGAAAAGTGTTATAAAAGCTAATGGAACCAGAAAGCAAACAGGAATTGCTCTTCAAGTAGGCTTCAAAGAAAAACTATTCCGAAGAGATCAAGAAGGTCACTTTATGTGCACTAAAAGCAAAAACCCATCAAGAGGACATTACAACTATAAACATGCATGTATCAAGTACAGGTACGCTCAGCCTCATTAAAGCAAATGCTTCTAGCTGTAAGGTCGCAGTTTGTGACGATTAGTACTAATTGCAACTTGACAGAGTCTAGGATCATCTGAGAGGTGTGTGCATGCCTGTGAGGCAACACTGTAATCATTTTAATTGAGCTGGGAAGACTTGCCTCCTGTGGGCAGTATCATTCCTGGATTATACAAATAGAGAAGGGGGACTGGAGAGCTTGCATTCATTCAGCGCTCTCATCTCCTGACTGTGGATGTGATGTGACCAGCTGCTTCAAGCTCCTGCTGCCTTCACTGCGTGAATGATGGACTGTGTCTTGAACTCTGAGCTAAACTAAACATTACATCTCTTACACTCTTTTAGAGTATTTTGTCACAGTAAGAGAGACAGAAACTGAAACTGAGAGTGGGGAACTTCAGTATCTCCAATAAAAAACTTAGTCATGCACCTCACAGCCTTAGAGAAACAAAACCAAGCCAAACCTGAGATGGGTAGATGGAGATAGAGGTTAAGATCAAGACACGCCAAGTGGTGGTTGGAGGAGCAGGCTTTTATCCCAGCACATGGGAGGCAGAGGCAGGCAGAGCTCTGTGAGTTCGAGGCCAGCCTTGTCTACAGAAAGAGTTCCAGGACAGCCAGGGCTACACAGAGAAACCCTGCCTTGAGAAAAAAAATCAGGACAGAAATCAATGAACCGAAAAAGAAAAATCTATTTTTTTAAAAATCAATGAAATAGAGTGCGTTCTTTTAAAACATAATTAAGATTGACAACCAAAGAAACAAAAAAAAAATTAGAACCAAATTTTAAAATCAGACATGAAAATGGAGACATTCAAAACAGATAGCAATACAATTCTGAAAATCTTAAGGACATGCCTTACAATATTATTTTCCACTAAATTGGAAGGGATAAATACATATTTGATCACATCTCCTCCAGGAAAAGATATACAACAAAATAATGATCCTACTCAGAGACACTCATAGCTATACCCAAGCACATTTCACCAGCTCTCTAAACATCCTTTAGTCTATTCAACCTAGTAAAATTAATGTTACATTAAAAATGTATCAGTTCGACCTAAGATGGCTAATAAAAGACACAGAGTCCGAAGTGTACTTTTAAAGCTGCCAGCACTACGCTGGGCAGAATCTAAACTATTACAAATCTACTCCTAAACTATAGTAAACAAACTACTCTAAACTGATACATCATACATATACCCCAAGCAATTGTCACTATGGTGCTCCTTTGGCCATTCTCTCCCTCCGTCCTCCTTAACAGTCAACCATCACCCCTTCTCAACTGTCCATACTCACTCCACCCTCTCTCCAGGAAGCCCCGCCTTCCACTTCCTGTCCTTCTGCCCAGCTTATTGGCTAAATAGCGCTTTATTGACAGTTGTTACATCCATTCAAGACATTCCTCCACAAATTAGCTACCACAATAGATTTTGTGTTTTTAGAGACGTTTAGTCTCACAGAAAAAATTGACAGAGTGTGCAAATATTTCTTACCTATCCCTGCCCCCACACACATATAGCTTCCCTTGTTATCAATACTTCACACCAGAATGGTGCATTTATTAAAATTGATGGACTATCATGGCTCATTATTATCACCCAGAGTCTATAGTTTGTATTAGAATTCATCCCTGGTATCTCACAAATGTCTAATGACCTACCAATCACCCTAAAAATCTTTGGTGCTTTACTTGTTTATTTTTCTTTTCCCACAATCTCTGGCTACGACTGATCTTTTTATTATAACCATAGTTCTGCCTTATGTAGAATACCATATTGTTAAAATAATACAGCCTGCAACTGACTTGTTAAATTCCTTCCATGTGCTTTTGTAGCCTAATAGTACATTTACTTTTTGTGGTGAATATTATTTCATGGCTTTAGTGCACTACAACTTATTCGACACCTCCTAAAAAAATTAAGGTGGTTCGAATAAGAATGGTCACTATAGGTTCATACCCTTGAATGTTTGGTTCCCAGTTAGTAGACTCTTAAGAAAGGATGAGGAGGTGTGGTGGCCTTGTTGGAGAAGGTGTGGCCCTGTTGGAGGAGATGTGTCACTGAGGCTGGACACCGAGGTTTCAAAAGCCTATACCAAGGCCAGTTTTTCTCTCTTTTTCTCTGCTGGCTGCCTGAGGATCAGGATGTAAAGCTCTTAACTGCTTCTCCAGCACTGTGGCTTCCAGCTTGCTTGCTTACCACCATGTTTCCTGCTGTGATGATCATGGAAGGTATAAGCATGCCCCCAATTAAATGCCTTCCTCTATAAGATACCTTAGTCATGATGTCTCTTTATAATAGTACGGTACTTATGACAGAAATTGGTACCAGGGACTGAGGTGTTGCTGTGATAAACCTGACCATCTTGTTTATTAGAAAAATGTGGAAGACTTTTAGACTTTGGACTAGAAAAGAAGTTGAGTTCTCTAAACTTGGCTTACTGGTCCATCCTAGTAGGAACATGGAAGACAGTAGTGCTGGGTGCAATATGGACTGTGGAGGCCAGGCTTAAGAGGTGTCAGAGGGGAAGAGTATTAGCAGTTGGCCTAGAAACCATCCTTGTGATATTTTGGCAAAGAATTCAGCTGCATGTTACCCTTGTCCAAAAAATCTGCTGGAACTGCTGCTAGGGCCACAGCATTTGTGGTTGAAAACCACTATACTAAAGGCTATATTGAAGAGTTTTGGATTAATATCATTGACACATGAGTTTCCAAGATATTCTAGTATTGCTGGTACCATGTGGTTATTGATGATCACTCTGATATTCTGATACTTATCTACAATGGAAAAGAGAAAGTATGGCAAAGAGAGAAATGCAAAATATGCAGTTTGAAGCAAAAAAAAAAAAAAGCACCAATTGAAGCCAAGTCCTGTGTTCTGTGTTCAAGGAGAAGTTTAAACAAAGGCTTGATATGGGGATACAAGCGATGGGATAACAATTGAGATGTAATATGAATAAATTAATAAAATATATTATTAAGAGAATAAAAACAAAATTTAAAAAAGACCATAAAAAAGAAAGAAAGAAAGAAAGAAAGAAAGAAAGAAAGAAAGAAAGAAAGAAAGGCTTGATGCTGAATGAAATAAAGGGAATGGTGCCCTCAGAGTAAGACCTCACACAGCTAACCCTGGAATTTATAAAAAGGAAAGCTGAAGAAGCAATGGAAAGCATCAATAAGTCAAAGTTTATGTAATTTTAATTAAAGGAGTTGGAGCAGATTCCATCCGAAGCATGCAGACGTTGGCAGCCTCTGCCATGTGGTTATGGCTTTTTCAAGAAAAAGAAAGGCATAAAGAAGTTGTACAATCTTCCTCCACAGTTCAGGAAATCCTCATAGGCCAAGTGTGTAGCAGAGGAGACCCTGCCTGGAAACCCAGAAAGACCATTAAGTATAGTTTTGGAGATGAAGCCTAGATTGAATTGGAGACCCCAAGACCTTGGACATGCAAGAACACTGAGATACTTACCAATGATTGCTGCAGACAGGTGTGGAACTAGCCCAAGAAAAGGAAGTGTGTTGCAGTCAACAGATCTGAAAGGAGTGGAAGTTGGAAACACCATCAAAGTCAGGATTCTGAGTTTTCTTTGTTTGGGTTTCAGTCTTACTTTTAGTCTGTCTGGTACTTCCTCACTCTGACCCCTTTTCTCCCCTCACCATTACCATGGAATAGTCCTGTATACTCTGTGCTATTGTAGTTGGGTGAATGTAATTTGCTTCTTGATTTTACAGGGGTTTGCAGTTAAGGAATTGCCTTGAGTCTCAGAGGAGACTTTGGACTATTAAACTGTGTTGAGACTATGTGAACTCATTAAGTAAGAATGAGTGCATTTTGCATCAGAACATGGCTACAAGCCTATGGGGGTCAGTAAATGGAATATAGTGGTTTGAGCAGGAATGGCCCCATAGGCTTATATACATGGATATTTGATTCCCAGTTTGTGGACCTTTAAGAAGGACAGGGAGGTGTGGCCTAGTTGAAGAATGTATGGCCTTGTTGGAAGAGATCTTTCAATGAGAGTAGACTTTGGGGTTTCAAAAGCTCACACCAGGCGCAGACTCTTTCTCTCTACCTACTGCCTGAGGATCAGGTAAGCTCTTAGCTAGTGCCCCAGTAACATATCTACATGCCACCATGCTCCCTGCCCTGATGATCATGCTAGCTAACACCCTGCAACTGTAAGTAAACTCCCAATTAATTGCATATATAAGATGCATTGGTCATGGTATCACTTCACTAAGACAGACATCAAGACTGCTTCCAAGTTTTGGCAAGTGGTATTTACATCAATTGAGAACAGGAAGGTTGGGGCTGGAGAGATGGCTTAGTTGTTAAGAGCACTGGCTGCTCTTCCAGAGGTCCTGAGTTCAATTCCCAGCAACCACGTGGTAGCTCACAGCCATCTATAATGAGATCTGATGCCTTCTTCTGGCATGCAGATGGCCTGCAGATAGAGTGCTCATATATACAAAATAAACAAATAAACCTTTAAGAAGAAGAAGAGGAGGAGGAGGGTTATCGAGCTAAGTGTTTTGGCATGGCACTTACCCTGTGGTACTTACCTGGATTGGACCCATAGTCATATGTCTTCTGTAAAAGCTCTTCTGTCTTCATCATTTAAAAAATATATTAGGTCACATATTTTCATATCCACAGTTTGAAATATATCCCCAGTAGATAAACTGTTTTAAAGAATTTTAAAGGGGCAAATGGCTAGGGTTATAGATCAGTTAACAAAGCACTCACTGCACAAACATAAGATGTGAGTTTGATCCCCAGCACCCATGAAAAACTAGGTGTTATCCCAGCACTGGGGAGGCAGAAACAATGGATCCACAGGGCTTTCTGGCTAACCAGCTTGGATTAATTGGTGAACCTTGGTCCCAGAAACAGACCCTGTCCCAACAAAACACTGGATGGTTCCTGAAGTGTAACATCCAAAATTGACCTCTATACACCTGTATACACACATGTATAAATACATACAACTTCATCCACATAAACATGCACATATGTAAGTACACACTCATGGCCCCCAGTGACTGTCAATAAATTACTAGAAAACTACTGGTACAGATGGGATCATGGCTCTGAGGCATCTGTAAACATGATCTGAAAGGTAGAAACCACAATTGTAAAAATCAGAAAATTTGAAATTAGGTATGTTTGTGAACATGAATTAGTAAGACAGAAAAACTAACAGCAAGGGGAGGAAATGCTATACAAATGATTCTTTTTAAATACATACAGAAAGGTCTTGAGTTTTGGGGTCCAAGGGGACATCAAGGCAGAATGTCCTTGTGAACAGAAGTATTAGAAGAGTTATTAATACTGTACAGAAGCAGGAGCCCAGGCCCGTGTAGCGGAGGAGAGGGCCTTCTTACAGGTATAAACAAATGGCTGGGCTCTAAGCCATAAGGTTGGTGGCTTGACAAGCAGACAGTGATATGAGGCTACAACCAGGCCATCTCTGCCTCACAGCAGAAGGGGAAAGCGGAGCAGATCTAGCATTTTAAGGAAAGAACATGTGACCTTGAGGCTGTAGGGGAAGTGGAAAAGAGGAGCCAGCCCATTTAGTTAATGTGTGCCCATTATATATGATGTGAAGTCTTGGCCCTGAGTCCTGTACACAGCACCAGCTATGAGGGAGGAGGGGACCATAGCTGTAGCCGGGCATGCTTTAAGCAATGCCTAATCTGGTTTCTAATGCAAACAAAAAATTTTATGAATCAATAAGAGGAATATTTTCTTTTAAAGAATGGGTTCAGAGAATCAGTAAGCATTTGCTTAAAGAAGAAATTCAAATAGCATTTAAACATGAAAAACTGCTTGCCCTGCAAGCGACAAAGGTATGTGCCTTTAAGTGACAAGAGCGGAACAAGCTCACCTTATACTGTGTCAGGTACTGCAAGTATTTAAGATATTTGAATATTGCATTTCAGGAAGATTACATATAAAGATGTAAACAATGGAGTTGCAAGAGTAGGCTCAAGGCCAATTTTCTTTTTTATATTTATTGTCACCTATGTAATTAGGAAGTCATCTTTACACCAACACTTAAAGGAGTACTCAGCTGGGACTTGTGAATGAGTCAAGGCATACTCAAGCTGTGGCTGCCTCCTCCGGCTTCCCCCGGAGCACACTCAGGCATGTGCAATCATCCCAGCTCCAACATTAGAAACCAGATTTTGGTGTTTGCAGGCTAGACAAGAATGGGACTATAGTCAGGAAGGCCAGTCATATTCTCTTCAAGCAAAAAAGAGTAAGTTTAAAGTGGAAGATCTGTTCACTGTGAAGAACTGTTAGTATGATGGAAAAGCAGAAGTAAAGCATAGATGAAGGGATGGCCAAGCTAATTTTTATTGAAATGTAATTTGTAAGTAAGGATGCTGAAATTCCTTAGATTGCACGATCTCAAACTCCCGGCTAGTATTTAAAAAATGGGAATAGTCACACCCAGTGTATAGTCTAGAAAAAAGAGGGAACATTTCAATCAAACTGCTATCCCTGCATTGTGTCTACATCACAGTTGTAACTCTCATAAAACCCATGGCCATTTCACCTGCTTCACAGGCTCTATCAACAGCAGCAAAGATCTGATTATGTCACCGAGTGCCTCTATGAACCTGTTATAAAACAAGTCATACTTCGTAGTTCCACCGCGTTCCTACCACCTTGAACTTGGTATTCAGCTTCCAGTACCTCCTATAAAAGATATGCACGAAAGCCTTTCTGTGGGAGGAGACTGAGTTATTGTACATGGAAATCTCTGGACACAGAAAGGTGTATCAGTGTGCAAGATTATTGTACAAAGTCTTCAGGAACAAGGAACACTAAGGGAGCAAACGAGCATGGCCACGTTGCTCAGCCAAAGTCTGGAAGCGCCCTGGTGCCTGCAAGATTGTCTTGTCTTGCAGCCCAAGGGCCAGGGCTCCATAGGCACAATTGCTCTGCTGTTGGGTATGCGCTGTCCCAGAGAAGAGACATGCTTTTACCCATGGGAAATGCTGCAGGCAGGCAGCTGTTGGGATAGGAATCCCTGTGAATGGGGGTCTGGTATGCAGCACAATGAGTCCTCTGAGTAATGACAGTGATGGTGTCACAGAACAAATGTTCCAGTGGAATACTTCAGGCACTGTCCTCTTGTGACTGTTCAGAAAACAATACTCACAAAAGGAGCACATACCTCATCTCAGCCATATTCTACATGGAAACACTTTTTCCAAGGCCTTAGACAAGGAAGTTATTTTTGTTTGTCCTGAGAATCCAGATAGAGTAGTTTTGGAGACAAGACATTCACAAATTCTTTGAATGTAGCATGTTGTGCTAGTTTTCTTTGCTGTGGGAAATACCTGAGAAAATACTAAAGGAAGAAAGAATTGTTTGGGCCATAGTTTCAATATATGGCGGGTCAACTCCATCACATGTGGGGGATTTGCTGTGGCACATACCTGAGAAAATGCTAAAGGAAGAAATGCTTGATTTGGCCATGATTTCAATATATGGTTGGTCAACTCCATCACATTTGGGGGATCAAAGTTGCTCACTTTTTGGTCTCTGGGAAACAAAAAGAGATGTAAAGAGGAAAAGATTAGAGATATGATACGGTTTTCAAAGACATGCCCCCCCAGCAATTAATTTCTTCAGATCAATTCTGACTTCCAGAGCTCCCACTTCCTCTAAGTAACCTGCAAAATTGTGAATTCATCAATGAATTTGTCCATTGACTAAGCCAGAGCCTTCATGATGTGCTTCCCCCACCTTCTTCCTCTGAACGTTGCAATGGGGACTTGCCTTCAACACACCAGAGTCTGGAGGACACACTGTGTATTCAAACTATACAAACCCATACAAGGATATTGGTTCCTGAATGGGATCCAATCATGTGTCTAAGTCTGGGCTGATAAAACTATATAATGAAGAGCTTAAACAGTAAGCATTTATTTCTCACATCTCTATAAGCTGAGAGTTCAAGATCAATATGCAATTATCAGATTCTGATTGAGGGTCCCTTTCTTGTTTTATAGACAGATGTTGTATATTCACATTGTAGGAGGAGAAGTCTCTGGTCTGTATACTTCTCCTACAGAGGGCTATTATGATTCAAGAAGACTCTCCTTCTATTACCTAATTATCTCCTATATTAGTCATCTTTGCATCATTATAATAAAAATATCTGACGTAATTAACTTCTAAAAGGAAAGGTTTATTTTGGTTCATGATTTGAAAGTTATAGTCCACGATGAGGGAGACCCATTTTTCCCTGCCTCTGTTGAGGTGCCAGATAGTCACATCCAAGAAAGTATGGTAGAGAAAACTGTTCCTATCATGAATTAGGAGAGAGAGCAGGGGTGGAGGTGGGGGTGGGAGAAAGGTGAAGGAAAAGAGGGGGAAGAGGAAGGGGGAGAGGAGGAAGAGAGGAGAGAAAGAGAGAGACTGGCTGGGAATCCATTATCTCCTTTGGGAAATCAGCCTCATTACAACGACCCTAAATAATATCATACTACCTAAAAGTCCCACACACTTCCAAGCCTGCTGTCTCTGTGACCACCTTTTGACTAATAAAAAGCCATCCCACCTGGGCAGGGCAGAGGAGATAGAGGTGTGGCTAAGGTATCCAGGCTTAGAGAGAGGAATTCTGGGAAGAAGAGACCAGAGAGGGGCCCGAGAGGAGAAAGAAAAAGACTCACGAAAAGGAAGGAGAAAGGCCTGAGGAGGAGGAGAAGCCCTCCATGGGTTAGATGGAAGAGAAGCATATGGCCAACGTGCGTGGAGAATCCGGTCCAGATGAAGAACATTAACAAGTATTTGGAATTATGGATGAAAGGTAGCTTGATAAAAGTTATTAGAAGCAGATGGCATGGGATTGTGGCAGAGATCCCATACCTATCCCACCATGGCAAATAGTTTACAGGATTAATATCTGCCCTGCCCCAGGTTAACTAAGGCTATTTTAAAATATAACAAATGTCAGTATCTTAATTGATTGCTAGCCAATAATACTAATAATATTGATAATTAAAAACAATAGGGAGCATTTAATAAAATCAATAGCATCTAAACACTATCATATTGTGTATTCAAATATTAATTTGGGGGGAGACCCATAAACATGTTGAAGAATTGTTATTTTGGCAGCATAATGATGTATACTCTGAACAGAAAACTTACTCAAATGCTAATATTACCTAGATTTTGGGGGCTGTGGAGACATGCTTCTAAGATCTTCTATTGAGAGAAATTGTTGTGTGACTCTGTTCCTGGGACACAAATGTATTCACCCTGTGCAGGAAATTGATTGCACACCAAATTAAGTATACCACTAAAGTCCAACCTGGCAAACCAATGAGTTTTATTAGGGTTACGTACAGGAAAATAGGTGAGGTGTTACTTGCAGAAGCAGATTCAAAGGCAGCTGCATCACCAACAGCCCATTCCATCAAGGTTGAGACTTCATGAAAGCTAAATGGTTTGAAGGCAGCTCACAGGTTTAAGCATCTCTTCCAGGCAGCTCAGCTGCTCTCAGCATCCCCTTAGCAGTGCCTGATGCTAATAGAACCTTGAGGAAGGACCTGCTTGTGCAGCTGTTCAGTTTTAGGGACTTCCTGATTCTTTTAAATTTTTATCTCAAAATTTTTATTTTCATATTTATATATCTACTTATTTTCTTTATGAGTGCTTTGCCTGCATGTGCATAGGCACCGCGTGCATGCCTGATATTCACAGAGACCAGACAGGGTGTCAGATGCCCTGGAACTAGAGGAGTTACAGATGATTGTGAGCCACCATCTGGGTACTGTGAGCCTAGCCCTCCTATGAGAGTCACAAATGCTCTTAACTATTAAGCTGTGGATCCAGCCCCAAGAACTTCCTGATTCTTAAGGAACCTCCTTTAGAATTTCTGGGGTCTTGACAAGCATCAGAGGAAATAGCTACATGACAGAGCATGACTAACTCATGGCTTTTACCCTGACCTGGTTTCCCCCAAGAGAGAGCAACAAGCTCACGTTACCCCAAACTACTCCTACCCAATGACTGAGAGGGTGTGGAGGGCAGTGGATCCCCATCTCTGCAAGATACAGGTCCTTCTAGTGAGCAGTTTGGGGTCTAGGATTTCTTGTCTCCAGCACCTCCTCAGAACTATGTTAAACCCTGAATCTCTTCTCACCCAATCTTCTCTTCTTTAAGCAATGTCATACCCTCATCATGACCTCCTTTGATTATTGGTATTCCTATTTTAATCTCAAATTTTTCCATTGAGTCAGCATACAGTATGAGTGGCCATGTCTTGGCATCTGCATCATAGTGGACCAGAACTTCTTAGTTTAGCCTCTGGCTCAGTCAGAGGCTCATGCTTTCCTGTACAACTGAAGGCCATCTGCCTAGGAATGCTACCATCCATGGTTGGCTGGACTCTCTTACATCAATTAGTAACCAAGACTATCCTCCATGGCCGTATCTGCAAACCAATATTATCTAGACAATTCCTTATCGAAGACTTTCCTCTCAGGTGATTCTAAGCTGTCACGTTAATAATTCATGCTAATTTGTACAACCACTTAAGCGCTCAGGGGGAGACTGGCAGGCATTTTATGACAAAAGTGCAGAAACGTGAAGCCTAGGCTGATCCACAGATGTGCTGGCCACAAAGGAGAAAGAAGAGAGGCAGTGAGGAGCAGTCAAGAAACCAAGAGTGCACTCTCTCTCTCTCTTCTCTCTTTCTCTCTCTTCTCTCTTTCTCTCTCTTCTCTCTTTCTCTCTCTTCTCTCTTTCTCTCTCTCTTCTCTCTTTCTCTCTCTCTTCTCTCTTTCTCTCTCTCTCTTCTCTCTTTCTTCTCTCTTTCTCTTTCTTCTCTCTCTCCTCTCTCTCTTCTCTCTCTCTCTTCTCTCTCTCTTTCTTCTCTCTCTTCTCTCTCTCTCCCTTCCTCTCTCTTTCTTGAACACACACATGCATTATTTAAACTTATGACTAAAAATGTACCACCTTTTGTGCAGAAACTGATCTTGTTATTTTTTTCCTAGGCTGGTCTTGAACTCCTGAGTTCAAGTGATTTCTTCAGCCTGAGTTTCCCTCGTTTCTGATTTTAGCTATTTGAAGGATGCACTAAAATGCAATATTGACTTTGGTCAGTGAAAACCTATGTTTAATCTCCCTATTTCATACTGATTACTCAGCTGTCACTTCGTCATTTGGCTGAAATTAAATTCCTGGATTTTAAGAATCAGCAACCTAGTTTTTACAGGTCAAAGTGTTAATGGCTGGAGGGCCAACAGGTTGAATTTGATCTTTAATTTGAATTTAACTTGAATTTGAGCTTTAATAATTTAAAAATATAAAATTTAAAATTGTATAACAATTATTCTGGAAACAGAACTAGGAGGATTTAGCAGCAGGCTAAGGATACCCTAGACCTCATACCAAGTTCCAAGTTACCCTGAGCTGTCTAGCAGGGCCTGTCTTCAAGGACAGCAACAAAACCAAGGTCCTGTAGCTTTGTAGGATATAGAACTTCCTGTAAAAGTATCTTTTATTTGCCTGATATAATTTTTAAAATTAATTTATTCATATTACATCTCAATTGTTATCCCATCCCTTCTATCCTCCCATTCCTCCCTCCCTCCTGCTTTCCCCTTACTCCCCTTCCCTATGTCTGTGACTGAGGGGGACTTGCTCATAGGGTATCAAGTCTCTTCTTGGTAGCCTGTTCTCCTTCCCCTGAGTGCCACCAGGCCTCCCTATCCAGGGGACGAGGTCAAATATGGGGCATCAGAGTTCGTGTGAAAGTCAGTCCCCACTTTCCACTCAACTGTGGATCATATCCTGTCCATTGGCTGGATCTGGGTAGGAGTTTGATGCTTACTGCACGTATTGTCCATGATTGGTGCCATAGTTTGAGCAGAACCCTGGGCCCAGATGTTCTTCTTGTAGGTTTCTAGGACCCTCTGGATCCTTCTATTTCCCAATTCTCCCATACTTCTATCACCTAGAGTCCCAATAGGATGTCCTCACATCTATCCCACTTTCCTGGTAAGTGAAGACTTTCATGAGACATGCCCCTTGGGCTAGTGTCCAATTATAAGTGAGTATATACCATTTGAGTCTTTCTGCTTCTGGGTTAACTCACTCAGTATGCTCTTTTCTAGTTTTATCCATTTGTCTACAAATTTTGGGAATGCCTTGTTTTTAATAGCTGAGTAGTATTTCATAGTGTAAATGCACAACAGTTTCTTTATCCATTCTTCTACTGAGGGACACTTAGGCTGTTTCCATGTTCTGGCTATTGTGAATAAGGCCACTATGAACATGGTTGAGCATATGTCCTTGTTGTGAGCTGGAGTATCTTCTGGGTATATTCCAAGGAGTGGAATAGCTGGGTCTTGAGGAAGCCCTATGCCTGATATAATTGTTGTCTCAGAGGCGTCCTATCTCCATCTGCTACCCTAGGCCTAGTCTTGGAAGTGTCTAGCCTCCGTATAATCAAATCTGGGCCTAGAGTGTTTTCATCCTCTGAGACTTACTGGTGAATAAGCTCACACTTTCTAGCTCTTTCTGAATTCTGGCTTGTTAGTTAAACTCAGTCGTTCTGACTCAAATGCCTTTCCAAGCTGACTGATTCAATCTGGCTTTTCTCAGTTTCTCACTGAATAGTCCTGCTTGACCTCAAACTAACTCTAGCAAACTGTTCTAATCTTCTGGCTCATTCTCTGGCTCGATCTGTCATCACCTGTATCTAGCTTGTTCTCTCTTCAATATATCTCTGTAAAACTCTCCCAGTAAAAACTGCCTCTGAATTCTGTGAACTGAACTGCCACAAATGCAACTCCATAGCACTGCTTCTCAATCCACGGACTTAACTGAACTGCCTGAACAGAGCTGACTAGAACTCAGAGATCTGCTGGGATTAAAGCTGTGTACCACCATGCCTGGACCTAAGCTTTTCTTTACATGAAATCTGCTGTATGCCGGGGTGGCCTTGATCTCAGAGGTCTGCTTGCCTCTGTCTCCTAGGATTAAAGGCTTGTCTATATTACAACTGGATCACACAGACCTAGAAGGTCTTTGGATGTGATCTCTTGCCAGAGCAGCCATGTCTGAATTAAAATTCCTCTATAGCTTCCTTTTTTCAGTTATGAGTCTGTTAGTTTTCCAGTAATCATTTTACACATAGTTAATTATAAAAGTTGGTTTGGTTTGGGTATATTGCTTATAACAAATTGATGAAAAAACTTCCCATTTAAGCTACCAATAGCAATGAAAGTAAATTACACTAAATACCAACTATTTTTATTATATTGACATCTTGTTCTTTTTATCATTAAAGTTGAGCATCTTGTGACTGGAGAGCTGGATCAGTGGTTAAGAGCACTGTCTTTTCTTCTAGAGGTCATGGGCTCAATTCCCAGAAATCACATGGTGGCTCACAACCATCTCTCTGGGATCTAATGCCATCTTCTGGTATGCAGGTGTAAATGCAGATGGAGTACTCAAACACAAAATAAATAAGTCCTTTAAAAAAAAATTTTTTTTTAAGAAAAAATTGAGCATCTATTTTACAATTTTATTTTAGATTTATTTTTAAATATATGTGTGTGTTAGTTAGGGTTCTTCAAGAAACAGAACTGATAGAATGTGCATCTATATACTAGTAAAGGATTTATTAGATCATTACAAGACTGGGTGTGAGAGCATCCCCAGTCTGGTGCTGGAGTCTCAGGGAGGTTCTAGAGAGCTGCCAGTTTTCAGTCCACACTGGAATCCTGAAAAAGTAGGCTCTAACACCAGCAAAAGAAAGGGTCAGGATAGATTAGCTTGCCAGCAAGAATGAGGGCAAGCAGATAGAAAGCACAAGCTTCCTTTTTTCACATTCTTTTATGTGGGCTGCCACCAGAAGCTGTGACCCAGATTTAGGGTGCATTTTCTGACCTCAAATGGCCCGAGCTTAGGGGTGATCTCCCCACTTCAAATAATACAACCAAGAAAAATCCCTCACAGGTGCAGCTAGCTGCTTGGGTTTTAGTTAATTCCAAATGTAGTCAAGTTGACAACCTTAGCTATTATAGTGCATATCTCTCTGTGTGCACATGAAGATGGAGTTGGATCCTCTGGAATTAGGGTACCAGGAAATTGTGAGCTTCCTGGTGTGGATGCTCTGCCGCTGATCTAGCTCTCCAGGCCCCAGGTTTGGTTTCCTGATCATATCTCAGAGTTCTTGGCTGTCATGAACATGCTCTTTTTCCCCATTGGTGTTTGAGAGTAGCATTTTCTCACCGTTGTTCTGCATTCTTCGTAGTCATCACTTCTGTATGATCAAGTCTATTGATGATGTTTCTACCTCTATGTTTGAGCCCAGTCAGAAATATGTCTTTCAGAATAACGAATAACTGATCATATCTTGACTTTTAAAAGAAAAAGACAAGAAAGGCTAAATAAAAATCAGAGAAAGAGGAACTGTTTTTCTAATTCTAATCCTTTCATGGACTTTTTTATTTTTGGTGCTGGATATGCATATATATATGTGTGTGTGTGTGTGTGTGTGTGTGTGTGTGTGTGTGTGTGTGTGTGTGAAAATACTAAATCCAATTGAAGCTCCATGGCTTCAGAATGGCTACTCTAAGTGTAATAACTCACTGAAATGTATAGGCTCTGAATCTGGTTGATTCTAGTGTGTGATGCCTATTTTACTGGCAAGATTTTTAAACAACAAAGTTTATAAAATAAAAAATTTTAAAGTCAATAGGCAATATAAAAATATTACCAAAAAAATTATAGAAAGGAAAAAAGATCCACAGATTGGCTCAGTGTGTAAAGGGCTTGTTGAGTGGGTATGGTAGCCTAAATTCAATCTCTGGAATCCATGAAAAGGTGAACAGAGTGAACCAAGTCCACAACATTGTCCTCTGACCTGGCACACAAACCCTGTTTCTATCATGCATTCTCTTACACAGTAAATTATAAAATAAAATAAAATAAAAAACACAAGCAAATAATTGGTGGGAAATATTAAATTAGAAAAAAATTAAAAAGGGAAACATGAGAGGCAAAAAACTGAAAAAATAAAAATGTATACGCAAAACAAAATAAATGCATTAAGAGGAATACAATTTTAAAATAAAAATTCTTTTAAAAGTGTGGCTGGGCGGTGGTGGCGCACGCCTGTAATCCCAGCACTTGGGAGGCAGAGGCAGGTAGATTGCTGTGAGTTCAAGGCCAGCCTGGTCTACAAAGCAAAGTGATTCCAGGATAGTCAAGGCCACACAGAGAGACCCTGTCTCAAAACACACACACACACACACACACACACACACACACACACACACACACACACGTAAGCACAAAAACTTCAATAAGCATAGTAAAAAGAAAAAGTAAGTACATGATGGAAAAGAAGGAGGGAAGGAATGAAGGAACAAGAAAAGAAAGAAGGAAGGAAGGAAAAGTGTTTAGCAGCTTCCTTCTGGGCGTTTGGAGATTAGAGGCTGGCTGAGCATGAAGCCCCAAGCTTGTGACTGCAAACAAAGGCAAGAGAATCAATAGTTCAAAGGGGAGCCTGGGCCTGTACAGCTAGTTTCACAAGATGCCTTGCATCAAAATATTATGAGGGGCAGAGAAAGAAGAAGACAGATGAGGTAGGGAAGGAAGGGAACTGTGGCGTCTCTCAGGCACACAGGGAGATAGGTGGTGAGGTGTTAATCAGCTGAATTTCTGGACTTTCTTCTTGGTGGTGTTATTTTGTTTCAGGGTGTACATTGTAGATAAAATAGGCCTTGAACCTATAGAAATCCTCCTGTCTCAGCTTCCGGAGTACTTGAGATACAGGCCAGAGTGTTTCCTCTGACACATGCTGCACCTGGCAAGTGTTTGGTGCCTGTAAGGAGTGTCTTCACTTCAGCAGCTTACCTTCTTTGCACATCAGTGGCCTCTGCTGGCCACATTTAGTTTTGCAGTTTGGGGCTGGACATACTTTCCATCTCTCTGGATCTGGCCTAGATCACACTGAAGATGATTACAGATGTTCTAGCTGAAGTGTCTTCCAAGTGCAACAGGTACAAAGAGAAGAAGCCACAGCGCCAGAATCTCTGTAGGCTGACCTGACTTCATGCTTTCAAAATCCAGTAAGCATTAATTGCTCAGGTGGAGGGATGAGTCTGTGGATAGCAGGGTGTCTGCTGCAGCTTCTGAGTTCACGGACTCCACAGCCGCAAACCTCAAAGCAGAGAGACACTACAGACATCGATTCACCTGATGACCTTAAATTCCAAAATTACCCTCAATTGATGTCATCTGCTTCCCAACACCTATGCAATTCCCTTCCTGGTCTGAGCCTCCTCTCACCTGCAATTCCTGGGTTGTATTTTTTTTTTTTTTAATTTTATTTTACTACTATTTTAGAGCATTTTTTTTAAACCAAAAAGCTGGGAAAACATTCTATCAATTTCTCATGTGCTATGTTCCCACACCTTTATCAATGAAATACATATATTAAACCCAATAAGCCTATAGCCATTATCATACAGGGTCCTGGCTTATGATACTGTGATGTGCATTCTATGGGTTTTAATAAATATAGAATGGCATGGCATGAGGTCATCACTGTAGCATTACCCATTGTGGTTTCCCTGCCTCAAAAATCCTCTTCCCACCCCATTCATCCTTTTCTCACTTCCACTTGACCGCCGACAGCCACTGTGAATATTTTTTATTGTTCTTGTTCGTTTATTTTCTCTATATTACCTTCGTTCAGTTCTCTATATTACCTTATTTTCTGTAATGCCATGCAGTAGGAATCACACAGTGTGTAGCCTTTCAGAGCGGCTTCTTTCACCTAGTAACATTCATTCAAGCTTCCCCCATGTTTTTCTGTGACATGATAGCTTGCGTTTTTTTTTTTTTTTTAAACTGAATAATATTGTATCATCTGTTTATCCATTCACCTACTAAAAAGCATACTGGTTGTATCCACACTTGAGTCAACATGAATACTATTGCAAATTTCCATATGCCACGTTCTGTGCGCCTCTAGATTTTTATCTTCTTTGAGTAAATACTAAGGAGCACAGTTTCTGGTTTATATGTAAGAATTTAGATGAGCCTAAGTTTCAAGACAGTTGTTCTATTTTGTTTTCCCACTAGTAGCTTTAGCTTATCTCTGCTTCTTAGAATTCTTAAATGACTTGGGCATTTAAGCAAGGTTAGGCATTCACATTAAAGTTGACCTTTAGTGCGCACCGCACAGGAAGTGGGGTGAGTCAGTCTTCTGTTCCTTTCCCTCTAGCAGGGCTAAGCATAGCTGAGGGGCTGATGCTGACCCCTGAGCTGCTGGCTGGCAGTGGCATGATCTTTCTGATAAGTCAATTTATGGCTTTTTCTCCTCAATTCCGTGTTGTGATAACTAATAAAACAAGGTAACTCCTTACTTACTCTGCATATTTGAAGAATGATAAAACTATCCTCAATTTATTTTAAACTTATAAGAACTCCAAGCCTACATATGCTGGGTAAGCACTTCTAAACTCTACTTCAATATTTTTTATAAATTCATGAAAAATAACTTGTTTCATTCTTAAATAATAGCTATGCCAAGTAATCTGTACGTGTCTTTTTTATTATTATTGATTTATTCAGATTACATCTCAATTTTTATCCCCTTGCTTGTCTCCTCCTGTTCCTCCTTCCCTCCCTGTTTCACCCTATTCCCATTCCCTAGGTCTGTGACAGAAGGGGACCTCCTCCCCCACCATATGGTCACAAACCTATCAAGTCCTATTCTGTATGTTTCTTAATTACTCAGAATTTCCAGTGTTAAAATGTAGGTCAGGTTCAGAGAGTGAGCCATACAGCATTGGTAATGCAAAGAGATGGTGGTGAATGCTCACCCACTGGACGATGGTGGGGGTGACAGAAAGAAAAAAAAAAAAAAACAGTTGAAAGGAGGATGCCTGCATTGTGAGTCAACACGAACAACAAAAGCCTGTCAGTGCATAAGCCCAAACAAACAAAGACAGACAACTTTCAGCAGCCTGATAGTGACGGTGGGCTGATTCTGCTCAGGGAAATGGGGTATTTTCACTCATTCCAAGCAAATAAATGAACATCTTCACATCTCCACATGCTTTCCAAATTCCCACTGCGTTGCTTTCCTTTTCTTTTGGTACCAGCTGAGCCTCCGTAGTGCTCCCTTCATGGGAGGTGGCTTCCTCTTTAATCAGTTCTCCACTCGTCATCCACATTATCACCTGAAGCATCACTGGGTAATGGTATTTCTTTACTTAGCAATGGTTACCACCTCTTTTTTGCTTTCAAAGTGAAACAACTATTTAGCCAGAAATACAACACAAATTTCAGGCTGCTATTGACCTGAGGTGTTTGTTTGTTTGTTTGTTTGTTGGATTTGTTGTAGTTTGTTTGTTGTTTAGGTTTGTTGTTTTGTGGGTTTGGGTTTTTGTTTGTTTGTTTGTTTTGTTCTGTTGTTGTTTTGGTGGGGTTGGAGAGTGGGGGACAGGGAGGATCTTGCTATATATCTCAGACTGGCCTCAAAATCATGATCATCCTGCCTCAGACTCTCAAGGACTGGAAGACAGGAATGTGCCAGAATGCTCATGCCTCCACTCACATGCTTTCCGATTGAAGTTCTCTACTCTCTCACCTTGAAGAAGAAACTTGAAGATCTTTACACACCATCACTTGCACTTTCTGTTCTCCACAAGTGAAATGTTTTTCACACCTCCCTCACAGCTGGAAAGACTGTAATTAATCATTAAATCCTGATTGGTTGTCATGTCTTCTGCTTGGTCTTCAAAGATATGATACATTCATGGTTTTTCCTGTGGTTCTCAGCTTAGCCGTTTATTACAGTCATCTAGGAAGCTTTTGTAAAAATCTCACTGTTCATATTTTACCTACAGAATTGCAGTTTCATTGTCTGGAATGAGTCCAAGTGCAGCAATGTTTTAACTATTCTCCCACTATGTGGCTTCTGGAAACCAGATGTGGGTCCTTGGAAGAACAGCAAGCATTCTTAACAACTAAACCACATTTCCAGACTTAAGCTTTCTTTTATTCTTGAGACAGGGTCTTATTCAATTTCCAATACTATCTTTAAACATTTTTGTAACCCAATTATTCTTGAACTAGAGATTCTCAGCCTCCCAAACATTGGGATTTTAAAGTAAGTTTTCTTAATAAACACAACTATACATATCCAAAAAACTAAAAATACAATGAGCTGTAAACAGATCAGAGTCATAGCAAACATTTTATCTACTAAGCCATTGCCCCAGCTCTAAACTGATGATTCTTTTTTTTTTTTTAATTCACCTTACATCCCAATCGTAGCCATGTCACCCTCCCCCATCCTCTTGGTCCCGCCTCCCTTTCTCTTCCCCTTCCCTCCTTCCCTATTCCTCAGAAAAAGGGGATTCTCCCCTCCTTACCTACCTACCCCAGCTTATCAAGTAGCATCAGGGCTGAGCAAATCCTCTTCCCCTGTGGCCTGGCAAGGCAGCCCCACCAGGAAGTCATAGAGACTGAAAAGGACACCCTCTAATTAGACAGGACTCCTAGTGGAGGGCGAGGAACACCAATCCATGCACAAAAACTTTGACCCAAAATTTGCCCTGTATACAAGATGTGTGGGGATAAAGATAAAGCAGAGATTGAGGGGATGTCCAACCAATGCCTGGGCTAACCTGAGACCCACCCCATGGGAGAGAGCCAACCCCTGACACTGTTAAAAATACTCTGTTATACTCACAGATAGGAGCCTAGCATAGCTGTCCTGTGAGAGACTATACCCAGCATTGGATCCTAACAGATGTGGAGACTCATAGCCAAACACTGAAAATCTTGTGGGAAAGTGGGGAGGGTAGATAGAAGTGTTGGGGACGATAGGCCATATGGCCAATGTTCAGCCATCTTGTCCAAGTCTGCACCTTTAAGACTCTGTCTTTCCCAGAGCTTACCTTTCACCAGAAACTAGCTGACCCTGTTGTGAGTCAGCAGTTAGACTAAAGCTAGATGAAGACAGAGCAAGATGCCCTGTGTGGCAGGACATTATAACCCTGACTGGAATTCCCTGTGTTTTGAGAAAAGTCTGCAGCTGGGTTGCTATAGCAATATGCTCCCCTGCCTTCCGACTTATAAAAGCTGCTGCCTGACTAATAAAGTTTGAGAGTTTGATCAATCAGACTTGCTTTCTTTCTTTGTGTCTTGCATTTTTCAACAGGTGACCTTCCTCCCGAGTTTTAGTTGAACCCCGCAGGTCGGGACATAGAAGGACCTGGAGGTGACAAGAGCTCTACAAGAAGACCAACAGCCAACTAACCAGAGCCCAAAGGGGCTTGCGGAGACTAAAGCACCAACCAAGGACTATGAATTGACTAGACCTAGGCCCCGTACACAGGTGTAGCCGATGGACTGCTCAGGCTTCATGTGGGTCCCCGAGTAAGGGGAGCGGGAGCTGTCTCTGACATGGACTCAGTTGCCTACTTTTTGATCAAACTGATGATTCTTATTCAAGAATCAAGACTACTTTTACTTATAGGAAAGGAATTTCTTATTTTCTTTTGGAGAATGGAAGTGTTTGTTCTTCTCTCATTCCAGTAGCTATTTCTGAAGCCAAAGTGACCTGGGAGCATTATCACATTGTACCTAGTAAGAGCCCTGATGTAAGTGAAAGCTGTGAATTGGAGGTGTAGTTATTACAGTTTCAGAGAGTTAGCTCGAGATCATCATGGCTGGAAGCATGGCAGCAGGTAGGCAGGCTTGGTACTTGAGCAGTGGTTGAGAGCTCACGTCTAGTCAGCGAGTTGGAAGCAGAGACAGCGAGATTGTGCCTAGTGTGAACTTTTGAAACCACAAAGCTCACACCTAGTGACACACCTTCTCTGAGGCCATGCCTTCTAATCCTTCCTAGACAGTCCACCAACTCAAACATGCAAGTGTCTGAGCCTATGAGGGCCATCCTCATGCAAGCCACCACAGGAGCCTTTAGGACAAATTGGAAGGCATGGATGTACATGAAGCACTTACTGTGCAACTTGCAGGAAGCATCACAGCTGACTTCCCCCTCCCCCACTTTTCCTTTCCTTCCCTTTCAGGCCTTGTCTCCTCTCTGCGTTTGTTGACAAACTACAGGACTTGCAAGGGCGTAACTCCTGTCTCCTCTACCCTTGAGAGACACCTGCTGCCCTGACTTAGGGCACCCCTTGCTTGTTGTGTCTTTCTCTAGGGGTGCATATCTTCCCTCCCTTCAACATACCCTGCTCTGCTCTGAAATCTCATTTCTCACAATTTTGCAATTGGTCTCTCACCCACCATTATCCCTCGGCGGCCAATAAAGAGGAGGAATGTTGACACAGAGACCCTTCAGCTTCTAGCTGTGGAAGCACAGGATCTGAGCTAAGCCTCAGCAAGCTTCCAGGTGTGTGGTTGGGAAATGAGGCTGACAGAAGAGAGAGATGCTACTTCCTCCTTAGTTACCTCAAGGTACCATTGTTATCTCCAAAGGAATCGGAAGGAGCAGAGGGTTTCTCTCCAATTTTCCCCTCACCCTCATTGCTTCCTTTCTCACTTCAGCCTATGGTGCAGGTAGAAAAGTCAGCAGCTATGTGGATAGACATTTTCCTTTTTAAATGTTTGTTTGTTTTACCAGGTCTCACTTTGTGTAATCCTACCTGGCCTAGAATGCCTTACAAAGACCAGGCTGACTTTGAACTCAGAGATCTGCCCACCTCTGCCTCCCAAGTGCAGGGATGAAAAGAGTGAGTGACCACCACCCATCTATTTGACTTCTGGTATAAGACGCTATTTTCAATTAAGGTGAGGGGGGAAAAAGTACTGACATAGCAGTTCACTTTCAGTAATCTGGGTTTTCCCAAATAGTGACATGAGAGCTAGTCATTATGAAATGGATACCGAGTTCCTCTTCAAGAAATGAAAATGTAGGTCAGGGCTCTGCTGACTTTCCATTTGCTTCATAGGTAAAAAAAAATCTGAAGCACTCACTGACAGGCAGGCAGTGGAAACGAAGACAGCACAGCCATGAGGGCAGCTGGTTGGCTCTGAAGAGGGAAGGTGCTGCTAATGAGAAGAGAGGTGAGGAGACCCTGATTTCCTGAAATACTTATAGACAGCTCTGCGCTTTTCTTTGGAAATGCACAGGCCAAATTGCTTTCTCTCGTGGCTTCTGTGATCCTCTCGTGTGATGCTCCTGATGAACAGGGAGTCTCTCGTACTTTTGGCCATCACACTTTTTTGATGCTCACCTCTCTGCTGAGCAGTTAGCAGCTGATGAGGTAAATCTGCAGTTTGGGCTGCCTCTTACAGAGAGGTATGCTGTCACAAATTAAGAAAGGGAAGCTGGGCGTGGTGGCGCACGCCTTTAATCCCAGCACTCGGGAGGCAGAGGCAGGTGGATTGCTGTGAGTTTGAGGCCAGCCTGGTCAACAAAGCGAGTCCAGGACAGCCAAGGCTACACAAAGAAACCCTGTCTCAAAAAAAAAAAAAAAAAAAAAAAAATTAAGAAAGGGCTCTCCGTATTCATAAGCCACAAAAATATAACCCTGTGACTTATGCTATTTGATGAGCCATGAGTTCTGGTTTGAAGTTCCTTAACATGAAAACTCGGCTTGAACTAAATTGACAAAAAAATTAACTGTTGTTGAATAACTGACTTATTCCATGGCTAGCCTAATGAGTGGTGAGCGAGGCTCCAGGTGTAAGCTGCAGACAGCATCTCCCAGTATTTCCATCACAGGTCTGTAGGTTTGACTTGTCAAAATACATGTCCTTAGCTTGTTCCAGCTTTCCTCACTCTGTGTCCTTTATCCCTTGGGAATTCTGAAACTTTCCAATTTTCTCAACTTCTGTTCCTCAAAGGCTGGTCTTCCAGATCATGATGGCTGTGCACCAGTCAGACATTAATGTCACCATCAGAAGTAACAGCCGACAGAGGAGCTGTCTGATGAGGGGCAATGCAGTAAGAGGAACTACGTTTTACCAAGGGTCTGGTGACCTAGGATGACCCGCAGCGATGCTTGCAGGCAGACATTGCAGTGATGCTCTGCTTACCTGGCTCTTGATGAACCTCCTTACAAAACAGTGGCATCTACCCTCCCTGTTTTTGCTCTTCTGAGAAGATCCCACTAAAGATAATAATATGAGAAATGGCATGTTCATTGTCTCATTAAAATGTTACAATATAAACATTTTCATATTTTTCCAGAGAGAAAGAAGAGACTTCTTCTTGGTGTGGGGCATGAGTCACCTCACACTTCAGGTGCATGTGGTAATAGCTCTTTATGTGTTCTTCAGATGGTGTCATGGAGGTATAGTATTTTGTCTATCTATGTTTTCATTTAACAAATAGGACACTGAATGGGTATCATTTTCAAGCCATTATGTCATAATATCTGGAAAATATAAAAACTATTGTACTGAAAAATTAATATGGAGTGTAACAAAATAAAAATAATCCAATTTACCTCCAAATGAAGGTTGTTTCCCCCTACCTGAGATACCCCAATGGGCACTCCTCTGTCATACATGAACGTTTACACAAAGGAGGTCATCTCATCTTCAGTTGAAAGGTTCTATTTTAGGACATTTTATCATAACTGTTTTGTAACTGAGCCAAAGCTTGCATTTACTTCAGTCCTGTGAACTTCTCACTGACAATTACCATACAGCAGGCTCTCTGCTACCTTTCAGTCCTTGTGAAACAACATTATTTTGCTGTTGTTGTTTCTGTCTTAAAATTCATACAAACATTCAGTAAAACAAGTTTCTTTGAAATGGAAGAAGTTTAAGAAAGGCTATGGTTGGCATCTGGGTGTTTCTGCAGGGAACAGCTGTCTGTGGGACAATGATACAGGTAACGGAAGACAAATAATCCTAACACAGAGTTCTGAACAATAAGTGACATTTTTCAGAGTAGGTGACTTGGAATAGTGACAAATGCGTGTGCCTTCTTCGGTGTGTGTGTGTGTGTTTCTTTTTGTTTTTGTTTTTGCTGTTGTTGTTGTTGTTGTTGTTAAATGTGAAATGCTTCACAAATTTGTAAGTCATTCTTGCCTGGGATCATGATGACTTCCATCTCTAGGCTGGGACACAACTATGTTGGAGCTACTAACATAGATGTAAAAACTTCCAGCAAGATAACTGAACACTTCAGGGTCAAATCAACAGCTTCCCCACAGGGCTTAGGAGGAAAGATGCCAGTTGGTGTAAATGTGCAGACAGTAAGTAGAACTTCTGTTTATACATCCATCTAAATGATGAGTAATCAGCAAGTGAAGTAAGACACAGCACAGACGGTGTCTAGAACTGTTATTCATTCTGCTATGACTACGTTAATAGAGTCCAGGTGACATCTGCCCAGGGTTTAGTAGGATGGTGTTACTCTATTTCAGTAACTTTACTGGCCAAGTGAAGAGGCACAAACCTTAATCCTGGCATCAAGGAGGCTGAAACAGGAGAACTGCTACAAGGTTGAGGCTAAAGTGGGCTACAGAGTGAGTTCAAGGACAGCCTGGTACGCATAGCAGAATTACTCTGCCGAAAGATAATCCTTAAATAAATGAAAAAGCTTTACAAAGATTTTTTTAAAGTATATTATACATTTCAAAAATGAGTTAAACATTTCTAACTAATATAATAATCTTATTTAAGAAATTCAATTAGCTGGGCTGGGTAACTCATGTCTATATTATCACCATGCAGGAAACTGAGGCAGGAAAACAGAAGTGAATTTAAAGCCAGAATGGGCTGCAAAGTGAGAACTTGTCTCAAAAAGAAGGGACTAACTAGCTAGCATGAGCTACTCTTTTATAAGCCTCCTTCTGATCACGCACTTGCCCCCCACCCCCCACCCTCCCCACCCCCACCATCATGTTCTGAAAAAGCCATTTCTAAAACCCAGGACGTGTGACCAAATCTTCTGACACCTTTCTCTGTGTTCTAAAAAAGGTTTCACAATGAGTCATGGAGATGTGTTTTGAGAGAGAGAGAGAGAGAGAGAGAGAGAGAGAGAGAGAGAGAGAGAG
>OU015744.1:134942364-134953938 GCA_907169655.1 Acomys percivali
AGAGAGAGAGAGAGAGAGAGAGAGAGAGAGAGAGAGAGAGAGAGAGAACTTCATAAATCAATCCGCCCGTCTGTTGGCCTTACTCTGGACCCATGCTGACCTATACTGCCCCCTTTCACCTCCTCCTTCCTTTTCTTCTTCCTTTCCCCATCTCCTTCTTTTGTTTATTTTTCTAAGACCGACTTATTTCATTTCGCACAATAGCCTTGAACTTGCTATGTAACACAGGCTGACCTCAAATCATCCATCCTCCTGCTTCTGCCTCCCAAATGAGAGGATTATAAGCATAGGCTACCATGCCCTGACATGTATTTTTTTTCTTCTTTTTAAATATTTTTCACTTTGATGTATCTGTATGGGGAACAGAGTGTGGGTCATGTCACGGGGGGGGGGGGGGGGAGATGTCAGAGGATAACATGCTTCCCCTTTGTCATCTCGTGGGTCCCAACAATCAAACTCATGTCCTCAGGCAGGGTAGTCAGATCACCTGCTCTCTCATTTTTTTTTTTTTAAATTGTGTATCCCAGGCTAGCTTAAAGCTTATGATCTATGTAGCACATGCTGGCCCCAAGCTTGTGGTCCTCCTTCCTCAGTCTCTTGAGCCCTGGGATTACAATAGTATGAGACCATGCCCGAACATTTTCATAAACTCTCTTTTTCATGCCTCTGGTTCTATTCCCTATTGATGATGTTGTAATTATGTTCTTACTACTTTAACATTCAAATATTTTTAATTTATATGTAAATGTTACCTAAACAAAAATAAATCTTAAATTACATACCCAACAAGCTAATTCTTTACACTTTTTATTCCAAAGGCAAGGACCGTTTTAAAAATCAAATATTCATCCTTGTTCTTATCTTAATAAGATTTAAGTATATTTTAATACAAGTACTTCCAGGAAAAGCTGGAACAAATTTCATAAAACTTCTGGTGTTTTTTTCTAGATAAGAATTTTATTTCGTTAACATTGTATTCCTAGTGACTTCATACAAATGACTTTACTGTAAGGGGAGGCTGGTGGGAATGCAACCCAAGGCAAGCACAGCCATTGAGCTTGAAGTTAGTGGTTTGGTGTCATGAAAGTAACACATCCATTGTATAATGTTCAAGTCACAGACATACACAATTTAAAATAAAAATATTAACATGGAAATTACTGTTGCTAACAACCTTCAGTATTTTCCTGGGTTCGCTCATTGTTTGCTTCTTCCCAATCTTGAGCTTTTATGAATTATCTTGTTTTTGCAACTTGTTTTTTAACTCAATAATGTATTATGTCTCCCCTATATTATTAAATTAGTGATGAATTTTATGTGGCTATTAAATACTCTCTTTTTGCCATTGCAAGAATAACGATACAATCATTGTATTTACACTATGATGATAAAAATAGCTTTTATCTCAAACAGACAAACAAAAACACTCCCTACCCCTGCAAACAACAAGAGATTGGTTGTATATCAAGAGAATAGAACTGGATTCTTTGGTGCCCAGTACTACTTTGAGTCTCATGTTTGACAAAAAAAAAAAAAAAAGCTGTAGCTTGATAATGTCTCCATTCTCCACCTTAAAGTAAAAGAGGAAATTATATTTGCTCTCTGACAATGAGAAAACCTCAAAAGCTGCATCATGCCACTGGCCATCAGTGAAGACATATAGCTATTTTTAAATAATCATTTAGTTATTGAAAGAATACGTTTTACATGCAGTAGCATATTCTTCTTTTAAACCTCTGACAATATTTTTCACACAATTGATTATTTCTTGTGCTTGTTTCCAGGAATTACAAATATAAACTGCTCTGGCAACATGTGGGTAGAGCCTGGTGACATTTTTCAGATGGGTATGAACGTTTCTGTATATTGCCAAGAAGCCCTTAAGAACTGCCGACCAAGGAAGCTTTACTTTTACAAAGATGGCTTCAGACAAAGATTTCATATCACAAGGATTAATAGGACAACTGCTCGAATTTGGTATAAAGGCTTTTCAGAACCTCATGCATCCATGCATTGCACTGCTGAATGTCCTGGGCATTTTCGAGAGACTCTCATTTGTGGGAAAGACATTTCCTCTGGATGTAAGTATTGTTGAGTATCCTGATGGTTAATTAATAATTGTTGGGCTCTTAGCTAATTAAAATGAGGGGCAAATCAGCATAGCTTTATGGGTCAGATCAGTTAGAATGCGGCCTCCATGCAATTGTCTACAGTCATGTTGATTTTTTTTTGTGTGTGAGAATTATATTAGAAAATTTATTTTTTATTTAATTAATTTATTTAGATTACAACTCAATTGCTATCCCATCACTAGTATTCTCCCGTTCCTCCCTCCCTCCCGCTTTCACCCTATTCCTCTCCCCGTAGGTCTAAGACCAAAGGGGACCTCCTCCCCCACTATATGGTCATAGGCTATCAAGTCTCATCTTGGTAGCCTGCTTAGTTTTTCTTTGAGTGCCATCAGGCCTCCCCACCAAGGGGAGGTGGTCAAATATGGGGCCCCAGAGTTCATGTCATGTTGAACTATGAGTTATAGGGGCTGCTAAGGCTTGTACAGAGATAACGACTCACGGAGACAGCTACTGCCTCTTAGGGCCCAGTGTGCCTTGATCTGCTGAGTTTTCAAAAGAAGTATGGAGGTTTGATGTGAACACCATAAATTTTAAATATTGCAAATACCCCCAGCGAACAATTCCCCCCACTAGCCTGAATGAACGCAGTCTGAAAGCCAGCACCTCATGTCTGAGAGGCTGATCTCAGCTAAGGGTAGTAGTGTATACCTGTAGTCCAGCCCTATGGGTGAGGAGGAATAGGATGGTGAATTCCTGAGCCTCCGCAACAAGAAGTTTAAATGATGCTCTTTTCATTTGGCTTTTGCTGGTGTGTTTGTTTTCTGAACTAATATCATTAACTTTGAAGCTGGCTGATCCCATTAAGAGATTTTGAAGCCAATAAAATTAAAGCAAGAATAAAACAAAATAAAAGCTTCAACTGCCCCCCAAAAGAGAGAGAGAGAGATTTTGAAGCCAAGATTCAGGGTGCATCTCAAAACTAACTTTGTGTTCTCAATATCCTCCCAGTGAGCTTTGTAATCTTGGGGCAACTTGCTTAGATAACCTCAACCTCCGTGTGTGTGTGTGTGTGTGTGTGTGTGTGTGTGTGTGTGCGCGCGCGCGTGCGCACACGCGCGTGCAGAGGCCAGAGGTCAAACTTCTTAAGGGGTCTTCCACCTTATGAAGTCTGGCTGGCCAGGGAACTTTGGGAATCCTCCTGTCTCTACCTCCTCAGCGCTGAGATTATTACAAGCTTACGGCACCATGCCAGCACGTTACATGGACACTAGGAACTAAACTCAGGAACTCATGCTTACACAGCAAACCCTTTGCCTACTAGCTGAGCCATCTCCTGGTCCACCCATCACTGTCTTAAAGCAGAGAGTCATTCTTCGGCACATCTTTGCCATTTGGGGTGAAAGATCAGAAGAACTCCCTTCCCCCATACGCTTGATAACATTATATAAGTGCTTGCTTTTTCCTTGGCTCCAAATCAGAGATAATAAGAGGCAGACCAGACCCCCACTACCACTTGGCCTCAAGGCTGACTACCTGAAAACTAGGAGACTTGCTTCTTCTGTAATAAGGCCACTGTCCTATATAACTGAAGGCAGCTGATCAAGAATTTGTATCTCTCAAGCTAGATAGCTTCAGGATGAGGTGGAGGACGGTTGAAAGAAAGAAGTAAATTTTAGACTTTAATAATGAACTTGTTCCATGTACTTTAAATTAGTGAATTAGACAGCAAAAAGTGCCTATATTGTGAAATCAAACCACAGGCAGACATCTCATTTGATGTATGAAATCTTGCCAGCTTGTCCACATCCTCAGGAACAAAAAGCACGTCCCCAGCATGTCAGTGCTTTTACTCTTTGTCCCTTGGGAATTGATGCAAGAGTGGACACGATATGCAATTTCTTCAGAGGGAAAATGTGAAATCACAGCTTCCGGGAAACACAAGTTGTTGGTTTAAGTGAGAGGGAAAAAAATGATCTAAAATAAATGTCACTTCCATTAAAAGAAAAAAATCCAGCAACTTTGGTTTTCAGTTCCATCTCTTATTTACAGTTCTTGAATCAAAGAGCACCTCATCCTATAAACAGACAGATGTTGTGGTGGAGATCGGAGCAGGTTATTTCATAAGATGAAACAAGAAATCAAAACAGTTACCACCATGTTACTTTGGTTAAAGCAGGAGGGTTCTGCCTGATGCCAGCCAGTTGACTGAACCATTAAGACGGGATGCTGTTGAGACTCCTATTTTCAGGCAATCATGGTGCTAAGTTTCAGTTTGACACTGAGCACAGGCCCCTTCATTTTGATTTAAATTGCTAGTTTGTTTTCCTAGTGAAGGACCCTCATCCAAAACAACAACAAACGTGCTGTTACAAATTTTACTCAATGCTCCTCCCGTGTCTGCACTGGAGTGCATGTAACTGATAACTTGCTGCCACCTTCCTGGTCTTGACCGAGAGGGTTCTGCCCCAAGCCTAGAGCCAAGCTGTGTTTCAGGTCCGAGAATGTTCCTCTTCCAGGACAGCTTAAGAGACACTCTCACCCTCTACCATCACTCTTTCCATTTGTTAATTTGCGAAGTCCCATTCCTCGCAGAAACCTCAGGTTATGAGTGTGAAAACCCAACTGCCAGGCAAGAATTTACTCAAACCCCTGGGTTCAAGGTGAATACGCTTTGGGGCTCAGTTCTCAGTAAACTTACTTTGTATTAACTAGGTCAAAAAAAAAAAAAAAAAAGAGGGCCTTGAGGATTTTGTGGTGTTCTGTAAAGCATAGTCCTTTCACGGGGCTGCTTTGACACAGTGTATTTGTTCTGTGAGCTTTACAATGCCAAGCAGTCATCACTGTTTGGAACAAAGCGGTTGCAGGACATTTTGATACACAGCGGGAGGTAGAGAGTGAGTGAGCTGGTACTTTCCCTGAAAAGATGCAGGTGCTTCAAGGTCTATCTAACGAGTGATTTCTGAAATACCACTATCACAGCTTCCACTATAATCCATAATCTTAAATGCTTCTTAGATTCTTATTTCTGATTAAATGATATCATATTATGGGAAATTTGTCCAAATAGAGGTCATTGAAACATGTCAAATTAAATACACCATGTAAATGATATTTCCACTTAACCATTTACTTAACATTTTAAGCATTTTTTGTCTTAAAATTTTTCAGTCTTATGGTCTATGTTTATGGTGATGAAAGAATTGTTATCCATTAAAATCCCTGAATTCCAGGCTATACAATTGTGCAGCAAACACTCTTACCCACTGAGGCATCTCTAGAGGCAAGAACACAGCTTTTTAAAAAATTATTTTATTTTTGTACATATACATTTATATTATTACACATATATACAATAGATTACCTATGGCAAGAAGAACTGTGACACAATCAGGAATTATATAAATATTACATTCTTAGTGTTTTGGCTATTTGTATTTGGCAGTGTTGAAGAAGATATCTTTCCTATCTTGGTGCATCTAAATTTCTGAATGTAAATCAATCTCCATCACATCTTGTCATTATCAATTTAGAACATCTATCTAGTCCTAAAAACATCTTAACCCCTAAACAATTAAGCTTCATTGTAAAACTAAGCTACCTGGTCTTCAACTCCCTCAGAGACTTGAGACAGAAACAAAGAGAGACCCTTAGAGGATTCTTGTTGATTTATCATGAGGCTTGACTCATTCTCAAAGGAAATCTCTGGTTAGTTAGCTTAGGTCAAAGGTCCCTTGACTAGCTACTGACATCTTCTGGCTGGACTTGGGTAAAGAGGGAAGCTGAGGAGACTGGGGAGTATTGCTTCTTCTAGGAAAAAAATGCTAGCAGACAAAAAAAATATAATGAGGCTATGGGGAGGAGAAGCTGAACATGTGCAGGTGGGGTGGGGGAAGGATGTGGGGGAGAGAGGATGTGCCTTGAAATAGTTCTATGAAAATAGTCTTATAAAAAAAACTTTGATGTGGTGATGGTAAAAATCTGCATAGTATAACCTGCTTATTTTCACCACGTTCAAGGGCTTTTTTCAGTGGTGTTCACTCTATTTGCTTATATTCTTGGACTTATTGTCAAAGGAAACTGTGTCTATTGGATAACAACTCTCATCATCCCTGCCTATCTGCAAAGGGGGCCACCACCATCCTTCTACATTCTGTCTTACGAATTTGACTATTCTAGACACCTTTTATAAGGGGAATCATGCAGCCTTTCATGTCTGGCTTATTCTGTACCCAGTGTCCTCAGGTTTTATCCATATTATAACATGGTTGGAAGTTTCCTTCCTCTTAGTGCATGTAAATAGCAAACTTTCGCAGGGAAAAGTATAATATATGCTCTACAGGAGGAAATAGTCTTCCAGGACAATAGGAAAAAGCTGAAAAATCTCTCACAGAGCCTAGGCTTGAAGGGGAAAGTAAGAAAGAATCAACTGCTGCAGAGGTCCAGCTCAGTAATAATGATGTAGTTCTGATGGGACAGTATAGAGCTTTCCAGATAGAAAGTCATTGTGGCTTTGGTAGAACTGTGCAAACTAAATCCTGAGTAAATCAGAAGGGCTAGGTAAAGTATTTGCCATGAAAGCATGAGTTTGGGTCTCCAGCACCCACATAAAAGCCAGGCAGAGTGATGACTACCTGTCATCCCAACACTGGAGAGGCAGAGACAGGAGGATCCCTAGGGCTTGCTGGTCTACCAGTGTAGCCACTTGGTAAACTTCAGATTCACTGAGAAACCGTGCCTCAAAGCAAACAAAAACAATAGCAACAAGCATGAAAGGCCATAGAGATGGGTCAATGGTTATGAGCACATATTATTTTTGTATAAACCCCAAATTCAGTTCCTATAACCTACATAAGGGCAATTTACAACTGCCTGGAAGTCCAGGTCTACGGGATTCAATGTCTTCTTCTGGCCTCCGGAGGTACCTATACTCATGACATACTCCCACACAAACAGACATTCATAGTTAAAAATAAAATAAATATTTAAGAGGCATACAGACCATATACACATGTTCATAAAAATACCTACAAAAATGATTGTAATACCTTCCTTAAAAAGAAAGGTAGAATAGTAGCTGAGAGGAGATAGAATTGGAGAATCGTAGGGAAGCTTGCTTTACTTGGATGGGAAGAACCAGACCTGTTAGTATCTACTACCATAAAGTGTACTGTGGGGGAGGGCCATTGGAAAACTTGCTTACGATGTAAGGTAGTAGTGGGATGAGAAGCCTATGGGTGACAAGTGACCTAGTTTCCCTATGAAACATGACTTCATCAAGAGCAGGTCTTAGCGATTCATTTTGTTGCAGATCCACCAGATGCCCCCAGCAAAGTGACGTGTGTCATTTATGAATACTCAGGCAACATGACTTGCACCTGGGACACTGGGAAGCCCACCTACATAGATACCAAGTATGTGGTGCACGTGAAGAGGTAGGTTCTATAGCACTATCAACTAAACATTCTATTCCAGAGTGGATCCAGCTGAGACTGAGACCAGCCTCAAACCTGAGACACCTACTTTGGTCAGGGAACTTTTTAAAAAGAAATCTGAAATCCAACACTTCTGGTCTTGAGCACATTGGGAAAGGGAAGTTAAACTACAGTTAAACTCTGGCAAACCCAACCTGTATTTTGAGTTGATGGAGGCCAGATCAATGAAATTTTAAAGAAGACACTGGGCTGGAAAGATGGCTCAGCAGTTAAGAAGACTATGGCTATTTCAGAAGACCCAAACTTGGGTTCCCATGTCAGATGGCTAATAACTGTCTGTAACTCCAGATCTAGATGATCTAACACCTCTGACCTCTGTGGGCACCTGTATTTACATACCCACATGCATGTATACACACACACACACACACACACACACCCCATTAAAAATAAAAGTAAATTCTTAAATATTTATTTTTTAATGTATTTTATATGTATGAGTGCTCTGCTTGCATGTATACCTTCATGACAGAAAAGGGCATCAGATCCCATTACAGATGGTTGTGCACTACCGTGTGGTTACTGGGAGTTGAACTCAAGACCCCTGGAAGAGCAGCCAGTGCTCTTAACTACTGAGCCATCTCTCTAGGCCCAAAATTAAAGTCTTTAAAGAAGATATAAAGCACTGGAAAATTATCCTAGAAAATGGATGCTTTCTTCTAGCAAATTCAAAGCACACTTTCCAGTAAGCACAAACAAAAGGAAGCATGCATCTGGTCATCTTCTGACCCATAGGAAACCCAATCATGAGCTGAAAGAGTTAAAGGAAAGCCTACTCCCCTAGTAAACTGTCCAAAAGGCCTTTCCGTCCAAGCAAAAGTTGAGTGACACTGAATGCTGTGGGCAAAGTGGGAAGCAGGCAACAGGCAAAAAGTGTGTGCAGACCCTGGTCTCTTAGGGTTTTTCCACTTAGCTGAACACCAAGAGAGGCATAGGCAAAGTTTCACTTCCAACTCGTGTGCTTCTGTGTTCCAGTAAACTCACACAGACTGTAAAGCCTGTCACCCTGGTCCACCTGCTTGTTCAACAGAAAAGTAGCAATCCTTCTGTGGTAGGACAGGAAAATTGGAGGTCCTCCAGTGTTGCATGGACCTTGTCAAACACAGCTGAGTGTGTTGAGCAAGAGCTCTCTTACTCCCTGGCTCCTTAGCAATGCCCTCACCAGACGGAGCTTTGTGTTGTTTTGCTGTGTGTCATGGGTGCTGTTGAAAAAAATTGTTTTCCCTCCAAGAACAAGTTGAGTTATAGCAAATGATGCAGGCAAGGTAGGAAGCATGAAGCGGGCAAGAAGCCTGTCCAGACTGGCCTCTTAGGGATTGGCCTCTGTTACTAAGTGGCCCCTGTCTATGAAACTCAGTAGTGACTGACAGTGCCTTCTACTTGTTAATAGTTTTTGGATAGAAATGAGTGAATGGGGCCCTCACAATGGATCAGCAATTAAAAATGCTTGTCTCCAAGCCCCAATGACCTGAGTTTGTTTCCTGAGGACCCCATGGTGCAAGGAGAGGACTGAAACCATAAATTGTCCTCTGACCACCATATCATGATATGTGTACCTGTGAGTGTGCACGTGCACTAAATAAATAACAAATAAGCAAATATTCACCAATTTCATCAAGTTTTAGAAAGAGAAAAGAATGAATGATAGGCCTCCATTCTGGACCAGGCAACCCATTTAGCAAATATTTTCCTGTTTAATGACTTCCAAGCCCATGTTATGCCTTAAAAATTAAAGGAGGAAAAAGATACCAACACATCTAACAAGCTCATAATCATTCAGAGTCCAGTCGTTTCTCTTGGACGTCCAAAAGACAGCTCAAAGTGAGCATAAATAAAACACCAACTCTTCTTCCAACTTGCTTCCTACCGATTGCCAGGCTTGGAGACAAGCATTTTAACTGCTAAGTCCTATTCTTGTAACTATAACTCTCCTGTTTGGGTCACATCCTTGGTACCCCACACATTTCTCCTTACTAAGACTTGAGGTCTCAGTTTGTGCAGTAAGAGAATTAGCCACAAACCAGTTACGAATGTGTATGTGGTTTCCTCTAACTGGAAAATAGTAAAAAAAATGTCCCACTTACCACTTAGGCTTACCTCTAGGTATAGGTGCAGCTTTCTTGCTTTCACGTTTGAATTCTTATTTAACACAGGTCAGCCTACTTTCCAATAAGTTCTCTGTTGACACACTTACGACTTCTCTTATTTCAGAAAGAATACAAAGCACTTATGTAAATATCTAAACCCAAGACGTACTTTAACTTCAGATAAAAACACTATACACCAGTTAGATATGGTGCTGCGCACATACACTGGCAAGGCCCAGCACTTAGGAATCCAAAGCAAGGAGATTAAGAGTCCAGTGCCAGCTTGAAATACAGAGCAAGCCTATCTTAAATTTTTTTTACTTCATTCATATTCATAAAAGTGACATTATAAATGCCTTTTAACTTGCTGTAATTTAACGAGTCCTCCGTTAGGTGTGAAACCATCTATTCCTTGCTTTTCCTTCTCATGCATTTATGTTCACTCACGGTAGCAATGCTGCCATCTTTCCTGTTCCACAGATGAGGAAACTGAAGTATATCAAAGCTAAGTAAACTGTCTCAAGTCTCACAGCTTATGAAGGGGCCTAGCTGGGACTTGAACCTACTTGTCTTTAAAGCCCAAGCTTTGTACAGTGAGCCAACATGATATATCTTTTTTACCCCACCCTACCCACACGGTGTCCACGGTGCACTTGCTGCTGGCAAAAGGGAAGAGGCAGTATGAGAAATCAATGTAACTTAAGCCAGAGTTGCTAGGGACACCTTATTTGGTCCCTACCCCTACACCATGTCTCGAGTGACAGTCAGCCTCAGAGAACCCTTTATCACCTGAAAAGTGGCCCTCCTATGCCAGAACCACATTCCTGTGGTATTTTAATTCATAAAAGTATTGTTTGGAGAGAGCATAAAGCTAGTTCCTCATTCCCATGTCTATGGGAGCACTTCACTTGCGTCAAGTTCTGATTCTCACATCTGTGCCTCTGAGAGCATGTCACGTGAGTCAAGTTCTGACTCTTAACTGAGGTATTATGAAGCATCAGAAACCCAGGAGTTGCTAAATAGGCATTTGTAATAAAGGGATCTAGAGTGCAACCCTAACCATGAGGTAGCTATAACTTTAAAGCTCTCTCTCTCTTCATCGTCAGTCTTGTGAAAGCAGTCGCCTAGAAGAAAAGCAGTTGACAATGTTAGATAAAGAAATCCAGTCCTTGCCTCAACTCAGTAGCTCAGACACCATAACTGGGACAGTAAAATGAAGGTGCAGGTGATGTGCCCCCCCCACCCCCTGGGCACAGCACAGCACCCCTACTGAGAGTACAGATCTGTGAAGTATTTTCAATTCTTAGAAATGATAACCTCAGGGCTGAAATTCGACTCAGTTAATAGAATGATTGTCTAGCGTGCACCAAACCCCAGGTTCAACCCCTAACTCTGAATGACCTAGATGTGGGAGGATGTTCCTATAATACAGCACTCAGGGGAATCAGGGTCATCCCTGGTGACACAGGGAGCTTAAAGGCCAGCTGGAGCTACATGAAACCCTGCCTCAGGCACAGGGGGGTACTCTTTTAATCCCAGCATTTGCAGAAACAAGCAGATTTCTGTAACTTTGAGCCCAGCCAGGAAGTTCCAAGCAATTCAAAGCTACATGTCAGGGCTACAACATATGAGACCCTGGAAAGCGGGTCAGGGGAGTAGATCAAAATATTGTGTTGTTACGCAGAGTAGAGATTTAAAAATTAGAGGGTCAGGAGATGGCTCAACAGGTAAAGGTGCTCCCTGCTAAACCTGATGACCTGAGCTTGATCCTGATCCAGAGAGTGGAAGAAGCAATTCCCATAGGTTGTTCTCTCTCTCTTTCTCTCTCTGTCTCTGTGTGTGTGTGTGTGTGTGTGTGTCTGTCTGTCTGTCTCTTTCTCTGTCTCTCTCATACACACACACACACACACACACACACACACA
>OU015744.1:134953948-134971564 GCA_907169655.1 Acomys percivali
TGTGTGTGTGTGTGTGTGTGTGTGTGTGTGTGTGTGTGTGTGTGTGTATGTGTTTTGAGACAAGGTTTCTCTTTGTAACAGCCCTGGCTATCCTGGAACTCTCTTTGTAGACCAGGCTGGCCTTGAACACACAGGAATCTGGCTGCCTCTGTTTCCCAAGTGCTGGGATTAAAGGTCTGCACCGCCATGCCTGACTCTAAATATATATTTTATATATTCTTATGTATGACTATAACACCAATTTTTTAAATGTAGGAGGTCTACAAGGAGAAAAGTATTTAGAGCCCACCAGAGTTAAGCCATGGTCCTTGCCGCATCTGAATTTGTCTTTAAGAATTCAGAAAATAAAATGAAGTTTGATTTATTTTTTTTTTAGTAACAGGTTAAATTCTAAAATCAGGTGAAAAGGATAGCATTCAAAGTTACTGGAGCAAGAAATTAAATAAATAAAACTTTTTTTTTAATAGTTTAGAGACAGAAGAAGAGCAACAATATCGTGCCTCAAGCTCTGTTAACATCTCCACCGACTCACTGCAAGGTGGCAGGAAGTATTTGATATGGGTCGAAGCTGTCAATGCCCTAGGCATGGAGAACTCACAACGACTGCAAGTCCATCTGGATGATATAGGTAAGAAATGAGAGGTGCTACATGTCTTTTATTACACACTAAAAGCTTGCATTGATGGCAGCAAGTGGTCTAAATTTGAACAAAGTACACATAAACTTCCTGCAGGTTATAAACAATAACTGTTTCCCATTATTCTTCCACCTGGAGCAACTCTCCAGTTGGACATCCTTCCAGTCTCATCTCAGGATGGCTGTGATTTTACAAACTTAAAAAAAAAAAGCCAGAGAGAGTAAGAGAGACATGAAACCTATCCTACAATAACTTGTCACGCTTCACGTGGAGATGTAAAGAAACAAGGGTTGTGCGCAGATCCTTCTGTTGTGAAAGGCATTAACATACCAAAAGATTATGCTCCACGCACTGCGTGACAGGGACGGTTCTTCTCAAGTACAGAGAGAGATGGCTCAAGATTGTATAAACTTCTCTAACTTTGCCAACCAAAGAAGTGTTGGCATGCTTTGCTTGAGATATTTTAGACCCTGCCTTTTAAAGCTTACAATATTAAGCATTTCTATTAACTTATTCTGCAGTATTGTTTTCAGTGTTATCTGAACATGTGACTCTTGTTTCCCTTGTTCGAGATTTACACTGTTCTCAATTTTCCACCGTCATAAAGTATAACGTCATGAACTACTTTGTGGTATGTCTACATTAGGTTCTTCATATTTTAAATTAATTTCTGGCTGGTGTACAAACAAATGGGTTTTGTTAAACACTTTCCTTTCTACATATTAAGATATATATGTGTGTATATACACATATAGACATGAAATTATATGTATATATCTACATACGTATATATAATCTTTGTCTTTATTAGTTGTTTGTCAACTTGATGCAAACTAGAGGCTCTTAGAAAGAGGGAACTTCAGTTGAAGAACAGCCTTCATTACACTGACTTGTGGGGCATTTGTAGATTAAGATTGATATGGATGGTCCCAGGCCACAGTGAGTGGTGCTACCGCTGGGCAGATGGTCCCAGGTTGTACAAGAAAAACAAGCTGACTGAGCCATGGAGAGCAAGCCAGTAAGCAACATTCCCGTCGCTCTCTGCCTCGGTTCCTGCTTCCAGGTTCCTGCCTTGAGTTCTTGCTCTGACTTCTCTGCATAGTGGACTCTGATGGGGACCTGTAAGCCAAATGGACTCTTTCCTCCTAAAGCGTCTTTTGGACATAGTATTTATCACAGCAACAGAAGGCAAACCAAAACTATTTTATAATAGCAGCAGAAAGTAAACTGAGACAATTATACTTTGTTCCTATTCCCCCTCCCTTAGGCCTCCCTCCTCCTTTCTCCTATTCTGCTTTCATATCACATATAATCTGTCATACTTTATACATCTTCCTCCCCTCTCATAGTACCCCTTGCTTTTATATCACATACACACAGTACATACACACACACACAGTATACACACACACACATACACACACACACACACACACACACACACACACACACACACACACCCCTATGCATTTGCTTTTAAATAAAAGAAGACCCAGAATATTTGTCTTTGTGAGCCTGGCATTGTTTCATTAGCATACATGATAAGTGGCTTCGTTCTTTCTTTTTCAATTTTCTTTTGTTTTCATTTTGCAGCCCAGGCAGATTTTGAACTTCCAATTCTCCTGCCTTGGCCTGCTGGATAGCTGGAATTACAGGCCTGAGAAAAGAAAACTGGCTTGGTTGTCTTCTTCTGACAAATTACAAACTGTAATTACCTCAGAGCTATCTGCAATATACTCAGGTCCCAAAACAGAGCTCAGCCAAAGAGCACCAAGTGAGAGTGCCTCTTATTAGAGGCAAAACACACATGATTCATGATTCATATGTCTGTTAAGAAAAATTCCAATAAGCGACCATTTATGGAGCATTTCCTCATTCTTTAATTTTTGCTGTATTTTCATTGTGCATGGTACTGCTTTAAATGAAGAACACTTTCATTGGTATTTACACTGTACATTGAATACATTCCTGCCTATCCCCATACCTGTCTTATCCCCCGTTCCTACTAGTCCTCACTGTTCTCCTAGACGGTATCTCTTCTACTCCCATGTCATATCTGCATATATACATGTGTGGTTTTATGTACCTATGCAAAATCTACAAACCACAAATGAGGGGAAACAAATGGTAGTGGAGTTTCTGAGACTGGTTTAATGTGCTTATCTGCAGTATGTAATTGTATCTATCTTACTTCAAATCATGTAACAGTATTCTATGAGCATACAAATTCCCATTCTGTATATAACAGATTTTCCTTACCCATTCCTCTGTGCTTGACACTTGGCTCCCTGTGAGCTTCTCTGAGTAGCACTGCCAAGCATGGATACGTCCCTACCACTGTAATGTTGTCACTGACTTGAGTACTATGTGGGGACACTGTGAGTGGTATAGCTGAGTCACAGCAGTTCTAGTTTCAGGTTTGGGATGAACTTCTTTTCTGACTTCCGTATTGACTGACCTGGCTTACCTTCCCGCCAGCGGTGTATAAAGTCCCCTTCTGTCCACATTCTCATCATCCTTTGTTATTGCTCACTTAATGACTGCCAATCTGACAGAAGTAAAATAGAGCCTCAATTAAGCTTTCCTTTTTAACTCTATGATGGCCAGCGAAGCCAAACATTTTATCTCATATTTGTTGCTCATTTTTATTTTGTCTTCTGAAAACTGTCTATTTTACAAAGCAATTTATTGGTAGGGTTGTTTAATTTCTTGTTTAGTTTTTTGTATATTCTAGATATTAATCCTTTTTTGAGATGTATAGCTTGCAAAGATTTTCTGGTATACAGTAAACTGTCTCCTCGCCTTTTTAACCATAATTCCCTTTGCTGTGCAGAAGTTTTTATAATATTTTGAGGGAACTGGAATCCTTTTCAGAAAGCCCTTGTCTGTGCCAAAATTTAAAAAAAAAAAAAAAAAAGCGGTTTTTAAAATTTATTCTTCTAACAGTTTCAAAGTTTTAGGCTTTGTATTGAAATCTTTGGTCCATTTGCAGTCGATTTTTGTGCATAATGAGACACACAGATCTAGTTTTGTTTTACCTGGATCACACTGTCTCTGTCTTCATCGAGTGTGTTTGAGGGAGTGAGCAGTGTGCGTGAGTGTCACTCTCTTGACAGTGTTGGAGCAGTGAGTTGAGAGTTTCTCTGCCAGTGTAATAAGGCAATTCAAACCAAATTAAAAGTGTAAAAGCAGGTTTACTTGGGAACAGCTCCCTGCTGGGTTCACCAGTCTCAGAGAACAAGGCCAGTGAAGTTGCCATGCCGACAGAGAGGCAGAGAGGGAGCAAGGGGAGAAAAGACAGAGAGAGGAAGAATGCTGAGAGGGGCGGAGAGAGGGGCGGAGAGAGGGGCGGAGAGAGGGCGGAGAGAGGGGCGGAGAATGGGGAACAGAGTGTAGGTAAACAGATTGTCTGGACGTACAGAGGGAAAAGCCTTTGGGGCAAGGGTAGCTAGCCCCTCTGCTGGAAAGTTCAGAGTAGGGGACAGTTGGGGACTGAGGGTTGCTGGGAGAACCATGAGGCAGGTCTGTTTTGATAGGTTAAATAGACACTTCAGTTCTGTCCTGGGTTTGAAACTTACCAGGCACAAGGACGACAAGTCTCTGCAGGGTCGGGTCCACACAGTGCAGCGTGAGGGCTCTAGGAGAAGATGGAGTGGGTGGTGTGGAGAGAGGAGGAATTGTTGGAGGCCAGCGCGTCACAAGCCTCTGAGCTCACTTGTGGGGTCCACATAATATGTCACGTGGAGAAGTCAGGGAACCAGAGAGAATCACAAGGGTGTATAGTTTCTGGCCCCATAGCTAGAGTCAGTACCCATGAGGCAGGTAGAACAAAAGACAGACGGGAGAGTAACGCTGTAAGCCTTGACCTCACAGTTCAGATGACAGTGGACAAGAAGCTGGAAGAAGGCATGAGGTCACAAGTCTCTGAATTTACAGGTGTGGAAGAAAAGCAAGGGGCAAAGGTTGGTGCAAATATTAGAAGCCACTAGTCCTACCGTTAGAGTACAAATATTGCAGCCAGGGCTGCTGGAGTGCGGGCACCACAGCTTATGATCTCACAGGCAGACTCTGTGCGCTGCCAGACCAAGCGATCTTTCTGAATGTCACTGGCATGTGTATGTGTTCCTTCTCATCTCTAATTTTACTAATTTGGGTCCTTTCTCTCTCTCTTTTGATTAATTTGATGAAATTAATTTGATCAGTTTTATTTATAGTTTTAAAAGAACCAACTCTTTGTTTAATTGATTCTTACTATTGCTTTTTTCAATTCTATCCCATTAATTTCTGCACTGATCTTTGAATGAAATGGGTGCAGTAAAGAAACCAAAGTGGCCACTCCATGAGTGAAAAGGGAAGAGTTTATTCTAAACTACCAAGACTGTCTCTCAGAAAAGCAGAGAGAAGCAGTGGGCGGTGAGTGGGTGGGGTGGGGGGTGATGATGATGATTTCCAGGGTTTTAAGGGAACAGGCACCAGGGAGGAGGGGAACCTGTGAGCTGAGGTGGAGGGCTTTGAAGTGACTAACAGCTACTTCTGAGTTGGGGTTGAAGGAGCCTAGAAGGCAGCATCGACATTGATATTCTAATAGGTACCACAGACATATGTTAATGGAAGAACCAGAGGTCTCTATTGATAGAGATAAGGAGAATGATTCCTTTCAGCAGATACGGACTGTTTTCCTAAGTCCCCGAGGGAATGCTGGCTTTTGTCTTAATGCCAGACTTCTAGAAAAGGGATTTCATTTTGTGGGACCAAACCATTTTAATTATTGTTTTCCATCTCTTACTTTGAAGTTTCATTTGTTGTGTTTTCAAGGCTCTATGGTGCACTTCATTAAGTTGTTTATCTGAGATTTCATTAGAGGTGGTTATTATCAGACTCATACCTTTTGGAGGAGTCATAGTGTATTGCTTTTCATCTTTCTTGTATTTGACTATCGGAACTTGAGCATCTAGTGTAAGCAAATGGTTGGATGTCTTTTGTCATACTTATTCTTTAAATGGAAATGTTTACAGTGTTCAAAATGGACCTACAGCACTAAGGCTCAGGTGTTTTCTCTGTTAGGCCAGAATTCTGGGAACCAGGCTCAGTCCCTGAAAGTAGAATACTAGTTGCAATAACAATCACTATCAGTGTAAGTGTGCTACAAACATAAAGCAATAGTTAAATAACAAAGGAAGCCACCCCTTAAACTCCAAACATTTTAAGAAATACAGGAACATCGGTAGTCTGGTATGCATTACAATATTAATTACTTCATTAATGTCTGGAAAGGAAAAAAAACAGAGTGAGTCTAGAAATTAGTGTTGTTTTGATAGAGAAAAGAGTCTGGGGGGGGGCGGGAAGTAAATAGAAGAGGTGAATAGTAGAGACAAGAGGGGACAATGAAGTTTTTACTAAAGGCAAAATGAAAGACAGAGGGAAAGACATACAACCATAAAAGAGGAAGGAAAGAAGGAAGGAAGGAAGGAAGGAAGGAAGGGAGGAAGGAAGGAAGGGAGGAAGGAAGGAAGGGAGGGAGGAAGGAAGGAAGGAAGGAAGGAAGGAAGGAAGGAAGGAAGGGAGGAAGGAAAATATAATTTGTAACAGTTTTACTGTTACTGTCATTATAATCTCAGTATCATCACCTCCATTTATGGCACATGTGCTGGATTCCAGAAATTTAGTCCACGTCATTTTTTAAAACAACAATATACAGTAGTACTGTCTCCATTTTACAGATTAATAATATGATAAAAATAATTTGCTGTAGCTGATAAAGAGCAGCAGGAGAATTTGCTAGCAAACCCCAGATTTGCAAACTTGCTGCAGTTAACCATCACTGATCATGGATGGTAGAGAAATTCTCAGGTGGCCTCCACTTTCAAATCTGGCTTTTCATAGTGTGAACAGAAGTTTGGAATTGTTCCTCCTCCTCCTTCTCCTCCTCTCCTCCTCCTTACCTCCTCCTCAGGGCTTTCACTGCACTCCTCACCTTCTCTTATCCCAAAATAAACTAATAAGACTCAATTTGAATAGTAGAGATCAATGTGGAGATTCAATTGAACAAAGTCATCCTATTATTAATGAATGAGTTTTCATTGTGTGACATTTTAATAACAAGCTATTGCAAGTTCAGTGCATTTTTTTTTTTTTAAATGAAACTGAGCACAGAAGACTCTCCTGGGAGCAATCTCCATACAATAGCTCCAAGGTTGGGCTTGAAGAACATCAGAAAGTACTGACACAGTGGTGGTGCACACCTTTAATCCCAGCACTTGGGAGACAGATCTCTGTGAGTTCAAGGCCAACCTGGGTGAGTTCCAGGACAGCCAGTGTTACACAGGGAAACACTGTCTCAATATACACCCCCCAAATAAAAACATTGGGAAGGCTATGCTGAAATATGGGGCAGCAAAATAAACTTAGGCATAGAAAGAGAATTGTCTCCTGCCAGCTACTGTGAACATTAATCTCTCTATTGTATAAATGTAGGTAATCAGACTGGAAAAAGTTTTTTAAAAAACCAACCCTATAATATATCTTCTTTAATACAAGGGGGATCAAAATATATAATATCCATGATGGCTTTAATCATTTTTCTGATGACACACAGCCTCCAGCATCTTAAAGTTTTCACCATCTCCCAGTGGTGTCAACCTGGACACTAAGCCTTTAACACATGGGCTATTGGGCACATTTAAAACCCAAACCATGGAAGTAAATACATCTTCCTAATTTTTTTTATACTCCAAATAATGTGGCCAGCAGCTGGAGGAGACTCATTGGGTTTATAAGAAGCATTTCTCTCTTACATAGTAAATCAGAAAATAAGACAAGGTTCATCAGCTGTTACTTAGATCATGAATTTGATGTTGTAATTAGAGTTTTGATAGGTCTGTGTATTGATGAAAAGGTATCAATTTCTCCCTGGGGAAGTTTTTTAACCACTAGCACTATGTTTCTTTTTCTAGTGATACCTTCTGCATCCATCATCTCCAGGGCTGAGACTGTGAATGCTACTGTGCCCAAGACCATAATTTACTGGAATAGCAAAACCATGATTGGGAAAGGATTCTGTGAAATGAGATACAAAGCAACAACAAGCCAAGTGTGGACTGTAAGCTAAATTTTCATTATTCCTTAGCACATGAGGAAACTATTTACAAAAGAGCTAATCGGCACACTCAGGCTGGACTTAGGAAGGGCCAGCTTCTCCCACTTTTCACTGATATGATTGTTGAACTACTCTAGTCTCAGTGGTTACAGTGTGCCTCTGAATGGGGTTGTTCCCTGAAATTACCATCTGCCTTTTGTAGGCTGAATTAGCAACTAAATGGGATCATATCAGCTTCTTATGATTGTCTCTTAGGATGAAATTTACATCCGCATTCACGGATATAAATTCAAGCACACTATGCTGAAGTTTGACAATATGGTGGGTGGGAATGATTCAGAATGGAGATGTTGGACTTAGAGTAAGATAAGTGTTTTTAAAATGAAATTGTATAATTCAGGAGCTCAATAGTTAAGACACTGCTGTTTTTGAAGAAGAACATAATTTGGGTCCCAACACCCACATTGGATAGTTTACAATCCTCTTTTGGCCTACAGGGCCAGCTGCATGCACGTGCATACACACACTGACAAACACACATAAATAAAAACAAGTCTTCAAAAAGGGTACAAACTCTAAGGTTTATTACTCATAAAAGCTTTAATCTGAGATAAGATTAAGGCAAAGTGAATTTCTGAACAAACTAACTGTACTAAAATATCAAGATTAAATTACTAAGTATGTTAGGAGAAACATAGTTGGTTTGAAATCAAATTTTTTAGGGTACAAAATTGGCATCCCCAAAAGACTATACTTGGTCACTTGTCTCCAACACATTAATCAAAGAGACAAATGAAAGTGGGCATGTGAAAAGCAGAGAAGAGTCTCATTGACCGTGGCCACAATAGGAATAACAAATAAACAAACAAACAAATAAATAAATAATAAATAAATAAATAGGATTCAGGGCTATCTTCTGAGGGATGAGATGAGATTTAATTTTAAATAGAAGGCAAGAGGCATATGTACTTACCCAGTGTGAGTCATTAAGCTATTTCAGCTCTGTTCCTAGAAGGTGGTCTGACAATGCACTTACTACTTGCGGTGTACTCTTCGGAAGATTACCTCTGCACTCAGCTTCAGCCTCTCCTTCACTGATGAAACATGCCCTCCCCTTCATTGAGGAGGCATGCCCTCCCCTTCACTGAGGAATGCCCTCATATGGGTGGGAGAGTGGTTCTGGGTAACCTTGCTCTTTCTAGACCCTAATATTACCTGAGAGGAAACAAGGACAATGACTTGTCCCTGTGCCTTCAGCCAAACTACAGGAGACAAATGGGACCTGAAATGAAAGTGAGATGTGGCCTTTCTCCTGCTATAGTTACCTTGTGGGCCTAAGTAAGGAGTCAATGCTTTTTAGCCAGAGCATCTTCGAGGTGTCTGTTTGAGGTTCAGTAATAAAATCATATCACAGAATTAGTCTGACATAGGGAATGGGTCTAGTTTGGTTACATTTGGAAAATGTGTTTTTATTATTTTCAAATATAATATGCTTCTATATAAGCTAGATAAATGAAGACAACACAGAGTATGAGTGAAGAGTTGCGCACAGGAGCAGGGATGACTCGAAAGCAGCTGCATCACCAAAAAGCATCAACACTGGCGATGACTCACTGAAACCATCCACCCTGGAGCACTCTCTCTCTCTCTCTCTCTCTCTCTCTCTCTCTCTCTCTCTCTCTGTCTTCTATGCAGCACCCAGCAGGCAGAGGCCCCTCCAACAGCTGTTTACTCATTTTTATGCTGAAGAGGAGCCCTGGGGAATCTTCCAAGTTTCTCTTGTCTTGGTCATTGGAGTGACTTTTTGTTTACCTCCTAAACTTCATGAACCTCCCCTCCCCACAGAGGGAATTTTTCTAAGAAAACTGCTCTACAGCCAATATAAAGGTGCCTCTATCTGTCCCTCCTACCCCCATCACATCCACTAGCTCCTGTAATCCTTACAACAACCCTTTGTGACAGGTAGTATTAGCTCCATTCATTATATAAGTGAAGTAAAGCTTGGAAGAGTTAAGCCAAGTGTTTTCAAATTTATATAGTTAGTAACTAAGTGCCTCACACAAGCTCTTTTGTTCTATATATCCAGATAATATTCATAAAGTAAAAACAGCAGGTTTCAAAGCCCACATCTCAACCCTTCTAACTGCTTCTAAAGTACATCCACTCACACAGAAAAAGGCAAATCACCATTTCTTTCTATACTTTTCCAGTTAAGTCAAAAATAGCCAAGGTGAAGCTTTGTTTTATATTTTCATCTAGGTCATGCCTCCCTGTGGGAATACTTGAAGGCCAGAGTGAAAAAGAATCAAAAGTTGAAAAAGACCATACCTTTCTCCTCAGTTCTGGAGTGACGCTGCCTTCATCTGATATAGCTGGAGAGCAGAGACAGGCAGCTATCTAAGGAAAGCCTTGTGGCTCAGATCGCAGGCTTTAGCCAAAGCTCAGCTATGCTTTCAAATTGTACAATCTACAGCAATCTCCTGCTCACTGTGCCTTAGTAATCCTTGGATAACACAGGGATATAGCATGCTAATCATGAGAGAAGTGGTCTGAGGGCTAAGTAATACATTCTGCGACATTTACCTAAAAGAATATTAGGCCAAATGCAAAACTTAAGACAAATGGCTTAAGGGTGGATAAGAAAGCCCAAGAAAATATGAGATATAAACTGCAACATTCCATCTTTCCACAATCAGGTCTTCTGATCAGCCAAGATCTAGCAATTTGCAAGATCTTTAATACAGATTTACCTTCATCAAAGAACTTCAATTCACAATCTCTTCTTGGATTCCAAGACTAGGTTGAGACATATAAACAAGATTTAAGAAGGTCTAGAAATATCAATAGGAAAATAAGCCAAACATAATATAGTCCAAACTACAAAGTAAGACCAGACCTCCAATATTGGTTGTGTTTAAGTGAGCTATGTCAGCGACATAGACACATTTGTGTCATTCCACATTGAATACCAACAAATATATAAGTGCACAAATCCATATATATTCATTTCATTGACTTTAGTTTATCAAGTATAAATGTCTTTTCCTGATGGGGAATTGCCTCTCCCTTTTGCTATTAGAATATTGAAACAATGATCCCCAAGGTGTTGAAATTCCCCACCAGGAATCTCTTACTGGGAGAAAGGAAAGATTGGATTCTAGCTCCAGCCAGAGGGGATATTTTGTCTCCCAGAGAGAAATTTCACACAGCTTTGTCAGACCACTTTTTTTTTCTTTTTTCTTTTTGGTTTTTCAAGACAGGGTCTCTCTGTATAGCCTTGACTGTCCTGGACAGACTCTGTAGACCAGGCTGGCCTACAGACTGGATCCATAACGGTAGTGATGGGTGCATCACACCTTAACTAGGACTACTTATTTATGCACAACTTTTGCCCTTTACTTGAACCTAAACTTCATATCGGAGCCCCTAATTGAATAAATCCCCTCATCCGGCTTTTCATTATTTGTCTTTTTAATTGACCCATTGTAGATGAGTGAATGAGTCAAAAGTTAGCATGAGTGAAGTAGATTCCACATTCTTGAAAGAATGAGGATGTGAGCATGCTTTGGACTGGCCAGGAAGAGAAACAGCAGATTGGGGGCTGGTATATATTTTACTGGAAATGCAGTCATGGCTTCTGTGATGTGCAACCCTGGAGATGGGGTAGGGCACCTATAATAAGCCACACAAGAAACAAACAGCCATACTGGATTAAGCCAATTAAAAGTATATGAGTCCTTTTTTAGCCAGTGACCAGGAGCCAGATCAAGCCTCCAAGTCTCTTGATGCCAAACCTCAGGTATATAGCACCTTTAAAGGCAGAAGCCACAAAGACCATCATTTACATAAAAGTTAGATGATGGTCAGAGGAATTGTAACATTCACCTCTGGCAGAATATAGTAATTATTTTAGACATGGTATAACTTTTTTTTTTAACTTACAACTTCCTCAGTTATTTTAGCTTATGTTAAGTTTGTATAAATATTTATTATTTTGGTTAGTATATCTGGACCATGGTCAAAGTCATGGAAACCTCAAATGTGTTGCCAAGGTAGATGTGACTATTGTGGAGTAGAAAGCCAAGAGATGTCTAAGTAAACACAAAGTGGAGTCAGAACAAGATGGCGGTTACCTTAGTCACAAATGCCTGCATAGAGCGAGATGAGGAGCAACTACACGGTGGTGTCCAACACCAGGCCAGGTCTAAGAAAAGTCTGGACGCTTTTAGGAAGATCCCAGAGAGCCAGAAAGTAGCAAGCATGAGCCATCATGTATCAGAGGAGAGAGATAGAACCCAAGTCCAATACTGGAGAAAACAGACCTCTTATCATCGGAGCAAAGCAAAGAATTGGGCTAGGAATGAGGCCAGCAGTTGCAGTAAAGTTGCAGTCTCCAACCAGCTGGAGAAAGGCTTTCTGGAATGGAAGCTTTTGTGTGGAAAATACAGTAGAGAAAAAGAGCTCTTGTAGAGGTAGAAAAGGCATTCGCCATAGAAATCTTTGAACCACTTGCCACTGTGCTGCATAAAATCTAGGTCTGTACAAATATTTACATCAAAGGAACTATGTTTAGGCCATTGAAAGCCATTATTTGATTTTTTTCCTGTGGATGAGATGATGTTACTAAAGCAAATTGGTCACTTGGGTATGAGTTCTGCCCCCAGCAATAAAGCATTTGAGAAAAACCACCTGAAAGGAGACTCTTAGGTGGGCAAGGATGGGCAAGGGTGAGCAGTATCCTTGAGGAGGTTTGGCAAGTCAAGCAAGTGGAGGCAAGTAAGGGAAGCCTGCCTTCCTCTGCTTCCTGGTCTCCTCCCAAATGCGTGAATGAGTTTGGGCATCCCCAAAACTGACTGGTTTAGAGCAATGGGTTCTAGCCCAAGCTCAAGGGGGGCACCTGCCTCAACATTAACTTTCATTTGGCTGATCCAGAGATGACAGTTATTCCAAAGATGACTCACCAGAGCATGACAGGGGCCAGTGTGGAGGAGTGTGGAGAACCAGCAGTAAGGATGGAGGGGCCAGGAGGTTCCTAAAGGCCATCTGTTTCAGCTGAGCCCCTTCATGGATTCTGGCACCATTACAAAAGGATTCGGCTTAGGAACTTAAAGTGCACACTGAAGGGGATGGATTGTCTGAGGAGAGGTCAGACCCATGAGATAGAGCGTGTGCCCCCTCTTACCTGTTGCAAAGAAATGGGAAAGTTCACAGGAGTGCTTTTAGTCAGCGTGTGCAGTTGTCTCTAATTCCAAACAGGAGGAAGAAAAGAGGTCTTGCATCTTGAAGAAGGAATGGGTGAAAAGAGGGGACCCATTTCGCTAAGATGTTTCTATCACTCTTTTAGACTGGCAAAACTTCCTGTTCTAGTGAATCGAATCTCTGGCTGGCAGAGACCTAACACTCCATTTGTGCTGAGCCAATCACTTTAGCTGAGGCAATTGTTCCCAACCCCCCTAATGCTTTGACCCTTTAACATAGTTCTTTATTATAGTTCATGTTGTAGTGATCCCCAACCATAAAACTGTCTTCATTGCTACTTCATAAGTGTAATTTTGCTACTGTTGTGAGTCATAATGTAAAGCCTGTGTTTTCCGATAGTCTTAGGTGATCCTTGTGAAAGAGTCATTCGCCCTCCCAAGGAGTTGCGGCCCACAAGCTAAGAATCTCCAAGCTAAGGAACAACCCCTAGGAAAGTGGGCTAACTTGCCATGCTAAAGAGATAGAGTAATTAGCTCAGTAGCAATGAAGGACCACAGGTCTGCCCATTTTTTTTTCTGAATTATTCAGAAAAGTGTGACTTTTCCTTTTCCTTGTCTATTTTCTAAGCATGTTTTCCTTAACACCTGTGGGCTTTTTCCCTGGAAATGAAGACACAGAGGAAACACCAAACTGGAACACTCCATGGGTAGAAAGAAAGATTTATTGCAGAAATTCAAGACAGCCATGGCCATCCCTTGGGGGAATAGCAAAAGGCAGAAAAGACTTGTCAGTGTTAGACAGACAGATTGCAATTGCAGGGGTGGGAAGTGGGGGTGAGTAGCCTGGAAATCAGAGTATCAAGTGGAGAAGGTTTGAGCCCGCAAAGCCTGGAGGACTTTAATATGTGTTACAGATGTGTGTTAACAGGGAGCCAGATGCCCGTCGCTGGATGCAGTCGGCTTTAGGGGCAGATGTGGGAAGTAGCTGCTCTTCCTAACAGATGGAAGCCTGCATCACAGGTTTCTGAGGGATGCTGATTTCAGGCTTTTGTTTACCTGCTAACAATCCTTCTGTTTACCTTGTCAGTTAGAGGGTTTCCTCTTCAGTCTCCATAGCCCCTGCTACTAGGAGTCACAGCTAGAGTCCACCTCATGTCCTCCCTGGAGCCTACCCTGACGCAGATCTCCAGCTTGTCATAGAGATGTCCCCATCCACAGTTTCTCTTTTCTCCTCCCCAACTCTCCCCAGGTCTGATCTCCACCCTCATATGCCTCCCCGACCTTGTTCCCTCTACTCAACCACTACCTCTGTCTTTTCTATTTCCCCTTCTGAGTGAGATTTAAGCCCCTCCTCCCTTGGGTTCTCCTTGTTACTTCGTTAGGTCTGTGCATTGTAGTATGTTCATCTTATATCATATGGCTAAAATCCACTTATGAGTGAGTACATGCCATGTGTATCTTTTTGAGTCTGAATCTATCTCAAATTGTTTTATTAAGGAGGCTTAAGAACCCCAAAGGGGAATCAATTTCTCCTGTATGAACACGGGGCAGGCTATCTCTGATAGCTTGGAGTCTTGGAGATCTGAGTGCTATGGACATGACCTGTATAAAAAGGGCAGAAGTGCTTTTGAGCACGTGCCTTTCCTTCAGCTTTCTCACTCACTCTCGTTCTCTGGAGTGCTTTTTCCTTTCATAATCAACTGCCCCTAATACTATAACAATACAATGGACCCCACCACCCCCTACCCCCAATCTACACCCCCCATCCTCCATCCCCCCACCCCACCCCCTGCCCCTGCCTGCCTCCACCCCTCCCTGCTCCTCTAAGGACTGTCAGGCTCTCTTCCAGCTTCTTGTTAACCTTGAAGTCTTCCTTTTGGTACCTTAAGCTTCTATGAAGAATTTACTCAGGGACTGGAGACATGGCTCCTGGTTAAAATAGCACTCTATGCTCTTGTAAAGAGCCTGAGGTTCCATTCCCAACGCCACATGGCAGGTCACAACTGTCTATACCATCAGTAAGTCACTTTCTGGGAGGATGTGCTGTGAGCCCTAGGAGCCTTCTCTTTTGGCTGAACCGGTTTATATGGGGTGTGTTTCTCACTTTGTTTGATAACAAAGGATACCAGAAATAAAATCACAAATGTGTTCCTGAGCTGTTTTCTTTCCTATTTCCTTTCCGTTGTATTTTCAGAGTTCACCTCTCTTGAATGTTTTATTTGCTTTCATTCACTTGTGCACACACATTCATACATATTGTACAATTTACATAATTCTCAATAAGGAACAATTTAACAATCTAGCTGCTGAGTATTTTTTTAATTTTTGTCATGAACATCTGAGTTATTTTCATCATTCATGGAAATTACTCATATAAATATTCAATGCTTGCCCAGAATTAAATCCCCAGCACCAAGTAACTTGGCAACTATGCATGCCAGAAATCTTAGGGCTAGGAGGTGGGGACAAGAGAAGTGAGAAGTTCAAGATCATCCTTAGCTGCATAGATTAAAGTCAGCCTGGACTTTGTCAGACTCTAACTCAAAGAAAAATCCACTGCAAAGAAAGACTATGAGTAATTACAATTAAATTCTCCATTCCCTGCCTCCACCCCACCCCCAAAGTATAAAATTGATCAAAGTTTGGAATTTCTGGGGTTTTCAAGCTTGTCATATATAAACCGGTATGGGTTTTGTTTTCTCTGGCTCTAGGAAGTGTCCCCAATCTCGCAGGTGTTCCATAAATCTGCTGAATGGAACAACCACTTCAAAAGGCCGCCACAGCACTTCACTACCATTGTGCATCTGTTTTAGGTTGAAGCATTTGACACCAATTTCACACATGTGCAGCAGTCAGAATTCTACCTGGAGCAAAACAGCAAGTACGCATTTCAAGTGAGATGTCAAGGACTGGGTAAAAGAAACTGGCAGCCTTGGAGTTCACCCTTTGTCCACCAAACTCCCCAGACAGGTAGGTGTGTTCAGATGCTGTTCTCTGCAGCTTTCTGTTAGATAGCTCTTTTCTGAGCATTCTCTCAGCTTGCCTGCTACCATTGAGAAAAGCTATTCTCTAGAGATTGATAACTTTGAAATCATCATATCATCATTCCACTTTGAGCTTTTAAAGTTGACAATTTGTGAAATGGTTTAAACCACCTGGTGGTGCTTAGGTGTTAACACATCACATCACACATGGTCTGATTCCACACAGAGTTGGGTGACAATTGTGTGTGTGTGTGTGTGTTGTTTTGTTTTCGAGACAGGGTTTCTCTGTGTAGCCTTGGCTGTCCTGGATTTCCTTTGTAGACCAGGCTGGCCTCAAACTCACAGAGATCCACCTGCCTTTGCTTCCCCAAGTGCTGAGATTACAGGAGTGTACCGCTGAGTCCAGCTGGGGTGACAATTCTTATACTGATTTCTTATCAGTCCTTGTTTCATAAAGTATCACTGAGTTTAAAAACATATATCACAAAAATAGAAAAAAATCAAATAATGTGAATAAACACTGATTGCCGCTATACCAAAAACAACCAGAGAGTTAAAAACACTTAATTATGGGATTAATGGCTTCTCAACAAGACCTCACTGATAGATATTTAAAAGATATCATTCTTATTATTAATAGTTAGATATACATTTAGTCATGCCCCACAATACCACCATCTTCACTAAATAGATTTCAATTGTAAGTAAGTGATAAAGTCAATCAATTATAATTCTCATAAAATTCCAGAATGGCTCTATGAACTAGAGGTATGCCTTGTATGCGTAGTTTATATGCCAGGTTCTGTTTTGCTTGCCAGGAAGAGCACATTCTGCTTAATTATACTCACATCATTAATCACACCGTCCTTTCTGTAACAGCTTGGTAACTGTGAACTGTGATTTCAAGTGGAAGGAACCAGGCAAGTCAAATTCTTTTGGCGCCCCCTGATGCCCAAATCTTAAAGCGACAATCTTTGTTTGGAAGTTAAACTTTAATTTATTCTGTCTTAAATTGATGTTGGTAAAAACAAACAAACAAACAAAAAAAAAAAAAAAAACCTTGAGACTTCACACACGATATAAAATAGATTTGTTTAGTAATTAAATTCTTTGTTTAATTTATTTTATTTTGGTTTTATGTATATGAGTGTTTTGTTTATAGGTTTGTATGTGTTTGCCTAATGGATCCCCTTAACTGGAGTTAAGGATGGTTGTGAGCCACAATATGGGTGCTGGAAATCAAACCCAGATGTTCTGGGAGAGCTCTTAACTTCTGACCCATTCCCAAGTAACCTGATTCTTTCTTAATGAAATCAACAGTTACTCAGATGAGTATAATTAAGCGGAATTTACTTAAACTTGCAAAGCACAGATCTCTATAAACTTATTTGCTTTCTACATTCACCATATTTGGTTGTATAACTAGTATCATTTTGCTAATGTAGAAACTGAGTCATGATTTGCTTAGTCAACGCATTGCCCATGGGTCATTGCACTGGGCTGCTCAAATGCTGTGTGTTCTCATCACCTCTGCTCGTCACTCTCCTCATAGTTGTAGCTCAGTTCTGCCAAAGTAGAAGGGCAGATAATCAGGCTTCAACACAAGTTAAGGGAAGGCCAACAAATGGTATAAATTGTGTGTGCTCTTGGGTACGTGTGTGTGTGTGTGTGTGTGTGTGTGTGTGTGTGTGTGTGTGTGTG
>OU015744.1:134978022-135057394 GCA_907169655.1 Acomys percivali
TCTCTCTCTCTCTCTCTCTCTCTCTCTCTCTCTCTCTCTCTCTCTCCTCTCCTCTCCTCTCTCATCTCTTTTCTCTCCTCTCTACCTGTAACTTGCAGGTCAGGTGTAAGCTTTCAACTACTACTCCAACAACCATATTTGGCTGCCTGCCACCATGGTTCTCACTATAATTCAAGTCATCAGTTAAATGCCTTTCTTTACAAATTGCCTTGGTCATGGTGTCCCTTCACAGCAATAGAACAGTAACCAAGACAACATTCATTAAGATTCCCAAGTGAAACATGGCTATTTTCCAGTTGTACAGGGAAGAATACAAGTCACAGAGAGGATTACTAATTTACTTGGGATTATATAATTCCAAGTGGTGGATCTAGGATCTAGGACCTATGTGAGTCAGCAGTTTGTGTTCAAAACAGCTTCTCAACAGGACTGTGATTGAGTGGATATTGCGTGAGTATTAAGTAATTGTAAATGTGTTTTGAGTAATTTTTAATGAGGAAGTGATTAGTATATAATCCTGAGTGGAAAAGACACATGGTGACATTGTTAAAGCATGTGGTCTCCAAAAGGGTATTAATGTGGAAGCAATACTTAACCAATCTTTATAAAGGATGACTGTCTCTACGTTCTGAAATCCTGTATTCTCTCCATAACTTCAATGCTTCCCAAAATTAGTTTGTTTTTACTGAATGATCAAGAAAAATATCTGGAGAAAATAACCATTTGCTGATATAAAGAATCAGTGCTCACTGCTTTAGCCCAGTAACACGCACTGTGCTGGGATGGAGAGCTTCGTGAGGCCAGGCAGTGCCAATACACTGTGACTTTTCCCCAGAGAAGCAATGCTACCTCTTTTGAGACTGCTAGCGGGGGCCACCACCCTGAACTGTCCTGCTGCAAGAGGGAGACTATTAATTCATCAGACTCGTGACCAGTTCAAAGTAAATGTAAAAACTAGATGAGAAATTCCACTCTTCAACTGCCATGTAGGTGACATTTCAAAGTTTGTCACCAGTTTTAACTCTTCCTTCACTCATAACAGCATGCTTAGTTATGATAAAGTTACAGGCATGATTGTGAGGCTCAGCAAAGAGCATATGAGGTCTACTGTGTCACCTGAAACACACTGGGAGGTACTGAATGGTTTCCTCACAGTGATAACAAACATAGTTTGCCCGGAAGTGGGGAGAGAGAGAGAGAGAGAGAGAGAGAGAGAGAGAGAGAGAGAGAGAGAGAGAGAGCGCTAAGGAGATCATTTGGCACGAAGAAGAAGAAGAAGAAGAAGAAGAAGAAGAAGAAGAAGAAGAAGAAGAAGAAGAAGAAGAAGAAGAAGAAGAAGAAGAAAACAACAAACAAACAAATCAGAATACATTATTTCCAAAACCAGTCCTTTTGGAATAGATTTGGTTAATTTAGCCTGATACTGGTTGGGCTAAAGAGTACATTTATCTTCTGCTTTTTACCCAAGGATAAGGAACTCTTCTTATTGAAAACAGTCTAATTTCTTTCCAGACACATTGTCCTCTATTAGGATCATCCTTACTTTCAATATCAATGTATGTAAGCTACATCAAAAATATTTCCAAATTACAAGTTATTTCAGTTTCTGAATATCCCCAAATATATCCTGTAACGATATACTAGTTACACACTGTACCACTCCACTGCAGGACAGAATTGTCCCACTATGAAAAGAATCCCACAAGTAATGAAGAATAGAGATAGTGTGAGGTTTGGCAGCATGTTAGCTAATGACCTGTGCTTAAAGCTGACATAAACAATGTTTTACAGTGGTAAAGGAGTCTTTGTATGGGTGTGCCATTCTATTTGTGGGTGTTTTCTTATGTTCAAATGCTTAAAAGTACTACGAAATACTAATAGCTGGTGAATTAAGAGGGTAGAGTTGGATTATTTTTCATCACACACTGTAATATCTTCACCATAACTTTTGCTTTTATAATAAAAAAATTTTAAGTAAGATTTATAAAGAAACTAACTAACCACTTGGTGGCAGCATAACATGGCGAATATATGGCTTCTCTTCAGTCCTATGCTTTAAAACAAAAACATCATAGATTTGATTTCTTCTCTGATAGTCCTGTTAATAAGTTATTTGATTTAGATATCTAATTCTTTGTAAAATTACCCTCTCATAATTAAGCACTTCTTTTAAATGACTAGTTTAATTTAAATGAGTGCACCTCATTGATTTGAAACTGTGATAACAGACTGCAAAGGAAATTTTTATTTACTCATTAAGGCTAAATAAATGTGAAATATAGTAATTTTAATATGATGTAAGTTAATGACCAGGGAATTTTTCATTGCCAAATAATCAACAGTAGTTTATACAACAAAACTATATTAACTTGTATTAAAAGAGCACAATTTATTTTTTTTAATATAAGTGCTAGTTTTCAAATAATACAAGTAAAAATAAAAATAACAGCAACACATGCTGTAAACCTCTGCCTTTGCCAAAGGGAAAATCATGCAGCATTTTAATGTGGTAGCTTTGTTTTTTAAATTCCAAAAGCATGTAGCTGCAGGTCCTTCTTGGGAGAAATATCACTGCTCTATGATCTGCTCCTCAACACGAGCCAACCTGGCTGTCGGCCATGTCAGCATAGCCTTTACCACTCAGAACTTAGCAAAACCACTTACCAGGGAGCAGAAGAGACCTAGCAGAACACTGCGAGAGGCTCAAAGCAATTTCTGATAGCCACAATTGACAAGAAACACTTTCCTTTTGCTGTAGAAAGAGTCCAAACACCAGGCAGAACTTTCAGTTTTCTGGTGCTTTCATAGCCCAAAATCCCCCAGAGCACAGTTTACAGAAAACTGCCATGAAGTTGCCTGCATACAATTTTTTTTTTTTTTTTACTCTAAAGGCCTACAGTAATCTTTTCTTTCAGTATATGTTGTCCATTTTTAAACGTGTCCCACAAACCATACTTTATCCCATATGCCTTTGGTGCCAGGGACATCTTAGGTTGTCCAAGACAGTTTTTCAAAAGGTGAATTTGAATAGTGACACTAGAATTTCTGGATAGCTGGGGTTTGAGGGACTCTGAGCTTAGAACCTGTTTCAGAATCAGAAGCTTCTTCTGGCCTGTCTTCTGCCAGCTATGAGGGCTGTGTCCTTGGTGTCACCTCTGGCTGCTCTCAATTATTAGGAAGCAGGAGGTGGGTAATCCTGGGACTCCTTTGAATTCCAACTTAAAGTAACTGCCAAGACTTCTTACCTCACCCAATTTTGAAGCTTTCATTAGTGGGGCCCTGAGAATATGGTGGCTAGACAGGCCTGGCTGAGATCCACAGAAGCCAGGAAAGGAGTTATACGTGACATCTCAGCTCTACACTACAACCCCAAGGTTGTCAAAAAGTTCAGCTTAGTGCAGCCAAACTAGAGCCTGGACTATCAAGGCAGCTTAAGTTCTTCTTAGCATCATTTATTTGAAGAAGCCAAGTAGGGACAAGTTGTTGTGCATTTTTGTGGCTGGGTGGAATTTTTATCTTGGTACTGTCTTAGTATTCGTTGCTTAGAAACCAAGTGAAATTGCTAGCCACATTGGTATTTTAAAGACTGATGTAGTGTTTAATGATCCATGCCGAAGTTTCTTCTTTGAGATGTAGTCACTGAAAAGAAAGTAAGACAAGATACAAGCTGGGCATGGTGGCGCACACCTTTAATGCCAGCACTCAGAGAGTCAGGGGCAGGCAGATGGCTGTGATTTAAGGCCAGCCTGGTCTACAAAGTAAGTCCAGGACAGCCAAGGATACACAGAGAAACCTTGTTTCAAGAAGAAGAAGAAGAAGAAGAAGAAAGAGGTAGACGTTTGAGACCTTATCTTTATCTCACCTTCCGTACCTATTAAAATTACTGGTTTAGTCATCTCCAAAGAGAAGAATGTCTCAGCAAAGTCAGACACCTAAATGCTAAGACCTAAAATGCTGACACCCTTTCTTTTCTGTTTTAAGTCTCCCAGGTCACATCAAAATCATCCCATGAGCTTCAGAAGATTGAGGTGTTCACTGCTACAATCTTCAAAGGACATCCTACTTCTGGTAAACTCACTCGCGCGCACACACACTATGTATGTATGTATGTATGTACGCATGTAGGTATGTGTGTGTGCGTGTGTGTGTGCATGCGCGCGTGCACACACACACTAAGGCCTCCTCAGCAGATAACTTCCACAGCAAAACAATGTATCAACATTTCCGGGAAATACAATAACCAGCTGCTTCCTATAGGAAAATACTTGGTTAGGTTTAAAATGTGTTTACATTGAATGTAAGCAACAACTCAGAGACCACTGTCTTCTGTGGTAGCGAGATTAGTTATATTGTTATTTCAGCAGGCTGTAAGCCTCAAGTCCCAAAAATGTCTTTAAAAAAAAAATACCACCTACCCACCATGTGCTAGAATTGTATATACACCATCTGTCAATCTCAATAGCAACCTGTTGAGATAAATGCCATGGATCTAATTTATAGATGAGAAAACTGAAACTCGGGAACTTTAAAGAATGTTCAAATGTACAAAGCTGTTAGAAATTTGAATTTTAGCCGGGCAGTGCTAGTGCACACCTGTAATCACAGCACTTAAAAGGAGGCAGAGCCAGGTAGATCTCTGAGTTTGAGGCCAGCCTGGTCTACAGAGTGAGTTCCAGGACAGCCAAGGTTACAAAGAAAAACCTTGTCTTTAAAAAAAAAAAAAAAAAAAAAGACATTCAAGTCTTACTCTTTTGTTTTCCTTTGTTTGTTTTTTATTTTATTTTTGAAAACAGAGTCTAACACTATAGCCCAGTTCTAGGATATTCTGAAACTCACAGCACGCCTTCTGCCTCAGGTTCCCAAATGCTGGGATTACAGACATGAAACAGCACACTCAGCCGTATTCTTTTAAGTACATGTCTGTGTTCCTCCTCTTAGATGAACCAGCTCTCATTTTGTTAATATGGCTTGAAATGTTTTTATTTGTGGGCATATCTAAACGTTTCAGTCATGCAAAAATATTAGATAAGATTGTACAATGGGCAAGTATAACCCTAAATTGAAACTTGGCATTAAAATACTCGAGGCCTGACTTTCTCACTAGTAGGCTATTTACTTCCTGGCACATAAATCTAACAGGGCTTAAATAAGAAAATTTTCAGGTTGTATTGATATTTTTGCACTTTTGTTAGTTTATTTAACAAATAAGTGTTAAATAAGTATGTACCAGGTACTGTTCTGGGTGATGAGAAATTAATAATGAAAAAAAAAAATGGACAAAGCTGAACATGGTGGGATGTCCCTATAATCCCAGCAATAAGGAGGTGAAAACAGAAAGATCAATAGTTTAAAACCTCAGATACATAGCAGGTTAGAAGCCAATCTGGACTATGTGAGACCTTGTCAAAGAAAGGGGCACAGAGGGAGGGATACAGGAAGGATGGCAGGAAGGCAGACAGACAGAAAGGAGGGAAGGAAGGAAGGAAGAAAGAGAAATGTCTTTGTCTTCATGGGCCATCTACTATTGATAGGAGGAAAACTATTAACAAACAGCAAAATGTTCCATGTTATACAGTAATATGAAGCAGGCAAAGACACCCCAGTACAGATTCCTAATTGCAGACATTGCACATTGAAATTTCTGTGGAAATTGTTGAGGCTGGGGACTCATGGCTCTGCCATTAGCTAGGTGGTACTATCTATATCTTATGGAAAATAATATGTGAATCTCAACAAGTTTATAATTAGTCCCCAAGTTCACTGAGCTGATGAATGGCAGAGCTCAGTCAGGCTCTTGGTTCCTTCTGGTACCATTTCTTCAAACACCATGTTATCTTGATAATCCTCTCTGCAATTCCAAACTCAATGCTCAAGGGGGTGCAGCAGCCCTTAACTCCATTAATCGTTTAGCATATTAAATAATAACTCTTTGGCCCCAGGAGAAATACTAATTCCCTTGTCGGTGAGAATTTGAAACAGACTAAAGTTCATAGGCTCCATCTGGTAAGTGGTTTTAAAGATGAGGAAGGACAGGCTGGAAACCCCTGTGTGAATGGACAGAGACTTGACTAGCATGGGCCCAGCAGCTCCTTAGTGTTAATTATACAAGAAAAGTGGGAAAGCGAGGCAGGGATGGGAGGAGGAAGGGAGGAGGCTGCTACTCTGCATGGCCCCACAGCAAGTTCCAAACTGGTAAGTCACATCTGAAATATCTTCTAGATCTGAGACTATTGAGGTTATTTCCCTGGTACTAGGGAAAACACATGTTGGATAAACTGTAATGAGAGAGCCAAAGAGATTAATTCAAAGTACACTTCAAAGTGTAAAAGAAGTGTTTTTAAAAGGGGTGAAAGGTGTGGCAATTTTGATTTCTTCCTTACAGCACTATGGTTCTAAACAGAATTACTGTGCTTTTTCATAGGTTAAGTTTTGTTTTTGAGAAATGGTGAGAAGTCAGAGATAAATTCTGCCTCACAGGAAAAGTTACAAAACTGATCTTAGTTGTGACTTTGACCAGCCTTAGTCTTTGTCACAGCAATTGGGAATTCTCAGCTGTGTCAGACAAAGCAAATGAGATTTGTCACAATACATACTCACATAAAATATGTATGTGTGAGTTGACCACATTTGCTGGAGGTGCACTTGTAGAAACCCACTGACCTCAGGTAGATGCGGTCCAATTTCCTCAGACAGAAGATGGTTTCCTGGGCTGTACAGTCAGGCAATCTGGAAGGCATTCACTTCATAGTCTTAGGTATAGGTTGACCTTGCCTTCCCCTCCCTTTGAGATCAGCGACCCTCACTTCAAACAGGATACAGAAAACAATGATACAGTCACCACAAGGACACAAATGCCCACTTAAAATTACTTTTCTTTCCTTTGTTAGATAATAGTGAAGACATTGGATTTTTGTCGGGAATGGTCTTCTTGGCCATCATGTTGCTGATTTTTTCTCTGATTGGGATATTTAACAGATCGCTTCGAATAGGGTAGGTTTCCATAGTTCCTGGTTCTTGATTTAGGCCATATATATGTACTATCAAAATGGAGTCAATTCAATTACTTAATAGAAAAACACATTAACATCTTTATTTTGAAAAAGGGAACTTTATTATTACCATCATTGTGTGTGTGTGTGTGTGTGTGTGTGTGTAATATATGACTAGGAGAATGCACACACACCACAGTGTGTGCCTGGAGATCAAAGGACAACTTTGTGGAGTTGGTTCTGTCTTTCCACCTTCATGTGAGTTTCAGGAATTGAACTCAGATCATCAGATTTGTACAGCAAGGCCTTCACCACCTGAGCCATCTCACCAACCCAGAAAGGTGAAAGTTAAAGGACAGACATTTCATAAGCACCTACCCTTGTGAAGCTCTTTACAAATGTCATTCAGTGAATCCTCAAAATGATTCCATCAGAAAAGCTCTGTGTCTCATAGGATGACAATCTAAACAAGGGTTAGGAAGAAAGGTTGACTCCTCCACCCAAGGGCACCAAGCACTCAGCAGGCAGGGATAGTGAATGCCAGTTTTTGTGTTCTCTTCTTCCTACACAGCACTTTCATTGTGCCTAGGCATTATGCAGAGAGCCTAGATTCTTCACAGTGGTCACAGCCTGCCTTAACTTCTGTGCAAACAAACAGCTAAATCAGTGTGAAAACAAGCAGGCCAGTTTTAATTTGTCCATTACCAATTGTGTGGATGTTTATGAGTCTAGCCTCAAGGCCTCTTCTATTTAAAATGTTCTAACAATTTCATGCAGATTTGTAGTGTGTTTTGGTCATATTCACTCCCCCATCCCCTTCTCTTATTTTCCCTTTTGTACCCCACTTAGTTTACTTGGGGTTGTTGGCATGTGCATAGATGTAGAATTATTGACTGAACCATGGCCAACTTACCAGAGGCTACACCCTTAATGGAAAACAATTGCCCCTCGCCCGCAGCAGTCACCTGCCTATAGCTCCTCAGCTATGGGTGGGAATCATGTGCTTCTCCCATATATACACTAGGATGCTTACTGACTAGATCTTATACAAGTCTCATGCAGGTAACCACAGCTGGTATAAGTTGGTGAGTGTGACAGCCCTGTTGTGTTCTGGAGACAGTGTTTCACAACACCCCGTTCTGTCCTCTGGCTCTCACATTCTTTCTGCCTCTTCCTCTGTCACACTCTTGAGTCTTGTAAGGTAAGGGTGTTATAAATGGTCCAATCAGGCTAATAATTAAATAGTTACTTATCTCTCAGCATTTTGACCAGTTATGAGTCTTTGCACTGACTGCTAAGTACTGAAAAAATAATAAATAAATAAACAAATACTTCTCTGACCGAGGTTGAGGATACTAATCTATGGGTATAAACAAATTTGTAGAAGGCAGCAGCCTGACAACACGACTATTTAGCAAAACAGTAGTAGTAGAATTCTTCCTTATTTGGGCCTATGTTCTCCCCAGACATGAGCTTTTGACCACTTTATAGTACTACACTTAAATTTCCTCCCTGTGGGAACAAATCCAATCAGAGAGTGGTTGGTTACTCCAGTAACATTTGTAGCACTATTGCACCAATGGATATGTCTCGCCTGACATTTTAATATTGTAGCATATGGGGATACCAGTGGCTAAAACCATTGATGACTTTTCTCCCCCAGTGCCCTGTATAACTCCTTCCAGCACTATGAACACAGGACAGTAGGAAGGAATTTTTCAAGTCAGTTCCAGCTTGATTTTTCTATGTTCTGCTACCAAAGTATATGATGTCTTCAGAAATAAGATCTTGCTATTTAGTTATAGTTATAGTTAGGGTTTTATTGCTGTGAAGAGACACCATGATCATGGCAACTCTTATAAAGGAAAACATTTCATTGGTGCTGGCTTACAGATCAGAAGTTAAGCCCATTATTGTCATGGTGGAAATTATGATGGCACGCAGGCAGACATGGAGAGATAGCCGAGTGTTTCACATCTGGATCCACAGGCAGCAGGAAGTGAACGGTGACACACTGACCAGGCTTGAGAATCGGAGACCTCAAAGCCCATACCCTAGTGCCACACCTCTTCCAACAAAGCCATACCTCCTCCAACAGGGCCGCACACCCTGATAATGCCAATCTCTATGGGCTAATGGGAGCCACTTTTATTCAAACCACCACAGCAACTAAAATCAGCAGTAATGGCCTGTGTTGTCTTGGGGAAGTTCTTCCAAATAACTTCTCCAAGTATGGTTTTAGTAAAGGTCTATGTCTACTTGTTCAAAATGAGATATGAGGAAGGAAAGGCCTCTGACTTTCCTAATATTACCAGCTACATTTGATGTTTCTAATATGTCAATAGGCTAAAGTTGCTTAATGTTGCAGTTTTCTAATGCATCTCATTATACATAGATTTGGATATACATGAACACTCACTAGTTTCTGACATAGAGTGTATTTATGTATGTTCAATCAGAAATTGGAAGCCAGTTTCTCTCTCCCCTCCCCCTTCTTTCTCTCTCTCTCTCTCTCTCTCTCTCTCTCTCTCTCTCTTCCTTCCTTCCTTCTTTCCTTTTTTGTCATCACAGTTTTGTGAGATAATCTTTCATTGAAATGTATAATCAAAATGAAGGAGAAAGTTTTTAAGCAAGCTAGTCTATGAGTTGTACTAACCTGATATCTGCACAGGCTTTTCCTACAGAACTTAAGTAATATTTCAATTTAAAATTATATGTTAATAAGCATATCTCTCATGCCTTTTCAAAGTGAAAAAAACTAATATGTAATTTTGCTTGGGGATGTATTAAAATCCATTTATTTATTTAAAAAACTCTTGAAATGTATTAATGTAAAAATAATGCCTACAAGAATTTCAGTATTTGTATTATCATCCAAACATATCCTAGATATTTTGAAATTTTAAGTAATAACCATTTCATTACTATAACGAATATAACCCGAATACTTTTAGTTCACAACCATGCATAAGAAAATAGAACAATTCATGGATAATTTAATTGCTTAAGTTCTAATTTTAAGAATATAGAAAGGGGCTGGGGAGATGGTCTTTCAGCAAAGCACTTGCCTTGCAAGCAGGAGAACTTGAGTTTGAGCCCTAGAACCCAAGTTAACGAAGGACACAGGTGGGGTGTTACTTATTTATAATCCCAGTGTCGGGAAAGCAGGAACAGGCACATCTGTGAAGCTTGCTTGTCAAGCTCCAGGCCAGTAATAGACTCTGTCTTTAAAATAAGGCACATAGCACCTAAGGAATGATGCCCAAGGTTGTCCTCAGGCCTCTACATGTACTCATATCTACATATCTACATATCCACATATATTATGAAAATACATACACATGCGAAATAGAAAGAAAAAACCGTTCCAATATAAGTATTTAACATACATGCAGACACTGTTATTTAGTACAACTATCCATTACTGATACAAAAACCTGTTATTAGAATCAGATCTAAAACAGAGGCAAAATCACATTTTAAATATGTACAACTAATACACGTTATCGATTAAGACCAAGTTACCGATAATGCATCTGTGCAGCATTAAGACAAGAAGTAGAAGCACTTCCCTTGGAGTCTTTTAACTCCAAGAATAAACGAGCTCATGTTTGAATCCTCTGCTTCAGGCTCCCTGAACCTTTGGTCCTCATCTTCATGTTCTATGAGCCTGAGCCTGTACCTGCCTGAAGGCTGTTTTGTGAACCTGCCTGCTCATGGGTCTGTGTGTGTCTATCCCTGTGTGTGCCTGTCTATCTGAGTGCTGCATCAGTCCCTCACAAAGGGCTGCACTCTGTATTTACTGAACAGCCCAGAAAGCATCACAAGGGGAGGAGAGGGGTACTTTATAGAAACCTCTAACAGTTGTACCAGAAATTAAATCCCTGCCTCCAACTGGTCCCAACTGACCCAGATAACAAATGCCATTGTTTATCAACCATACTTGGTTGTTTTCAGCATTTATAGTGAATTTTAGGAAGTGGCTTGCAACTCTTACATTTTTTGCTTTCAAGCAAATGATGCACATGCATTGTCGGTGCCAGGGTCATGGTACATAATTTAAGATTACAGTTGCACATTATCTTAGGCTGTGAATATCGATTACATGGAAAATTCAAGGCAAGTGAAGTTGGCTATTACACTTAAGGCAGGTTCTCTTAAAGGCAGGTTAAACAAGCCAAGTACACTAAACCAATACCTTTAAGTCTTAGGTGACTTTCAGGTGTGTTATTTACTCTTGCTGTGAGATCTAGCAAAAGTTCCAGTCTCTTAGAGTGGAAGATATTTTCAGAATATTGCATCACCACATAAATATAATGAAACTAAGAGTAAATAAAAATTTAAAATATATGTGCAAAATATCTGTATACTGCATCAGTGTGCTATGTAAAAACATTCCCATAGCACCAACTGACTAGCTTGGTCTAATTATAAAGAGCAGGAACTAATTGTAAAAACTGAGTCATAAAAGATTGTATAAGTATATGTAAAGAAATTGTTTTCCCTAGTGTCAATCAAGGTCAAAGGAGCCTGTAAAGTTCACTTGGCCACTTTGGTTGTTACTTATGTGCTTAGAGAACCTGCTAAACCAAATGACAGGTGTTATTTTGTGTTGCACAGTCTCCTCATGTGTGAAAATATACCTCAGATCACTGTGGTCTTGTCTATATCCCTGGTACAACCTGTTTGCCCAAATGTGTTTGTACAGTCGATGTGGAAAGTGCTTTCATACATGAAGCACCAGGAGGAACATCTGACAAGGTAGCAAATCGGCCTCTCACTAAATGCTTAGTGAGCAAGAGATGGAAGCTTTTGCTTTGTGAGGCTTGGCTGCATTCTAGTCTAGCTCCATTTGTTACCTGTATTGCCTGCACCAATTCTAAAGGAATGTTCTGAGAGAGGTGACAGTCCCAGCACACAGGAGGCAGAGACAAGGGTTCAAGGCCAGCCTGGTCTGCAGAACACATGCCAGGACAGCCAAGGATACACAGAAAAACCTCGTGTCAAACAAAACAAAACAAAAACAAAAAAGGAAGGAAGGAGGAAGGGAGGGAGCTGCTTCTTATGTATCGTTTTGTTTTCTAGAATGAAAAGAAAAGTCTTACTGATGATCCCAAAGTGGCTTTATGAAGACATTCCTAACGTGGAAAATAGCAATGTTGCAAAATTATTACAGGTAATCAAACAGCACCAAACAGAAATGGATTGGTGCCCAGTGTGATGGGGCATGCCAGCTATATGTGCACTGGAAAGGCTGAGGCAGAAGAATCACAAATTCAAGACCACCCTGAGCTGTATAATGAGAACTTGTCAAACAAATAAGCAGAGGCTGTAGCGGTGGCTCAGTGGTTAAGACACCTGTTGCTTTTGCAGAGGACCCAGGTTCAATTCCTAGCGCCTCCATGGTGGCCCACAGCCATGCATAATTCCAGTTACTAAGGATCCAATACCCTTCTCTGACCTTCTCGGGCACCATATACACATATAAAGCACATAGATATATACAAGAAAAACACTCATGCCTATAAAATAAAATAAATCTAAAAAATACCAAACAACAACAAAATTTTCATAATTGAAATATCAGTTGGGACCGAGTCTGCAGCAGTCTGATCATTAGAATGTGGGGGAAATATATGGAAATGAAGTCTAGCATTTTAATCCCTACTTAGATGAAACAACAGAGTTAGAGGACTAAAAGGACGGAAAATGTACTATTCAGGAGGAAACTAAGATGGAAGATTGTTCAGTGCCTTCAGAGCAGAGGATGAAGGGGAAAACATTCTGTAGAATATACATTAAAGGCTCCATGAGGCTTGTGTGCAAGTCTCAGAGAGGGTACCATTCCATTCCTCCAACTTTATGGGCTACACAGAAGAAGGTATCACCAGAGGTGAGCTGGGTTTTATGTCAACCAGAAAAAAGGGGAGTACACAAAGGACAGGATTGGGGAGCTGGGGAGGGAGAGAAAGAGCTTTACCAGCTACAGAGCAAAGGAAGGGTCAGAAGTGTATGTTTCGAGAATTCCGCTTAGCTATCTCCATTTTCAATACCCAATCAGTGGGACAAGAACGTCATATGAATATATGGTGCTACCAGACCAATGGCCATAGAAAATGAGCCTAAATGTGATGGCAGAGAGAAAATATGGAAAGATGAGGACTTTCTTGAGAGAAAGACTGTGCTAGGCAGAAAGGTGATGTGAGCTTAAGTACAGTGGGGACAGCAAGATCGTGAGTAGACCAGGCCTATTTATAAAGCAGACACACATGGCTCTGCTTAAAGCTGGGTGGGCCCATTGTCTTAGTTTTCTTTCTTTTGATGTGATAAAACACCATGACCAAAACCAACTTAGAGGGAAAAGAGTTTATTTTGCCTTACAGCTTGTTTAATTATGTTTCTTTTTTAACGTATGCATTTATATTATCACACATGAATAAAATAAACTACGTACAGTAGGAAGAACCACGAGACAATCAGGAATTATATAAATGTAACATGCATAGTGATTTGGCTATTTGTATTTGTCAAACTTGAAATAAGCATCTTTCCTATCTTGTTGGGTCTAAATTTCTTAATGGAGATTAATATCTAGCAATCATATCTCATCTCTAGTAACTTAAAACATCTATATTGACCTAAAAACATCTTAACCCCTAACCTATTAAGATTAATTGAAAGAATAAACTATCTGGCCTTCAGCCCCATCAGAGACTTGAGAAGGAATAAAACTTAAATACCTGAGTGAACCAGAAGTGCAGGTTAGCAGCTTTCAAATGGAAAATGGCTGAGACAATTAACTGCCTAAACAGTCATCAAACACTCTCTATAATGTTGGAGCATCATCTTCAGCCTTCTGGCCCAATATATCTGACAGACATATTTGCAAGGCAGGAACTATTGAGGACTTCCTTATTCCTCATCTCAAGGTTCTAATTGTTACTCCCAAATAATGTTATTTTTTAATTCAATGGTACTGAATTTTTCATATTGAGGCAAATCGTGCTCATGTCAAAAACTTGTCTAATTTTATCACAAGAATATGTATTCTAGGTCTAACAGATAGATATGATTCTACAGATATATGAGGTAAAATAGTTAAATAAGGTCTTCAAAAACCTCAGAGACCTACAGAATTTGGCATTTGAAGATGTTTTTATTATTCTAAAGATTCTTGGACAAGACAAATTAACTCCTTGCAACACCCAGCCTGCCTCAAAGAAGATGATGAGCATCAAAGAACCGTCTGATGGAGGCAGCTTCATATGTGGCAAACCAGCCACTGGACAAAATGTCCTCATGTCTGCCACAGACAGCTTATTGTCTCATCCCGGGAAGGAAGGGCAGAAACTTGAGGCAGGAGCTGATGCAGAAGCCATGGACAAGTGCTGCTAACTGGCTTGCTTTCCATGACTTGTTCAGTGTGCTTTCTCATAGCACCTAGGACCACTAGCTCAGGCATTGCACTGCCCACAATGGTCTAGTCTCTCCCACATCAACCTTCAGTCAAGAAAGTGCACCACAGGCCAATCTGATGGCTATGTTTTCTCAACCCTCCTCCAAAACGACTCTATTTGTGTCAAGTTGACATAAAACTAGTCAGCACACCTACTAATCAACATAGCCCAGACAAACATCATTTGAGTGAAGGGCTCTCAGGATAAAATTAAAAATAAACAAATAAAAATTAAAAAAAACTTTTAAGAGAGGTTTTAACCAAGAAATATGCTTAAGAAATGGATTGTTTTAAATTCTCTCTTTGGGAGACCTAAATAAAGCTTTAGAAGATATCAGAAAGATGGAAGGAGGAAATCATGCTGGAGATAAACACTGAGATAAAAGGGAGAAGAAAGTTTGGGAAAGAACACTTCAGCCACAACTCAACTGTTCAGTTGATTCCTTTAAATGGTTTTGGATGTTTTGTTTTGTTTTAATTTTTATTTTCTTGTTGTTGTTTTGTTGTGTGTGGTTTTTTTTTTTTTTTTTGGTGGAGGCTTTTGTTTGTAAAATGAAGTAATGTCTTTTTTTTTTCCCTAGGAAAAAGGTATATTTGAGAACAATAACACCAGCGAGCAGGCCCTGGATGTGGACCCTGTGCTAACAGAGATAAGTGAGGTCTCTCCGCTGGAACACAAGCCCCCAGATCACAAAGACAAACGGTTCACGGGACTCCTGGAGACAAGAGACTGTGCAAAAACGGCGCTGTCTACCAGCTCTTCTGTTGTGTACATTCCTGATCTCAACACTGGATACAAACCCCAGGTTTCAAATGTGCCCCCTGGAGGGAACCATTTCATTAACAGAGATGAGAGAGACTCTGCAACCTTTGAGGCCACAGGTGACCACTTTGCCAGAGTGAGAACATATCCCAACTTTGCATTTTCTGTCTCAAATATGACCTTACTAAACAAAACACTAATTTTTGATGAATTGAATCTTGTTTTAAATCAAGGTGAACTTAATCCTCTTGGCATACAAAACTCAAGACAGGAGGAAACCAACATGATTTTGGAAAGTGACTCACCCTGTGAGACCATCCCAGAGCAGACCCTGTTGTCTGATGAATTTGTCTCCTGTTTGGCAATGGGGAGAGAGGACCTGCCATCTATTAATTCTTACTTTCCACAGAACATTTTGGAAAGCCACTTCAGTGGTATTTCACTCTTGCAAAAGTAGATTATCCCATCAAAGTCCGCGTGAGAAGCTGCCTTTCCACCACAAGCCAGATCTTCCCTCGGAAGAAGTGTAGTCACTGTTCTAAGCACCAGGATGGAACACATCTCACCTATAAAACAAAACAGCAAAAAAAGAAAGACAGCCAGGGGGTGTTTGTTTGTTCTCATTTTAATATTCCCACTGAAGACAGGATCTCACAAGCCTATCGTGACTCTAACTCCCTATGTAGCTGAGGATGGCTAAACTCCTGATTTTCCTGCCTCTTTCTCCCAAGGGCTAGGATTAAAGGTGTATGCCACCAGAAACATTTCTTTCATACTTTCTTCATTAAATTGCACAGAACAGCTCTGTTTGTATAAAGGATAAATAGTGCAGAGTACAGGGTAGTGAAATAAATGTAGAAAATGGGCCTTTAAGATCTTTGCAAAGGCAGAAACAAGTTTACTTTTCATCTTATCACTTAAAATTCTCCTGAGTAAATAAGATACAGAACCAAACAACAAAACAAGTAAAGGCAGAAGCAGAGGCCAGCAGCTACGTACCATACTTTCTAATTGGTTTTCCACGACTTTCCTTGTTTGAGATGAAAAGATTGAAAAATAGTGGTGGTTGGAACCACGGGCTTGCTTTCTCCCGAGTGGAGAGTAGTGGGCTTCATTCTGTGGCAAACACCAATATTCACACTGAAGCGAGGGAGGAGGCGCAGGATCGGCAAGACAGGTGGTTTGACTGTTACTGTCAACTATGTATTGAGTGTGTCATGAAAGTACCCTGAAAACAGATATGTATCCAACTCTGGGATGGTGAATATCTACTACATCTGCCTTTGTCCTGTTGCCTGTGTCTGCTGAAGACATTGCTGACTTGTCACTACATGCCTCACAGTTTACTTTTTTCTCATTCTATAAAGCCATTCTGCTCCAAAGTAGAGCAACTAGCTCAAATGTAAAAATGCTTATAACTTAATGGAAGTTCTATTGTCTATCCTAAAATATACATGTATTTGTTGTACTTTATATCATCTAAAAAGGATGTTTGTGTCACTCACAAAGTGCAAATGTTAAATGTTTTGGCTTATAAATTGTTGTGACTTTGCCTTATTCGTCCCTAAAGGGAGACTGTAAATAGCAGAAAGAAGCAGGTCAGATTTAAGACACAATGACAAGACGTATTCATCTTTGTTTGTTGATGGATCTGGTATATCATGGAGGACATTTCCATAGATCATGTCACTGTAATCATAAATCTAACCTGCCTAAAAAGCTTGTGTGCAGTTTAAAGGATGAAAGCAGAGAGTTCTTTGCTCTTCAGTAAATGCTTCCTTCCGCTGCAAATGCGTGCCTCTTGCCCCAGGTGGCGGGAAAGGAGCAACAGTTTTTGTTCTGTGGTGTCTCCTCCCACCACATCCCAGCTCAGCACAGGAAAAGCTTACAAAGTAGCAGGTTTCTTTGTGGCTTTTTTTAGATATACTTAGTTTTGGCTGACACTCTCCCGCACTTTGTGTTCTTGCCCTCATGCTCACTTAAGCCCACCCACCCCAGTATTCCCTCTTGTACTTACATTGCACATTTCTTCTATGACCCTCCTTACCCTTCTCCCCTTAAAGCCTCTTTCCCCTCTCAGGGGACCCTTTCTAGGTTGCTGACCTCCATCCAGGCTCACACCTACAAATGCACATATAAAATATTAGATCCTAAGATCCACATAGGAGAAAGAACATGATGTGCTGTCTTTCTGGGCACGAGTTACTTCATGCCATATGACGTTTGGGGGTGAAGAGATGCTTAACAGCGGGTACCACTCTTGCAAAAGCCTGAGTTCCGCTCCCAGTGTCCATGTTGTTTGGCTCACAGCTGCTCAAGCCCCAGAGGATCAGTCAGCCTTTCTACCCTTCTGAGAGCACCGGCACTCATACACACATACTCTAGACAAACAGACAGATATAATTTTAAGTATATATCTATAGGAAAAAAAAAATATAATATTTTCTAGGTCCATCCATTTTCCTAACTTCATTTTTCTTTGTGCTGAATAATATTCCATTGTACATAGGGGCCAAAATTTCACTATCCATTTATCACTTAATGACATCTAGACTAGTGCCATTCCTTGATTATTGAAAGTAGAACAAAAATGAATGATGAACAATATCTCTTTAGTGGGTGTCCTTCAGGAATAAGCCCAAGAGCAGAATACCTGGGAATACAATAGATCTGTTATTATAGATCTCTGAGGCCTCTCCACGCTGCTTTCCATAGTGTCAGCACCAGTTTACACTTCCACCAAAAATGCATAAGGGTTCTCCTTCCCCCACTTTCTCACAAGTATTTGTTTTCTTGATAAAAGCCAGTCTGATTGGGGTGGGATGGAATCTCAAAGTTTTAATTTGAATTTTCATGATTGTATAATGATATTGAACACTTTTTTATTAAAAACAAAACAAAACAAACTTCATTCTTTGGAGAGCTCTCTGTTAACTTCCTAAGCTTATTTTTTAAATTCAGATTGTTTGTTTTCTTTTTAAATTTATGTGTATAGGTATTTTGCACACGTACATGTCTGTACATCATGTGCCTATAGTACCCATGGAGGCCAGAAGACAGCAATGGATGCCCCTGGGACTGGAGTTACAAATGGTTGTGAGTCACCATGTTGCTGTTGTGAGTCACCATGTTGCTGCTAGGAATCAAAGCCAGGTTCTCTAGAAGAGCAGTCAGTGTTATTAACCACTGAGCCAGCTCTCTAGTCCCTTGTTTGTTTTCTTGTTATTTGACTATTTTAGGTCTTTTAATATTCTAGATATTAAGCCTCTATTAGAAGTAAAGCTGGCAAAAAATATCTGTCCCATTCTGTGAGCTATCTCTTCACTTGATTAACTATTTCCTTTGCTATATTAAAAACTTTTAATTTTGTGAGGTCCCAGTTGCTTCCTGAGCAACTGGGAAACCTATTCAAAAAGTCTTTGCCTGAAGAATAAATCAAGAAACAAATGGAAGAGAAATGAAGGAAAGAAGGAAGGAGGGGGGGGGGGGGGGGAGGGGGAGAAAGAGAGGCCTTGGGATAAACCTAATGAAGGAAATGAAAGATCTGTATAATGAAAGCTGAAGCAACGTTTTCCTGTAGCACTTTTTATGGTTTTGCCCTTACATTGGGGGCTTTGAGATTTTGGGAGCTGACTTTTATGCTATAAGAGATAAGGATCTCGTTTTATTCTTGTACATGTGGTTATCTGGTTTTTTTTCCTCCCCATGCCTTTTGTTGAAGAGGCTGTCTTTTAGCCGGTGTATTTTTGGCATCTTTTTAAAAATAGCATTTCTGTAGCTAGTTTTTGTCATCTTTCTCTGTTCTATTCCATTGGTCTATACATCTTTGTGTGTGTGTGTTAGCACCATGCTGTTTTTATTATAATAGCTCTGTTCTATAACTTCAAATCAGGTATGGTGATACCTCCATTTATCTTTTTTGTTCAGAACTGTTTTAGCCATCTGGGTTCTTTTGTGCTTCCATATGTATTTTAAGATTGCTTTATCTGCTTTTGTGAGGAATAGCATTGGGGTTTTGATTGGATTGTACCGAATCTGTAGATTTCTTTAGAAGGAAGACCATTTTTGCAATGTTAATTCTTCCAATCTATAAGTATGTGAAGTGTTTCCATCTTCTGGTGTCTTCCTTGACGTTTTTTTCCTTCAGTTTTTAAAGTGTCCTTGCAGAGGGCTTTTATATCTTTAATTAGGTTTATTCCAAGGTGTTTTGTTTGATTTTCAGTCATCTGTGAACAGGATTATTTCCTTGGTTATTTTCTCAGTATACTATAGCTGGTAAGAAAAATAATTCCCTGCCCCAGTGCCTTCTTGCTCTTTACTCTGCCTTCTTACATAGGATCAAATATTGAGTCATCAATAGTGCTGTGAGGCCATTTCTTGGAGTAGGCTCTCTGTGTGTGTGTGTGTTTGTGTGTGTGTGTGTGTGTGTGTGTGTGAGAGAGAGAGAGAGAGAGAGAGAGAGAGAGAGAGGGAGGGAGGGAGGGAGGGAGGGAGATCTGTGTGTGCACTTTATTTGGAGTTGAATATTTGTAGCCAGAGTTAGAAATAATATGTAAGATACATTAAGGCTTGCGGCCTTCAGGATGTGGCTCTCAGACAGCATGGGTTGTGGGATTACACTCCTGTTACATTCCAGCTTCTTCTTTTCTTATTTTTCAATCATACCTTTTTTTGGACAGAGGGACTGCACATGACTTTGACATAGAAGAGAGATTTTCAAAACTGTGCTTTAGCAATCCGCTCTCCTTCTCAAGCACAATCAGTTGCAAATTTCCCAAGTGCAAAGGCAAGGAAAGCAGACTTCTTGCTGAGAAGACACTAGAGACCTTGCTCAGACCTCCTTTCCCCCATCTCTTACCTGCAGTTGCCTCTGAAGCAGCGTAGATGCCCAGACCGGCCATCTCTCTTCTACTCTGTGGAGTGAGCTTAGCCTGGAGAAGACTAAACCTCAGGACTAAACAGAATTCCTCACCTAACATCAAATGGGCCAGCCCAGAAGATCCATCCAGAACATCCCCGAATTTCTCTGTGCCATGATGACTGGGCAAAGGGAGCGTCTCCCTCAGACAGTTGACAGAGATTGACTGTATACAGGAAGGACCTTGCTGCTCTCCAGTTACTATGTGGTTAGTCTGGGCTTGTTCAGTGAAAATAAAATATTGTATTGTGAACATAATTGGATTTTATAAAGACGGAGATTATGGAGTCCTGCTGTGACTTCTCTCTGTGGGGTAATTTGCCAATTGTGTTTTAAAGGGAACTGTTACCCAGTTGGCAGACACTATTGATTTAACATAACAAGTGGTGATTAAAAACAAACCATGACTCTCTCTGAGGTAAAAGCATGACACTAATATAAAGTAATTAGATTCAGTTTCATGACTAGATTGTGTCCAACTTCTGTGGATGCTATAGTTAATGACAAAATTACAGCAAGATACCAGAGGCTGGACTGAGTGTTACTATATCTCTTTTCTGCTACCAAGATTAACCATTAAATCCCAACTAATATTTCATGTTAAGACGCTTTTAGCCATTTTTAATTTTATATTCAACCTAACTCAGGATAATTCTTGCCTGTGCAGAATCCCCATAATTGCTCTGAAGATACCTTCCATTCATCCTTATGTTCAAAAATGCAAGCTATTACCTACTTTCATAATTCACATTTAGTAAGTGGTCCATTTTTTTTTACTCTGAGCAGCGAGAAGGTTCTAGATGAGTTGTGTAACAGAAAGAGAAAAAGATAAACAAAACAGCATGGAGCTAAGCAATGGCTTTATAGAAACCCTATTCTTTCCTGAGATTGTTGTCTCAATTAAAACAAAATACTGGCTCTAACCATAAAGGCAAACCTAAAATTAACTACTCTTTTAGAGCACACGAAGGAAATCATAAATAGTCCAGTACCAGGACCTGAGTATGAGACGCAAAAGTCAATGAGCCTTCTTTTCTATGTCTCTTCACATCCTGCCCCAAATTTGGTTTATTCCATTTTTTATTATTTTTACTAGCATATACTAACTGTATTATACATGATTAGTTGCAGTGTGACCTTTTAGATGTATATAATTTAGTCTGATCATATCTACCCCCTGTTATAATCTCTTGTCCACCTGCCACTCTTGCTATTTCTTTTCCTTGGCCCAACTGGTCCACCTTCTACTTTCAGGTGTGTGTGTGTGTGTGTGTGTGTGTGTGTGTGTGTGTGTGTTTGTGTGTTTATGGTGTAATGAATTTCATTAGAGTTCCTCAAAGGAGTATGAGTGATGGGTTGTTTACAGAAGCATTGACAACTTACCAGTGGCTACTCCACTAAAGAAAATGCCTACCTCCCCCAACAATCATAAATTGCATAAATATTCAGGGAGATGAGGCTTTGTGATCTCTCCCAACTCAATAACTGGTCTGCCTGAAATTTTTACTATAAAAAAAAGAAGTGTAATAGTAAACTAAAGAGTAAAAATTTTATTTTGAAACTACAGAGTTATCCATAAAAATACATTTTAAACAATGTGAGTAGAGTGCACACATGAGTGTGTATAATTGTTTGAGCTGGGATGTCACTATTATATCCCAGCTAGCTTCAAGCTCCTAGGCCTAAGCATTACACCTGCCACAGCCTCTGGAGTAGCTATAACTGCAGGTGTTGCCCCCATACTCAGTAAACATACATTCCCAACATGCAGTGGGAAGACAGTGGGCATTAGAAGCCCACTGAGCTGAGTAGAGCTCTGCCCTTCCAGGTCTTGGCAATGTAGTTAATAATAATCACTTGTCTCCTGAGGATTTGGTTTCTTCTTCCTTAATTTAAGGTCATATTGTTAGCATTGTCTGCAATAAAGGACAAAAACAGCTCCACACTATCACCATCAGCAGCTTGGAGAGTTCTAATTTTGTAGGAATCCTCACTCAGGAATAATCCGAATTTGTGGTTTCCACACAGAAGTTTAGGAATAACACTTCTAAAATAGATTTGGAGATTTTTACTAAAGACATATTTTGGGGGTGCTTGTATTGTTTTGTTTTGAATTTTATTTATTATTCATCAAGGGTGTGGTACATACCATGGTGTTCATGTAGAGTTTAAAGGACAACTCTTGTGGAGTATGCTCTTTCTTTCCACCTTAAGTGGGTTCTAGGAGTCAAACTCATTCCACAGGCTTGTGTGACAAGTGCTCCATCTGCATGGCCACATCACTGGTCCTAAAGATGCTTCAGTGCAGGCTTAAGTATGAGGGTTAGTGAAGTGAGTCTCCCAATGCCTGTGATCTAAACATCAGAAAGCTGTCTATGACTGAAAGCTTTCTCTATGCTTAGAGTCCAAACACCTGCAAAGAACGTATCCATAAATTTCATATACCTACATTTTAAGTAAATATGCATGCTTATTCTGTCCTTGGTGGTGGGGTTAGGGTAGAGTATATAAAAGGGACATCTGTTATATTTTTGGTTGTGAGCCTAGCCTTTAACGGCTGAGCCATGGGCAGAGGCAGGTGGATCGCTGTGAGTTCGAGGCCAGCGTGGTCTACAAAGCGGATCCAGGACAGCCAAGGCTACACAGAGAAACCTTGTCTTGAAAAAACCAAAAAAAAAAAAAAAAATAAAAAAAAAAAAGGGGCACATCGGGACCCCCCCCCCCCCCCCCCCGCCCAGTTACCTCCACTAGAGTTAAGCTGATGTAAAGATTCTCACAGCTTCTTGGACATACAGGTATCAGAGATATAGCAAGATGCATGTTAATCTACAATACTGTTTCCAAATAGGCAGCATTTGAGATACTGCTGTCTGGATGGAAATATACCGCTGAGGGTGTCTCACTGGGAAGATCAGGGTAAGGACACAGCCCATCCATCTGTGGACGTCAATGGCAAGGTCAGTCATCATCTGCACTGTTTGCCAGCAGCATGACAATTCTGCTTTACCTTAGCCTGATGAGCCACTCTGCAGCCTTTCCCCAGGAAGCACTGGATGCTAATTGTAAAGTGGTTCTGTCAGCATTTTCATAAAGTTTATGCTCTCTGCCAAGAGTATGCATAGCCACTTATTTAATTAAATACTTATTTGTAAACACTGTTAATGTGCAAAGCACCCATCTAGGTATATGAAAAGTAGAAACAGAATTTTGTTGCTACCTTTTAACCATCTGATCCCAGCACTATGACTGTGGTTTTGAAGATTTTTGTTGTTCAGGTCTTTGTTGTAAGTCATCTCAAACCCTTTAGGAAAGCGGACAAGGCGTAAATAGTTAATAAACCCATGAGCAAATGACAAAAAAAAAAAAAAAAAAAAAAAAAAAAGTATGAGGGTTAGGAGAAAGAGAGGCACTCATGGAGAAAAGAGGAGAAAAAAGACCTGCCCACATGCAGAGGAGAATGGATGAAAGTGAGACATACCCAGGCATGGGCATGAGCTCCTCAAGTGAGAGTTAGAATTAACGTTTTGGCACTAGTCACATTTACCATCTTGGTGGTTCTTAAGTTACATCTCAAACACTTGGGAAGAACTTTTTTCATCTAAATACAAGAAAAGTTCAGCTCCCATTTTACTTTAGGACTTAATGAAAATTAAGTCTATATCTGTCATTGAAGTTGAAATTCATTCATATTTCACTAACTATAATGGGATTTTAAGAAATCACCAGTTGCCAAATATTTGCAGGTTTGCTTTCTTTAGTAATCTTTGTATGGTGCCTTCAATGTATCAACTTGTAGGGTCTCTTAGAATCAAACACAGGAAACCCTGTAAGGGAAAGAGAAGTGTAGCCCTGAGTATGGAGACAAATGATTAACATAAATGCCAAAGAAAAGCCAGAAGCATCAATTGCCCACTGCTTCAGCATGCAGTGACTTCTAAAATCACATTTAAAAATTCTTAAGTTAAGCCTTTTCCATTTTTTCTCTTTGTTTTATTAGAGCAGGGATTCTCATTACCAAAGCAAATTCAAAGAGAACATCTAGAATTCTAAATACAAGAAATGTTACAAATAAGTGGACAAATTGCTTTCCTAACTTGCATTAAGGACAATGTTTTTTTATTTCAAACTTACTGCATGCCCAGTGTGTGATTGCTATTGGTATCTTGATCCCCGAGGGCGCGTTTTCTGTGACAGGCGTACACGTCATGGAGTGTCTTACCCCAGATGTTTGCTGCTCATTTTATTTACTCCATTTTTGAAACAGTTAAGTTTCTGTTAAGTTAAGTAACTGATGTCTTCTTTCTTGGGCCACCCTGTCCCAGTCTCCTTTCACTGTGCCTTGCTGAAATTGATTTTAAATCCCTGTAACTAGAGTGTTGCAAGATAATTGATCCCATTGTGAACCCTAAGATTGTGAATTGTAAAAGAACCTGTTTTTAATTGTGGTATGGCTCAGTCTTTGATCCTAGAGCTTTCTGTTTACTGTAAACAGGTAGTTGTGGTGTGGCTCAGCCCCAGCACACACCTTTAACCCCAGAGCTTTCTGTTTATTGTAAACAAGTAGTTGTGGTGTGACTCAGCCCTACCACACATCTTTTATCCCAGAGCTTTATGTAAACAGGATTAAATAAAGTTAGCCTTAGGTCAAAAGGTGGAGCAAGAAACCAGCTGACAGGGAGCAAGTAGAAAGAAAGGACTTTGAATTGAAGGGTATTTAAGACAGCATGGAGAAGGCAGAAGGGCTCTTTCCCTCAGAGACATGAGCTGAGTAAGAAAGGCTTTTTCCCTTTGGGACATGAGCTGAGTAGGATGGTCAGCTAGGTGCTTTCTCTGCCTCTCTGAGCTAGTAGAGTTTTGCCTCTGCATTGGGCTCCTGAGGTAAAATTGAACGTTTGGGATTTTCATTCTTTATAAGAACACTTGAGGTCTTGTTATTTGTATCTGAAATAATTATTTTATTTTTTATTATTTATCTTATTCTCTCTCTTGCTCGTTGTGTGCGTGTGTGTGTGTGTGTGTGTGTGTGTGTGTGTGTGTGTGTGTTGCAGGAGTTGGATCTCTCTTTCTACATAGCAAATGTAGGTCATTAATCATTCTTGGAGGCAAGTTCCTTTACCATCTGAATTATCTTTCTGGCCCATTGTAATTAACCCTAGTGGATGCAGTGCGTAGATGGAGTATATTTTTATCCAGGATGTAGTTGGCAACTTAGGCTGTAACTAAGATAGTAGGCGACTGACTGACTTGCCTTCATGCATGCCAAGTATGTGGCTGTCTTAGTTATTGTTCTATTGCCATGAGGAGACACCATAACCAAAGCAACTCTTATCTTAAAAAATCATTTAATTGAAGGCTTGCTTACAGTTTTAGAAGGTTAGTCCATTACCACCATGGCACAAAGCAGCCAGACATGGTGCTAGAGCAATACAGAGAGACAGAGAGAGAGAGACAGAGAGAGAGAGAGAGAGAGAGAGAGAGAGAGAGAGAGAGAGAGAGACTAGGCCTGGCATGGGCTTTTGAAGCCTCAAAGTCCACCCTCAGTGACACACCTTCTCCAGAAAGGCCACAGGCTCCCTGGTGACTAAGCATTGAGATATAGGAGCCTATAGGGGTCGTTCTCACTCAGACTGTCACAGTACTTTAAATGCAAATGGTCTTTGTTAATGGGACTGGAACCGTCCACAAGACTAGCCAATCCTGGTCAACCTTTACATTGATAGTACTTATGTTTGAGGTATTTTGGAGACAGTGTTCCTTTACCTAAATTCCACTTGAGTGACTTCATGTCTCCCAAGCAAATCTATTAGAAAATCCTTTATAACTTCTATTTTATTGCTTTGGGTTTCTTCTACATCATTGAGACAGATTTTCTATATAGTCTAGACTAGCCTCAAACTTCTGATTCTCCTTCTTCAGCCTTAGCAGTTCTGGAATTCCACAAATTAGCCGCTCTGCCCAACTATAATTAACAAAACTAAGGACTCAAGGCATGTAAAACTTTTGTTATTTGTGTGTGTGTGTGTTTTCTGTATATCTGTTTATTCTTGCTTGATAACTGTAGATCCTACTTCTCTTGTGTGCACATGAATAAAAGCAAGACTAACAACAGCATTAGAACTAGCCATCGGCGAGCCTCTCACATACCTGACTCCAAAACAAGACTGACAACAGCATTGGAACCAATCATTGGTGAGCCTCTCTCACACCTGACTCCAAATGTCTTAAGGATGGATCTAGCATGGGGTAAATGACCACAATTACTCATGCAAGTCCTAGGGGTGGGAGTGGGAGACTTTGATAAGCTTCTCTTGTAGTATATGTATAGGTCATGCCAGTGAACAGAAGCTAGCTGGTTGGCTGACACTGATGGAATGTGTGGAAAGGTAGGAAGGAATGAAAAAGGGAGAGCTAGAGAAGCAGCATTTCACCAGTATTGTGGGCAGAACTGCTTCTCTCCAGTGTATACAGTGAAGCCCTGACTTCCAATATGAGAAATTTGGAGACTGAGCCTTCAGGCTAGGGAGCTAAAACTAAGTGTCGTTTTGGGGCTGAAGAGGTGGCTTAGCAGTTGAAAGTGTGTAATGTTCTTCCATAGCACCTAAATTTGGTTCCTACCACCCGTGTGGGTAGGCTCATAGTCATCAGTAACTTCAGCTACAGGGGATTCAAAGCCTCTGGCCTTCATGGACACCAGCATTTACGTACACATAGCACTCCCCCTTGATGTAGATGAAAAACCCAAAGTAATAAAATTGATGTTATAAAGAATTTACTAATAGATTTGCATAGGAGACACAAAGTCACACAAGAGGAATTTACCTAAAAAGAATGCTCTATGCTAACCAGGCCTGTGAGTGAGAAGGAAAATTTAGGACGATGCTGTGATGTAACTCTTGACCTGAATTGACCAGCTTTTAGGCCCTGGTTTCTATAACAAAGGAATACCTCTAAAGGGCAGTTAGGGGTTGGGCAGTGTAGAGCCACAATCACCATTAAGTCCAGGTCTGCCATTAAGACCCCTGTGGTCTTATCAGGAAATACATAATTCCATAAAGTGATCCTAGCTAACAACTATTCAAAAGAGAACACTGGTGTACTTAAAATAATTCTGACAATACGTAATATCTTTGCTGTGTAAACCTCCTGTCTGCCTAAGCAGCCAGACTTGAAGACTACTGTCCTTATTTAAACTGTTTGGAAGTGTAACCTGAAGCCAAGCCTAAAAGAAATGTAAGAGGACAGCATGTAAGATGCATGGGCCTAAGGTGGATAAAAGCGAATGAAATCTTTTGTTGGAAGCTGACTCTTATTTGGGCATTAGTCACATTTGGTCAGGTGCTTAAGTAAAGAACTTTTCCTTCATGTCTAACTGTGTGGAGTGATTCTTCATTGAGAAGACATGTTATTGATATATATATATATATATATATATATATATATATATATATATATATATTTTTTTTTTTTTTTTTTTAATCAATTACAGGACTGGACAGGTGGCCCAGCAGTTAGGAGCAATAGATGCTCTTCCAGAGAGCAGGGGTTTGATTCCCAGCATCTACATGGCACCTAACAACCATGTGTAACTCCATCTCCAAGGAATCTAACACCCTCTTCCAGCCTCCATGGGTATTTCTCACATGTGGTACATAGACACACATGTAGACAAAACACTCATATTCATAACAAATTAACACATAGTTTTTGCAGTGTAGACCAGGCTGCTCTTGAGCTCACACAAACCCTCCCGCGTCTGTATGCATAAGGTTATTGTGTAATTCAAATGCTGATTTCTGTACCCTCTCCTATATCTGGTTGCAATCCTTGTTCTGAGAATCTCCTGTCTCAGTGTTGTATAAAACTGCTCCCCAATTGTGCCCTGATATGCCAACAAAGCAGCTTATAGCCTATCACAGAGCAAGGGAGAAAATAGGGCTGGACTTCCTGCCAGCCAAGGGAGGAGGAGTTAGAGGAGGAAGTGGGGAACTCAGCCACAGGGAGGACCAAGAGACATCAGGAGAGAGGAGCTGGAGCAGGAAGGCTACAAAGTGCAAGTATCGCTGGGACGTATGCTGGGAGAAGACAAGATTAGCTTAAAGAGTTAAAAATAGAGTAATAACGGCTCAATTCTTGTGAGTGAACCTGTTAAAATAATATTAAAATGTCTCAATTGTTTGTGTGATAGCCAGGTTAAGTGAGAAGCTGAGAACACACAGTTTTGTAAAAATAACTTTAATAAGCCTCTACCTCTCAAGCCTTGGAATTAGAGATCAACTGTAAATGCTTTTTAAATATTCAATCATACTCATAACTGATGGGTCATCCTTTCATCATACAGTCTATTTTCTCTTGGTACTTAGAATCCAGTTTCTGTTATTTACAAGTGAGATTCCCAACTGATAGTATTTCCCAAGGGGGAAAAATTAAAGAAAAATTCATGTTTGTCCTCTAAAATGTACATGACTTTATGTTAATAATGGTTAACAATAATTCACAGTGTTTGTTCTACCTTGAACTTTAATGTGCCTGAAACTGAACAGGGACCACAGCCTAAGGAAGCATTTGATGTTTCCAGCACAGTATGCTGGGGGCTGGACATGAAACCGCCCTCACAAATCCTCCTCCATTGACATCTCTGCAATTGCAGATGATAGAGCAAGCGAAATTACACTACAAACTCCTGAAAACACCATGTCTTAATGGCCTGTGAGGAGACACTGGCTCTTGTTATCAACTCACCATACATCCTATTTGGAAATCTGAAAACAGACTAAAAGCTCTGTTGTTTTGTGATTATAAATGATTCTAATATTGACCTTTATAGCTCCGCTTAAAGCACTGTTTGTGAATAAAGATACTGAGCATCAAATAAGAGAATCCCCTCCCCCCCCAACACGCAGCGAAGTTTCAGAATGTGAAAAATATTCAAGCCAACTGTGCAAGTTTTCTTTCCTATGACTACATAAGCAAAAATCTTTTTGCATGGGTACTGAGTTTGATGTGGTATAGCACATAAAAGAGAAAGCATTGCATTTGCACAGAAACCGGATGACCTAGGTGTCAGCTCCTACACCCCCAGCTGTAAATAGCTTTAATGAGGTACCAAGCATTGTTACCATGAGTACATAAACTTGACAGAAACTAAATCTCAGTGTACATGTTCATTCATACTGGATTCTTCACCTCCACTGTTTACTTAACCTTCCTAACAACCTCTGAGGTATGTATTAACACCACCATTTTATGGCTAAGGGAACTGAGTACTGCCCAGCATCACCTACTAGATATGGTAATAGATAAATATGGCTTTTGATGATATGTCCCTTTATTCTTATCCACGTGCCTAATCCAGCAGTGCAATGTAGGTACCTTGATGGTTCTCAGGGGCTGCTGATTAAATTGTTTCTTTAGTAGGTGTGCAAATATGGATCCTTCTTCTTAGTAGTAGTAATAAACAAATAAATCACAAAAAAAATGCAAAGGTTACCAAGACAATATGAACATCATCTGGTGTGTGTGTGTGTGTGTGTGTGCTGGAATAGTTACTAAAGGCACACCTGTGACACACACCGAGATCCAGCCACAATAAGCCATTTTAAACACAAGAGTATACCACTGAACTCAGCACATTAACCTGCACCAAACCCTTTGCATAAGGAAGCATCATAGATTTTTCTATCAAGTATTTTTGGGGCACTCACCAAATTTTGATGCCTTAGATTGTATTATGAACTGTGGAACAATATAATTTCTTGCATTTGATGCTATATTCTGAGCATTTAAGGGCATATTTTTATTTATATTAAAACACATACAGGGTTTACAGCTCATAGGCTATACTGTCTGCAAGCAGGCCTTTCTTGAAGAGGTCAAGGGGGAAAAAGAAAGAGGAAGAATAACAAGGAACAATCAAGACAAAAATACAGCTCTTAACTCAAAGAGAACAAGAGAAAAAGTATTTTTAGTCCTTCCATTGGTAGAGGATAAGACTTTTTAAGCAAATGCATCTCAAATATTTTTTTTCTGTTTGTTGGGATATTAGGTCAGACACAGATATGGGCAAAGAATGGCTCTTTAGGGTCTTAAGATAGAAAAATTGTAATTATGCTCTGGGGTCTCCATTAGTCTAAACTCTTCATAGTCGTTGACATTTAATAAATCTTTCCAGACAAAGCCCCCCCTTTTTATGAATTCTGGAGCACAGGAAATGCAAATGTGACCCCAAAAAATCTTTAAAAAATATGTAATCTAGGAAAACACAGACGTTCTTTATATGGCCTTCACATTTGTTCTGGAAACTTTGAATTATTTCAAAAATATAGTGGTAACGTTTGGCTAACTCAGGAGCCCTAGATTCAAGTTCAAATTTCCTACCACCCCTTTATGTCATGTTTGTTCTTCCACATGACTGCCTTGGGTCTTCCCTCTTGGGGCACCAAATACGTACCTTTTTTGAACTGAGTCTTGTCATTCTTTTATGCAAATAAGCCTCTCTGTATAGGGTACTGAGCCACTTACAGAGCATCAAGATGAGACTCCTTAAGGAACACATTACAGGGCTGGAGAGATGGCTCAGAGGTTAAGAGCACTGACTGCTCTTCCAAAGGTCCTGAGTTCAATTCCCAGCAACCACATGGTGGCTCACAACCATCTATAATGTGATTTGATGCCCTCTTCTGGCCTGCAGGTGTATATGTAGGCAGAGCACTGTATACATAATAAATAAAAATCTTTAAAAAAAAAAAAGAACACATTACATTGCTAAGGATTTTGAATATTCTTAGCAACAGACTGAACCTGCTATGTAATACATGCAACATAAGAATGTAGGACTCTGTGCAAAAATAATTTACAGTTTCAGGAAGGTGGTAGCATAGAGGTTTTTTTTTTTTCAAACATTTTCATTGATTATCTGGAAATTTCATTTAATTCACCCTGTCACATTCACTTCCCAGTCCTCCTAGGTCTGCCTCCACCCTTGTGACTCTCCCCACAAAAAAAAAAAAAGGAGAGAAAAAGTCCAATTTGTGCTGCCCACTGGAGCATGGTCAATGGCCAGCGCCTTAAAGAAAACTGAGTCCTTCCCCATCTGCCCAGACCCCAGAAGCCATCAACTGTGAAGAGATACACTTCAGCATTCTTATCACAACTCTTTAACAGTTCCTTTCAATGGCTTCCTGTCTAGGTTATTACTATTTTTGTTGGGAGGGGTGAAGCAGGGGTCATCACAGGGGCCTTCTATGTCCTCCTTTCTCAACTGTGAATCTGCGGCCATCGATAGCACTGCAAAAGTAGCTTCCTTGCCCTTTATAGTCAGTGGAGGTTCTTGGAAACTTTTCACACGATGCCAGCTTAGACTACAGTCCCCTGTGTTGCTGTGCTTGAGTTGGGGCCAAAACTGGATTACTCTGAAGAGTAAGGAAGAGGAACACTGTGAGGGCTCTTCTGCCTTTTCTAATGGGTTCAGCCTCACCTTTCAGTGATATCAATCTGTTATTGTAACAGCATCTCTGCAGGAACACTAGTTACTTGGCTGTGTGTGAAGTCATGTGTCTCGGTCCTGTTGTATCAGAAAAAGGCCTGATACGCTCTCCCTTCTTATTTGGCATGGCTGTTGCTGCTAGTCTAGGCTAGATTGTATTGCTGTGTATCCCCAAAGCCACCTTCACAGTCACAACGCTTAGCTCAGAGCAGTTCTCTTCACTGGTCTAATCTTCTAGTCTTCTTCTAGGTCTATAATTTCAAAGAAAGTAGGGAAGCCTTTGTTTCCTTGACCTCTGTGATTCATTTCTTTAATACAGTGCCAAGGAAAACATATTATAAGTATCTATTGACTGTATCAATAATTACAGTAGTGTTAAAAAAATTTTTTTGCCACCGTCAAGTGTTTTAATTATAGCCATTCTGGTAGGTGAGCAGTGGTAGTTTCTTGTGGTTAATTTGCATTTTTTCCAATGACTAATGAGTACCTTTTCATGTGCTCTTGACCTTTAGGAAAGCCTGGGAGTCAGAGTGTAGGGTTGCCACAACAGAGTGTCACCACAAGTGGGGTGGCTGAAACAGCAGAAATTTTTATTTTATTTTTCTAAGTTCTGGAGGCTGGAAGTCAGACAACAAGATGCCTGAGCACTAGCTCCTCTTTTTGACATGCAGATGGCATATTCCCTGCAACTTCACAAGATCCCCTGTGAATGTCTGTGTCTCTAAGAACCAATGATAAGGATAACCCCTCTTATGCACACAATTTCCTCCATCACACCATCCCTTTGTATCAGCCACCAAGTGTGTGGGTCCAGGCAGATAGATGTAAATGCAGGCAATGATCCGCAGAGAGATAAGAACAAAAACCTGGTGCAGATTGACTTCATCAACATGAATTGGACTTGGGGAGTCTAATGCCAGGTGGTATATTGTCAGTATATTTGAAACAGTACAATTAGGGGAAAGATTTCCAGGCAACAATCAGTCCAATTCCAGGTACACAATAAAGCTTAAGATGTGACTTAAGCTTACATAGAAACTCTTTTACAAGCTACATGTGACCATGCAGGTGGATTCTATAGAAAAAAGGTCTGGAATTTAGTGTGGCCTCTGACCACTAGCATAGAAGCCAGCAGGTCATAAAGTACATGTGATATCTAAGGATGGGCAATGGTCTAGGGAGGGAAAAGTCTGGAATAATCATTCTGGAGAATTTGGGTGAGGTCAGCCTCTGTAATGAGAGGTGGGAGAGGTCTGCCTCCACAGATAGCAAATAGGTCACCAAGTCACTAACAAAATCCACTCTCAGCTTTCTGGATGGTATGCGTGTACTTTATTTTCTCTCCTCCATTGAGGAGACACCACTGCACTATCAGCATTCCTGGTTCTCTGAGTGCTTCTCTGTAAGTACAAGGACCTCTGTGCCCCCAACAACTAAGACCTGGAGGGACTCTCAACCTGGAAACCCACTGAACACACTAGCCTGGGAATAATGTAGGCTACCTGTACTTTACTTCCTGTCCTCCTTTATTAATTCTCCAGGTGTCATCCTAAGCCCTGTAGCAGACCACTGTCAGAAGCTTCTCTTCCCTCTCTGCCATCATTCCCTGGGACTTCACCAAAGCTCTTGTTGGACTCAGCCTTTCCCTTTCGGCCGGCCCTCCAAGCACCCTCCTCTTCTAGACTATTCCCATTCCTTCATGTCAACCCCCCCCATACCGATGAAACATTCTCCAGAACCCCAGTGGCCACATCTGACAGGGACACAAAACTACAACCCATAGCCACCACACATTCCTAAAATCCAGAGAGAAGGCAACAGAAATTAAGACACAGAGCACCCACCCAACAAAGACAAGACCAGATATCAACACCTAGAATCATTCAAAACTCAGATGCCTAGATAGCAACACAAAAGCACAATGACCTCCAAGACAACATGGCTGCCCTAGAACCAAGCAACCCTAGTACAATAGGCTCTGAGAAATACAACATAGCTAAAGCACAAGACAAGGATTTAAAATACCTGTTGTGAATATGTTCAAGACCTTAAAGACAATATAAACAAATCCATTTATGAAGTCGGTGAAAACACAAATAGAGGAATGAAATAAGAAAACAGTTCAAGACATGAAAATGAAAATAGATTCACTAAAGCAAACCCAAACTGAGGTAAAATTGAAAACAAAAAATTTAGAGACTCAAATTGGAGTCCCAGAGGTAAGTCTTACCAACAGAATACAAGAGATAGAAGATAGAATCTTAGGCATTGAAGATAAGATAGAAGAAATGTATGCCTCAGGCAAAGAAAATGTTAAATATTCACAAATCTATGCACAAAACATCCAGGAAATATGAGACACTATGAAAAGACCAAATCTAGGGGGCTGAAGAGATGGCTTAGAGGTTGAGAGCACTGGCTGTTCTTCCAAAGGTCTTGAGTTCAGTTCCCAGCAACTATGTGGTGACTCACAACCAACTATAATGAGATCTGGTGCCCTCTTCTGGCATGCAGGCACACATCCAGGTAGAATGTTGTACAAATAATAAATAAATAAATCTTGAAAAAAATAAAATTAGTACTGAAAGAAAGAAGGAAAGAAACAAAGAAAGAAAAGACCAAATCTATGAATAATAGGAAGAGAGGAAAGAGAAAGAAACAGGTTAAAGGCACACACACATACAAAAATACTTTTAATAAAATGATAGAAGAAACTCTCCCTAACTTAAATGAGGAGATGCCTAGCAATGTCTAAGAAGCATACAGAACGCCAAATAGTCCTAACCAGAAAAGAAAGTCCCCTTAGCACATAATAATCAAAACACTAAATGTACAGAATGTCACGACCCCTCCAGTGGAGTCTGTGTGACAAATGTTACTGCACAGCCCGAGGTGATGACCCCTGGCCAGGGAGAGCCTCCTGGAATGGGTCTGATGTTCCTGCCAGGAATAACTGATTGCAGCCTTTTTACTCACTTGTGTTAGAATATTCTGTCTTCATTTTTTCTCCTAAACTACTCTCATATCAGAACTCTTCAAACATAACTATGTTGCTATGAAATGCCCTAACTTGTGACTGCAGCCAAGGGCCATTGAGGCCCAGAGTTTCCCACCAAGTTGCACTCCACATGTCAAAATAAACATGCCTAAGAATTATCAGCTACTGGTTTATATTATGACTTACAAATAAAGTGTTTAAGAAAGCTCCAGATAGTGGTGCTCAGGTAAAAAGAAGAACTAAGAAAAAAACTGTCTTGACACACAGATGTTTGGCATAATGAGAGAACATTGACCTTTGATAAAGGGGACACATGTGTACTGATATCAAGCTTAAGATTGGTGACTTAAGAATGAAGACAATATTATTTCTTTGCATCCTGTATTTTGTACTATGTATGTACGGTGATTGCTTCACTGAGTTCCTTGAATGAAAAAAAAAATGTAACCACAAAAATACTCCCCATTTCAAAAACTGTGTATAAAAATCTAGCTTGCTTGCCTGCAAAATACACTCAGATCAAACTCCCGTGTGTTTGACTCTGTTTGTCACTTTGCCTATCTTTGTCCACTGATACTTTGAGAACTCCCGTTCCCAAGGACCTATACCCAACTCAGATGGTCCGTGGCAACAGAACAGAAAAAGAATATCAAAAACAGCAAGGGAAAAAGACCAAGGATTACATAAGGGCAGACACATTAGAATAACAACTGACTTCTTTTTATTCATTTACTTAAATTTATTTTTTTTATTTATTCAGTTTACATTCCAATTGTAGCCCCCTCCCTCATCTCTTCCTAATCCCTCCCTTCCTCTCTCTTCCCCATTGTGTCCCTCCCCTAGTCCTCAGAGATGGGGGCCCTTCTCCTCCATCAACGGACCCCAGCCTACCAAGTCTCATCAGGACTGTTGACATCTTCCTCTGTAGCATGGTGAGGCACCCCACCAGGGGGATGTGATCAAAGAGCAGGCAACAGAATCAATGGCAGGGACAGGCCCTGCTCCCCTTAATAGGGGACCCATATGGAGACCGAGCTGCCTATTGGCTACATATGAGCAGGGGGCCTAAGTCTTCTCAATGCATGGTCTTTATTGGTGCATCAGTCTCCGCCACCTGCCCTGGGCCCATATTTGTTTGTTCTGTTGGTCTTCTTGTGGAGATCCTGTCCCCTCCAGGTCCTTCCCAATCATCCATAGCACTCCCTGCCTCTGCCCAAAATTTGGCTGTGAGACTCAGCTTCTGTTTTGATCCCCTGCTGAGTGGAGTCTTTCAGAGGACAACTATGGTAGGCTCCCATCCTGTTTCCTCTCTTCAACAGATTCCACTGTCTATTCTATTTCCCCTTCTGAATGAGAATTCGGCATCCTCTCTAGGCTCCTTTTTATTACTTAGCTTCCTTAGGTCTGTGGATTGTATTATGGTTAGCCTGTACTATATGGCTAATATCGGTTTATAACTGAGTATATACCATGCCTGTTCTTCTGGGTCTGTGTTACTTCACTTAGGATGATCTTTTCTAGCTCCATCCACTCGCCTACAAATTTCATGATGATCTTCTTTTTGATAGCTGGATAGTATTCCATTGAATAGCTGTACCACAGTTTCTTTATCCATTCTTTGGTTGAGAGACATCTAGGTTGTTTCCAGTTTCTGGCTATTATGAATAGCACTGCTATAAATATAAATATCCTATAGACTGGAAAAAATCTTCACCAATCCTACATCTGACAGAGAGCTAATATCCAATATGTATAAAAAATTCAAGAAAATAAATACCAACAACCCAAATAATCCAATTAAAAATGGGGTACAAAGCTAAACAGAGAATTCTCAACAGAAGAATATTGAATGGCCAAGAAGCACTTAAATAAATGCTCAATGCCCTTAGACATTAGGAAAATGCAAATCAAAATGACTCTGAGATTCCATCTTGCACCTATCAGAATGCCTAAGATCAAAACCTCAAGTGACAACACATGCTGGTGAGTATGTGGAGAAAGAGGAACACTCCTACATTGCTGGTGAAAGTGTAAACTTATACAACCTCTTTGGAAATCAATCTGGCCCTTTCTCAGAAAATTGGGAGTAGCTCTACTTCAAGACCCAGCTATACCACTCGTGGGGATATACCCAAAAGATGTTCCACCATACAACAAGGATATTTGCTCAAAAACAGACTTCTAATGTTTACTCTGAAAGCCATAAGAGGCTGGCTGGCTGGCTGCCTGGCAGGATGTTCTACAAACTCTAAAAGACCACATAGACTACCTCAGACTACTATACCAAGCAAGAGTTTTGACCACAATACATGCAAGGGGGCAAAAATCCATGATAACAGCAATTTTAACCAATGTCTGTCTACAAAATCAGCTCTACAGAAGGTGCTAAAAGGAAAACTTCAACATGAAGAGGTTAACCACACCTAAGAAAACACAAGAAATAAATAATCCTAGAGCAGCATATCAAAAGGGGAGAGGGACCCACACCACAACAACAAAATAACAGAAACCAACAAACACTGCTCTTTGATGAATCTCAGTGTCAATGCTCTCAAATTCCTAATAAAAAGACAAAACTAGTAGATTGGATACTAAAACAAGATTCATCCTTCTGCTGCATCCAAGATACACACCTTAACATCAAGGCTAAATATCACCTCAGAATAAAAGGATGGAAAATGGTATTCTAAATGGGTAGACACATGGAGCAAGCTGGAATAGCCATTTTAGTATATGACAAAATAAACTTCAAAAACAAAACCAAACAGAATAGGGAAGGATATTACATAGTGATAAAAGAAAACTCCTCCAAAAGGATATCGTAATTCTAAAACTTATGCACCAAACACTAGGACACCCAACTTTGTAAAGAAACACTACTCAGCTTAAATCACATATTGATCCTCATATAGTGATAATGGGTGACTTTGGTACACTTTTGGCAATAGACAGGTTATCCAGATAAAAACTAATCAGAGAAATCCTGGTACTAGATGACAGCATAAACCAAATACACCTAACAAATATTTACAGAGCATTTCACTCAAACACAAAAAAATACATCTTCTCTGCACCTTACAGAACTTTCTCCAAAATTAACGACAAATACAGACACGAAGCAAGTCAAACTGATACAAGAAAATTGAAATAATTTCATGCATCCTATCACATGATCATGGAGTAAAACTAGATATCAGCAACAACAGAAACCGCAGAAAGCTTACAAACTCATGGAAACTGAACAACTCTCTAATGAATGAAAAATGGATCAAGACAGAAATAAAGAAATAAATTAAAGACTTTCTAGAACTCAATGAAATAAAGAGACAACATACCCAAACTTATGGGACACAATGAATGCTGTACTAAGAGGAAAAGTTCAAAGAATTAACTGCCTACATTTTTTAAATGGAGATGTTATATTTTTAAATTAATGGTACACCTGATATCTCAAGAACAAAAAGAAATAATCATACCTAAGAGGAGTAAATGGTAAATAATCAAACTGAGGGCTGAAATAAGTAAATAGAAACAGGAAAAAACAATACAAAGAATTAATGAAACCGTTGTTTCTTTCAGAGTATCAATAAAATTGAAAAAGACTCTTAGCAAAATTAACTAAACCACACAGAAAGAACAATCAAATTAAAGTTAAAAAGGAAAAGAGTGGCATAAAAACAGACATTGATGAAATCTAGAGAATCATAAGGACATACTTGTAAATCTGTACTCTACCAAATTGGAAACCAAAAAAAATTTTTCTCTTGATAAATATCACCTACAAAAGCTAAATCATGATCAGATAAGATCAGATAAGCAATTTAAATATACCTACAACTTCTAATGAAACAGTATTCCATTGTGCATATGTACCACACTTTCTTTATCTATTCTTTGGTTGAGGGACATCTTGATTGTTTCCAGTTTCTGGCTATTATGATCGCCCGCTATGAATATAGACAGCCTACAGACTGGGGAAGGATCTTCACCAATCCTACATCTGACAGAGGGCTAATATATATATATTGGATTATATCACTCAAGAAATTAAACCTCAACAACCTAGATAATCCAGTTAAAAATGGGGTACAGAGCTAAACAGAGAATTATCAACAGAAGAATATCAAATGGCCAAGAAGATAAAGAAATGCTCAACTTCCTTAGCCATCAGGGAATTGCAAATCAAAACAATTCTGAGATTCCATCTTATACCCATCAGAATGGCTAAGATCAAAAGCTCAAGTAACAGCACATGCTGGCAAGGATGTGGAGAAAGGAGAACTCTTTTCCATTGCTGGTGGGAGTGCAAACTTGTACAATCTCTTTGGAAATCAATCTGGTCCTCTCTCAGAAAATTGAGAATAGCTCTACCTCAAGACCCAGCTATACCGCTCCTGGGTATATACCCAAAAGATGCTCCACCATACCACAAGGACATTTGTCTAACTATGTTCATAGCATTTTATTTGTAATAGCCCAAAATTGGAAACAACTTAGGTATACTTCCACCAAAGAATGGATAAAGAAATTGTGGTACATTTATACAATGGAATACTACTTGGCTATTAAAAACAAAGAAATCATGAAATTTGCAGGCAAATGGATGGAACTAGAAAAGATCATTCTGAATGAGGTGACCCAGAACCAGAAAGACACACATGGTATGTATTCACTTATAAGTGGGTTGTAGCCATATAGTACAGGATAACCATATTATAATCACTGACCCAAAGAAGATAAGTAACAAGGAGAATCCAAGGGAAGATGCTTAAATCTTACTCAGAAGAAGAATAGAATAGACAGAGGTATTGACTGAAGAGAAGGAATAAAGTTGGAGGGAAAAAAAGAAAGGTAGAAATAAGACCTGGGTAGAGTCAGGGCAGGGGGACAAAAAGCCTATAGAGAAAAGAGAAACTGTGGGTGAGGGTATCTCTGTGACAAGCTGGAGACCTAAATCAGGGTAGGCCCCCAGGAGATATGAGAGAGACTCTAGGAGAGAATCCATGTAGCAGGGGCCATATTGACTGAAAAGGGCATCCTCTAACTGGACAAGTCTCCTAGTAGAGGGAGGGGAACACCAACCCACCCTCACAAACTTTGGCTCAAAATTCGCCATGTCTACAAGATGTGCAGGGATAAAGATAGAGCAGAGATTGAGGGAACATCCAACTAATGCCTGACCCTGGCCCTGACGCAACCCACAGGAGAGAACCAACCCCTGATATTATTAATGATACTCTGTTATGCTTGCAGACAGGATCAAGCATCGTTGTCCTCTGAGAGGCTCCATCCAACAGAACTTCAAAACAGAAGCTGAGCCTCACAGTCAAACACTGGATGATGCATAGAGAGAACCTTGTGGAAAAATGGGGTGTGGGAGCGAAGAAAAGGACTTGGAGGTAACAGGAGCTTCATAAGAAAACCAACAGAGGCAACTAACCAGGATCTAGAGGAACCTTCTGAGACTGGAGCACCAACTAAGGACCATGCATGGACTGGACCTAAGGCTCAGTACAAAAATGTAGCTGATGGGCAGCTCAGGCTTCATATGAGTCCTCTAGGAAAGAGATCAGGGACTCTCTCTGACATGGACTCTCTTGCAAGACATTAGATTACTTACCCCTGGCAGGACTGCTTTGCTAGGCCACAGGGGAAAAGGACACACTCAGTCCTGATACAACTTAATGAACTGGGGAAAGGGCTCCCCTTTTCTGAGGAATAGGAAAGGGAAAATGGGGGAGAGGGAGGGAGGGAGAGTGAGACTGCAAGGTATGATATGACCAGGATGTAAAGTGAATGAATGAATAATGAATGAATGAATGAACAAATAAATAGAATTATACTCAACTTATCAGTGGAGAATCTAAAAGCCAGAAGGGCCTAGACAGATGTCCTGAACCCCATACTAGAATGCCCAGCAAAGTCACCATAGATGGAGGAAACAAGATATTTCCTGATAAAGTCAAATTTAAACATTATCTAGGCATAAATTTAGCCCTGCAGAATGTACTAGAAGAAAACTCCAACCCAAGGAGGTTAACTACACCCATGAAAACACAGGAAATAAATAATCTCACACCAGGAAAGCCAAAAATTTTACAAAGGAAACACATGTACTACCATCACCACCACTAACAACAACAACAACAACAAAATACCAGAAATTAACAATCAAAGAGTAAAGGTAATAGGGGAAGACTAAGAGAGGGTGGGACAGGGAAGAAAGGAAGGAGGGGGCTACAATTAATTAATTAATAAAAATGGTCTCAATATGAATGGACTCAAATCCCCAATAAAAAGATACAGACTAACATAATGGATGCAAAAATAGGATCTATCCTTCTCCTCCATACAAGAAGCTCACCTCAAGCAAGGCATGGTGGCATGCCTTTAATCCCAGCACTCGGGAGGCAGAGGCAGGTGAATCACTGTGAGTTTGAGGCCAGCCTGGTCTACAAAGTGAGTCTAGGACAGCCAAGGCTACACAGAGAAACCCTTTCTCAAAAAACCAAAAAAAGAAAGAAAGAAGGAAGGAAGGAAAGAAGGAAAGAAGGAAAGAAAGAAACACACCTCAACATCAAAGATAGACATTACCTCAGAGTTGCAGAGTAAAGGATTAGAAAAAGATTTTGCAAGCAAATAGACCCAAGAAACAAGCTGGTATATTATAATGGAACCATTATAATATCTATCAAAAAAGACTTCAAACCAAAATTAATCAAAAGAGATGGAGAAAGACATTTCATACTCATCAAAAAGGAAAACTCCATCAAGATGATCAAATAGTTCTTAATGTTCCAGATGCAAGGGCACCTGTGTTTGTAAAAGAATACTACTAAAGCTTAAGTCACACATTGATCCTCACAAAGTGATAGTGGGAAACTTGTATATCCTTCTCTCACCAACAGATAGGTTATCCAGCCAAAAACTAAATGGAGAAATACTGGAACAAACAGATATTACAAAGCAACAGAGAAGGGGCTGGAGAGATAGCTCAGTGGAGAGATATGATAGCTGGAGAGATAGCACTGTCTGTTCTTCCAAAAGACCCAGGTTCAATTCCCAGCACTCACATGGCAGCTCACAACTGTCTGTAATTCCAATTCCAGGGGATCTTATGGCCTCAACCAATGCAAATAAAGAAAACAAAAACAAAAAACAAACAAAAAAGCAACATAGATACCTAGCAGATATCTACAAAGATACCTAACAGATAGCTACAGAATATTTCACCCAAACACAAAAGGATACATTTTCTTCTCCGAACTTCATGAAACTTTCTTTAAAATTGATCATATACTTGGTCACAAAGCAAGTCTTAACAGCTACAACAAGAAATTTGAAATGAACCCCTGCATGCTATCAGACCACCATGGATTAAAGTTAGATTTCATCAATAACACAAAGCTTACAAACTCATGAAAACTGAACAACTCTCTACTGAATGAAATATGGGTCAAGATAGAAATAAAGAAACTAAAGACTTCTAGAATTCAAAGAAAATAAATACACAACACACCCAAGGTTATGGAACACAATGAAAGTTGTGCTGAGGGAAGTCAATAGTACTGAGTGCCTACATTTTTTAAAAAATTGGAGAGATCTCATATTAAAATATATAAATCTACACAGCTATGGACATGTGTTTTTTTTTTTTTTTAAATAAGAAGCCAGAAACAATGGCGGGGGCTCAGGAAGGAACACATCTTCAACAAATGGTACTGTTTCCAACTGGCTGTCTTTTACTGGATGTAAAAGATGCAAATAGAGTCATATTGCTCATCTTGCACATAACTCAAGTTTAAGCAGATCAAAGACCTCAACATAAAACCAGACACACTGTACCCCAAAGAAGAGAAAAGGGGGATATCTATGAATGCATTGCCACAGGAGACAACTTCCTGAACAGAACACTGATGGTGCAAGCACTAAAAATTGATAAATGGGATCTCATGAAACTGAAAAGCTTCTATACAGCAAAGGACACTGTCAATAGGACAAAATAGCAGCCTACATAATGAGAAATGATTTTTACCTACTCCATATCCCATAGAGGGCTAATATCCAAAATATATAAAGAACCCAAGAGACTAAATATGAACAAACCAAATAATTCAATTAAAAATGGAGAACCAATCTAAACAGAGGATTCTCAATAGAAGAGTCTCAAACGGCTGAGAAACACTTTTAAGAAAATGTTCAACATCCTTATCCATCAGGAAAATGTAACGATTCCATCTTACATCTTTCAGAATGGCTAAGATCAATAACGCAAGTGACATCTGATGCTGGTGAGGATGTGGAGCAAGGGGAACACTCCTCCATTAATGGTGGGAGTGAAAACTTATACCATACACCCACTATGGAAATTAATATGACAGTTCTCAGAAAACTGGTAATTGATCTACCTCAAGGCCCAGCTATACACTCTTGTGCATATACCTAAATAATGTTCTATCCTACCACCAGGACACTTGCTCAACTGTGTTCCTAGCAGCTTTATTCATAATAGTCCCAAACTGGAAGCCACCTAAATGTCTCTCAACTGAAGAGTGGGTAAAGAAAATGTGGTATATTTATACAATGGAGTATTAATCAGCTGTTAAAATGACATCGTGAAATTTGCAAGCAAATGGATGGAACTAGAAAAAAATTACTTTGAATGTTGTAATGCAGACCCAGAAAAACAAACATGGTATGTACTCAAAGTGGATATTAGAGCCGGGCATGGTGGTGCACGCCTTTAATCCCAGCACTCGGGAGGCAGAGGCAGGTGGATCGCTGTGAGTTCGAGGCCAACCTGGTCTACAAAGTGAGTCCAGGACAGTCAAGGCTACACAGAGAAACCCTGTCTTGAAAAACCAAAATAAATAAATAAAGTGGATATTAGCTTTTAAGCAAATGATAACCATGTTAAAATCCACAGTCCCAGAGAAGCTAAATAAAAATAAGAGCTCTAAAGGGAACGGATGCATAGAGCTCCCTAGAAAGGGAAATAGAATAGATTTTGCATGTGGTCTAAGGGCTGGTGGGAATAAGAACAGGAGAACTCAGGTATGGGGGAAAGAGATGGAGGGAGAAAGTAAAGGAAGAGACAACTGGAATGGGAGGAAATTTGATGTAGAGATTTAGTGCAATAGAAACTCCAGGATTCTACCAAGATGATGCTAGTGAGGGCTCTAGTTATGGAGGATATGGAGCCTGAGCCAGCCATCTTCTCTAACCAGGCAAGGCTTCCAGTGGTGAGACTGGCACACCAACGCAGCCACAAAATCTTTGATCTACAATCTATCCTGCTGTAGGTGGATGTGAGGGGAAACGGACAAGGGATGGAGATACAACAAAACACACACGATGGAAATGCAGAATTTGTGAGAGTAGCCAACCAACGACTGGTCTAATTTGAGGCCCACCCCATAAGAGGAATCCCATGCCCTGTACTGGCTGGAACCAGGAACCAGAGGATGGATGGCCCAGTGACTAGGATAGAAAAATAATCAATAAAATGATTCCTAATGATAATCTGCTATATTCATAGATTGGTGCCTAGCCTAGTCATCATCAGAGAAGCTTCCTCTGGCAACTGATGGTAGCAGATTCAGAGACCTAGAGCTAAACATTAGGCAGAGAGAGTCCAAACTGGAGATCTCCATCAGATCCCTCCCCCTTGGAGCTTGGGGAACCCAGGAGAAGAGCGGGTAGAAAAATTGTAGTAACCAAAGTGGTTGAGGATACCAAGAAAACATGGCCCACAGAAACAGCTAAACAGGGCTCATGGGGTCTTCACAGAGACTGAAGCAGCAACCACAAAGTCTTCATGGGTCAGTGTTAGTTCCTCTACACGTATGTTACGGTTGTTAGCTTGGTGGTTTTGTGGGACTCCTAACAGTGGGTGTGAGGTGTCTCTGACTCTTTCACTTGCTCTTGGGACCTTTTTCCTCCTATTGGGTTTCCTTGCTCAGCCTTGATATGAGGGTTTGTGCCTAGTCTTATTGTACATTTTTATGTCATGCAGGGTTGATATCCCTGGGAGGCTTGCTCTTTTCTGAAGGGAAAGGGAAGATGTGGTGGAGAACTGAGGTATGGGTGGGAGGCTGGGAGGAGTGAAGGGAGAGAAAATTGTAGTCAGCATGTATTATATGAGAAATGATAGATGGATAGATAGATAGATAGATAGATAGATAGATAGATAGATAGATAGACAGACAAAAAATAATGGACTGGAGAGATGGTTCAGCAGTTAAGAGCACGTACTGTTCTTCCATATAAGCTCACCCAGATATACATGCAGGCAAAACAACAATACACATAACATAAAAATAAATAAATCTTCAAAAAATAAAAAAAGCCGGGTGTGGTGGCACATGCCTCTAATCCCAGCACTCAGGAAGGAGACAGAGGATCTCCGAGTTGAACCCAACCTGATCTACAGAGATATTTCTAGGATAGTCAAGGCTACACAAAGAAACCCTGTCTCAAAAAAAAAAAAAAAATCAGAATAATAATAATAATAATAAATAAATTTAAAAGAAGTTAGATGATATTTTAAGACTGGGGTTTACTAAATTCTAATCTTCATATATGTATATGTAAGAAAAAATATATATATATAACCTTTTCAAGGTTTGACACCACAAGCACATTGAGGAGTTAACACATTGGCCTGCTAAGTGAAACCAATATGTTGTTGAAAGCAAGGCAACAAAGATGAGTGATTAATTTTAGATCTAGGTCTCACTGTATGTATGTAAAATGTTAATCTTGTGTCAGCCTTCTACAGTGCTTTGAATGAGAATGGTCTCCATAGGCTTACATATTTGAATGTTTGGTTCCCTATGGAGCATTATTAGTCAAACCACCACAGCCTCTCACCGTGCTTAGTTAGTAGCAGCACTACCTAATATCTGCAATCCCCAAATTAGCAACCACCTCTTTTTGTTTGTTTGTTTGTTTGTTTGCTTGCTTTTTGGATTTTTCGAGACAGGGTCTCTCTATGTTAGCCTTGGCTATCCTGGACTCACTTTGTAGACCAGGCTAGCCTCGAACTCACAGCGATCCGCCTGCCTCTGCCTCCCGAGTGCTGGGATTAAAGGCATGTGCCACCACCACCTCTTAATATTTATGTTCTAGGGGCATTTTAAGCAGAGGACATCTCAATTACTCTTAGAATGCCCAAGTAAGGACATTCAAGATGTTGAGTGTCAACAGTGAACCAAGAAAGAAATTTGAAGGAATAAAAGTGAGCCAGGAATGGAAACTGAGCTAGTGTTTCCTAGAAAAGCCTCTGACAGTGTCACTGTGGTTATGCACTTACTTAGCTGAGTCTCTCATTAGCAGAAGGCGATGTCACAGGCGCATGCTGACATTCTGGCTTATGTGTTGGGCTCCTGCTGCCTAACACAAAGCGTCTACCATCTTAGGCTTGCTCTTTAGAAAGCATGCATGCCAGCCTCTCTTTGGTCTCTGACTCTGCAAGCAGCCATTGCCAGGCTCTGCAGTGAGGAGGGGAGAAGGAGAATGGAAGGAAGAAAACAGAAAGCTCTGCACTGATGAAAGGGCCACAGACTTGCCAAGAACTTGTCATTTTCCAACAACGTGTGATTCTGCTTAAAGTTTGGAAAATTCCAAATACATGTAATTTTGGTTGGAAAAGAGCTAATTCAGCTCGGTAAAACTTCATTGAGCTTTCCACCCTGTGCCTTTCATTATGCCAGGTGCTAGAGGCCAGAGAACAGGCATGGTCGAGGAGCCCCTGTGCTCCAGGAACTTACCACCTGGGGAGTGAGGGAGGGTTGGGCAAACTACTCTTCTGTATAGCTGTGAGCACAAGTTCTTAGTTGACCTGAACCCTAAATTAATTGACGAGCATAGACTGAAAATATTCTTCTACATTATGTATAAAAGACCATCCTGGGGCTGGAGAGATGGCTCAGCAGGTAAGAGCAGTGGCTGCCCCTCCGGAGGGACCCAAGTTCAATTCCCAGCACCCACATGCAGCTCTATAACTCCAGTTCCAGAGGATCAGGCACCATCAAACAGACATGCAGGCAGAACGCAAATGCACATAAAAATAAATAAGTCTTAAAGAAGAAAGAAGACCGTCTTATTTATTTGCCTCTGGAGAAAGATAAAACCAAAGAAGGGTATGTTCTCATAATTTGATGTATTTGCTTCAGAATCGGCTTTAAACTTGCCTCTTAAACCCCCATGTTTTACTCTAAGGTAAATAAAATGTCTCAGGAGCATTTAAAACAATCAGTATCTGATAGTAATGACGTAAGGGACTGGAGCTGCAGCTTAGTAACCAGTGGTCTTTTGGTATTTTAGACTGTATACTCATTTAGAGAAGAAAAGAGGATTTTTAAGATCACAGTTTCAATATATTTCTGCTGCTTTTCATTATATGTACACATGTGAATAGTAATAAGCTAAATAAAATTATTGAAAAATAAAATAACCCATAAAGCATCCACGTTTATATTACTATTTGGCAACTATGGTTTTTATAGCATATCATTGCTAATATCACCAACTGTCCTTTCAACTAACTAGAAGCTACTGTGTGTTCACTTATTCATTAGTTATTTAGCTTACTCTCACTTGGTGTTGACACTACTTAGATGGCATCACAAAACCTATAGATTTGGGCTTTTAAAATATTTTGCAGGAAAAATTTAAGTATATTATGAATAATCTTATAGAAAAATCAGCATATTTGAAATATGTGTTTCTATACAAACAATTAATGACTTAATCCTAGTTCTACAGCTTAGGCAGGCCTGGAGTTTAAAGGCTCCTGCCTCGGCTTACAGGTGAGAGCCACTAAACCTGGTTTAGATTACTGGCTTTTGACTGAGGCAATTCACTTAACTTTGCTATTTATACATAGATTTCCACAACTCTGAGCTATCTTGTTACAAAGCAGTGTTGATTCTGAAATTTAAGTTGTGTTTGTAGCCCCCGCATAATAACATACTAGAGGATTAAACTACATATGACACAAACTATTTACAAGTTGTGGATTCCAGCTTTAATAACTGGCAAGTTAGAAGGCAGAAAAAGCTGAGGTCTAAGGCCGGCTAGTGGCAGGGGAGGTGGGGCATGGTGGGGGAGACACTGGGACAGCAGCACCACAGGTGCTTGTGAAATTCTGCTTTGTTCATAGGCTGATAAAGAGGGAAAAGAAAAAGTTCCGTTAAGCATGTTTAATTCTCAATGGGAACACAGATAAGAAATCCTAGTATGTTTTAAGTTCCCCCCTTCCGTTTTGTATGTCCTTAAAGGAAAGTTTAAATAAATGAGATGTCAAGGAGTTTAGCAAAATGGTTCTGGGTCCCTTTGAGCTCAACCTTGTCATTTTCTGGCATATGCCTCATGCACTGGGTGGTTTCCTTCTTTTCTCAGAACCGCACTAAGCACGCAGAGAGCTGCGAGCAACTGGGGTCACACGCCTGGGTTCCTTTCTCACCTTAGTTTTAAACCCTCCCTCTGCGGCTCACGGGCGGCGGGCGGGCGTGGTGAGAGCGCTGGGGGGACTTCCCCCGAGGGCCGGGCACTCCTGCCGGGACACTTGCCCCGGCCACTGACTGCACAGAAGGACCACGCTGTCGCGCAGACGCCTGCGACGGCTCGGCTCTAGGCCAGCGGGTGCGGGAATCCCTTTCCACATCCTGTGTGCTGGATGACCTCTGGTGAGTGGCGGCATCGGGAGAGCGACCTCGCGACTCCGGGGTCCAGCGCCTGACTTCCCTTCATCGTCCCGCACTGACTGAACCTCAGACAAAACCTCGCAGGCTTCCCAGGGATGAGGATAGAGTTTGGCGTCCTTGAAGAAAGTCTAAAAGGTAGGAGAGCCACACCTCGGGGCCAGATGTGATCCAGTCCCACACTCAGTAGAGTGAGACAGGGGATCACGTCTTCGTTACAAAATTAGGTGTCTTAAATGTAGCGGTGAGAGGGAGGGAGAGTAGGAAAGAATGACTGGATTCCTGTTCTTCATCAGTGAGAAGCGAGTATAGCGCCCCTTTCCCCGTGCACCCCTAACCCCAATTCACTGAGTCCTCAGCTATCCCTTTGCTAGGCACCTCAGTAGTCTCTGATTCGTGACTAGACTCGTGGCTCTTGAATGTCACCGTGGTTAGATCGGATGGCAAACCCCGAACTTCAGTCTGACTTTAAGGGAGAAGAACGCTCTTACAACAGTTATAAAGTGTTGCAAATAACTTCCCAGTATTGCGCTCGCTCTCTTACTGCTTGCTGCACCTGGCTTTTTCTCTAGCAAATTTCTGTTGTCACTGCTTTCTGTATGTAACCACCAAATCTCAGAGAAGATCTGGAACAACGGTTTCCTTTGCTCTTGGAAGTTTCTAGTGCTCTTTGCGTACGGCGACAGCGTTTGTTGTTGTTTGAAAGATAGAGATATGAATGGAACATCCGTTTTTTTCTCACTGCAGCTGGTGGGCACTGGTAGCCAATAGAAGACCTACTTCATTCCTTCAAAGTTAAAATTAGAGAGATACTTAGGAGTATAGGAAACGAAGAGATGGCACCTTGTTTTAATCAAGTTAATCTTCCAGTGGCACTAGAGGAATGCTTAAAGAGGAGCTCAAAGGTCCAGGCTACCTACCTGAATTTTAACAATCATCTTGAAAAAAACAAATGTAGTGGTGCCCTTTTCCTTTTCAGCATAGGAACATACTAAACTCTTGCTATGTGCTGGGAACAATGCTTAAGAGCGTCTCATTTTTAACCCCATAATAGCCTTGTGGCGCAGGGACCATTTTATTTCTCATTCTGTAGATGGGACACACAGCTAGAATTGTCAGCTGAGACTGAAATGTCTCTGCCAGGTCTTCTGCTCAGTTTTTGACTAGCCCAGTTGCTCAGGAGGCGCTTTTAAAATCTTGGGTTTAAGTGATAAGAGCATATATAAAACCACTCAAGTCAACTGTGAGTTAGCTACATGGGACCACTGAGGCTCACTGAAAATACACGAGTTGTATAGGCCAGGAATCCCCATGGGCAGCATGGTGGGAACTGCTGTTCGGTTAGCAAGCATAAAGTGTAAGGAAGGAGCGAGAGGAGAGCACGGAACATAACTCTCCTCTGACTCTGAGTCTGCCCCTACGTTTTCTGTATCATCGTGATCACTGCAATGGTCAGTGCAGTGTAGAAATGCTGAGAGTTCCTCTGTATAGCCGAGCAAGGATTAATAACTAAATCATATGCTCCGCATTATGGAAAAACTCTTAACAAAGGCCAGAAAAGATGATCAAGTTTAAATGGAAAAACTCTTAACTAAGGCCAGAAAAGATGATCAAGTTTAAAGTAATCAGAACGTTTTGACACTACAACATCAAGAAAAGGAATTCATTTTTAAGTAAACATCAGGCAGAGATGTTGACATGCGCGTTATTAGGATGCACTTCAGCTGAATTCTCTATATGAGGAACCTTGTGCGATGGCTCTTAGTCTTAAGTTCCTCTCACTTTATGAGAAGGCAGAGGGTGATGTCACATGAAGCAAAACTGTCAGGATTTCCCAGTGCTCAAGAAACAGAAATAAACCTCCCGCCTCCACACATGGACGACACGTAGAAACTGTAGCACTAAGGTATCAAAGAAAGGCCTGTGGAAAAAGCTAAGGAAGAAACAGCTTGCAGGGGGTTTAATGCTCCTTTTTTAAAAAAAAAAAGGATTTCTTATTATTTTTAATTGTGTGCATGTGTGGTGGTGAGGGGTGGGTGTGTGCACATGAGTGCAGATGCCCACAAGGGTGAGAGGTCTCCGGTGCCCTGGGAGTAGAGGTTGTTGTGAATTGCCTGACAGGGATGCTGGAAACTGAACTCAGGTTCTCTGGAAGTACAAGTCTTACTCTTAAGCATGAGGCTGTCTCCTCAGCCTTAAGATTTAATTTTCTCAATAAATATTGGTTGTGTTTAGTCTTATTTGCAGTCATCTTCCTTTGTTCTTTGTTTTATATATTTTGGGTTTCTTGTTTCCTTTCTTCTGTTTTTTTTTTCACTGTTTTTTAATATATTTTATTAATTTATTCATATTATATCTCAATTGTTAGCCCATCCCTTGTATCCTCCTATTCCTCCCTCCCTCCCATTTTTCCCTTACTCCTCTCCCCTATGACTGTGACTGAGGGGGACCTCCTCCCCCTGTATATGCTCATAGGGTATTAAGTCTTTTCTTGGTAGCCTGCTATCCTTCCTCTGAGTGCCACCAGGCCTCCCCACCAAGGGGAGGTGGTCAAATATGGGGCACCAGAGTTTGTGTGAAAGTCATACCCCACTCTCCACTCAACTGTGGAGAATGTCCTGTCCATTGGCTAGATCTGAGTAGGGGTTCGAAGTTTACTGTACGTATTGTCCTTCGCTAGTGCCATAGTTTGAGCAGGACCCCTGGGCCCAGATCTGCCCATCAAAATGTTCTTCTTGTAGGTTTCTAGGACCCTCTGGATCCTTCTATTTCCCCCTTCTCCCATGCTTCTCTCACCTAGAGTCCCAGTAGGATGCCCTCCCCTCTGTCCCACTTTCCTGGTAAGTGAAGACTTTCATGGGACATGCCCCTTGGGCTAGTGTCCAGATATAAGTGAGTATATACCATTTGACTCTTTCTGCTTCTGGGTGAACTCACTCATTATGATCATTTCTAGTTAAATCTATTTGTGCACAAATTTCAGGAATTCCTTGTTTTTAATAGCTGAGTAGTATTCCATAGTGTAAATGTACCACAGTTTCTTTATCCATTCCTGTACTGAGGGACACTTAGGCTGTTTCTATGTTCTGGCTATTATGAATAAGGGAGCTATGAACATGGTTGAGCAAATTTACACATCATATATTTTTTAGCATCTTTGTTTTTTAAAAACAGTGGCTGTAGCTGTGTGAGTTAAAAACTGAGACTTTGGTTTCATAGATCATGTCTATTTTGTGTGAGTACAGTGCTGTTTTAGTTACCATAGTCCTGTAGTATAACTTGACATCAGATATGTGATACATCTAGCATTTTGTTTTCCTCAGGGTTTCTTTGGCTATCTAGGACCTTCTGTGTCCATAAACTAATTTTAAAGTTTTTTTTTTTCTATTCTGTAAAGAATGTTACTGGAATTTGATTGGTGGTTTTGATGAATCTGGAGCTTGCTTTTGGAAGTGTTGCAGTTTTTACAATATTAATTCTTCCAATCCATGAACACGTGATGTCTTCCCATCTTCTAGTGCTGAGGTCATTCACTTCTTTACTTGGGCTTATTCTAAGTTGTTTTTTGGGGGGAGGGGTTGGTGTGGGGTATAGGGGGTTGATGGTGGGTCATTTGCATCACAATGCACCTAAATATAGTTATGTCTACAATTTCAGTTTTGTGATTATTTTTTTTTTATTTTGTGTGTATGGGTGTTTTGCCTGCATGTATGTCTATACATCATATCCATGCCTGGTGCCTGTGGAGACCAGAAGAGGATCTCAGATACCCTGGAACTGGAGTTAGAGGTGATTGTGAGCCACCATGTGGATGTTGGGAATCAAGCCTGAATCCTCTGAAAAAGCAGCCAGTACTCTTCACTGATGAATCATCTCTCCAGCCCCAATTTGATAGTTTTAATTTTGGCAAAAAAAAAAAAAAGTATATTTTAATCTGGAAATATCTTGGAACTGAACACAGTTCTATAAAAATTTTATTAATCTCTAACATGGAAAAACTTTTGACATGACTTTCCTTTCTAACCTCCTCCTTTTTAAGCGTAATGTTATAATTATTCAATTTTTATTTAGATATTAAGATGTACTGACTGGTTAGCAGGCTAAGATTTCTCATTGTCTTCCCTTCCTTTTTTCCTCAGCTATTCAAGTATTGGTCTTGTAGAAGGCCTATTATTTTGATTATCAAAACACACACAAGTAGCATATGATGCAGTAGCTCAGGCCTATGATCCTTGCACTTGGAATGGGGAGGTAGGAGAATAATGTTTCAAAATGAGGACTGAAGAGATGGCTCAGTAGGTTAAGGAACTTGACAACAAACCTGACAACCTGAATTCAATCCCTGAGGCTCCAAAAATGGGAAAGAATAACCGACTTCCACACATGGTTCTCTGACCTCCATACACTTACCATGGCACAGGTACAGAAATAGATAGATAAATACGTAGTGGTGATGATGATGATTATGATGATGGAAGATAGATAGATAGATAGATAGATAGATAGATGGATAAGTTGATAGATAGATGATAGATGGATAAATAGATGATGGATGATAGATAGATAGATGATACATAGATAGATAGATAGATAGATAGATAGATAGATAGATAGATAGATAAATGATAGAAATTTAAAGATTAAACAAAGAGTTCAAGATTCTCCTGAGCACATAGTGAGTATGAAGCTGCCTTGTGTTATATGAGACCATGCTCAATTTTTTTTCAAACATACACAAAAAATGTTTGTGTTCTTTTAAAGTTTGAGTCTTCAATATTTTGTATTAGAATCTTGAAAATTATAGTAAAAGATTTGATTTTGTTTTGTTTTTCATAATGAGCTTTCTTGACTCTACTGTTAATTTACAGCATGACTTTGTAATACAACAAGCCCAGGGCCCATTCAGGATCAGCATTGATAATTCTATAGTGAACAGAAATGTCACCTATCAAGAAGATGGAGGATGGGGAGGGGACAGACAGCAGCCCATAACAGTTACCTGTCAGTATTTGAAAGGCCTTCTTTCAATGCCTAACATACAATATTGTACTTTGTTCAGAAAAGTATATAATTCTAGTACACTGAAAATTATTCCAAAAGCAATACAACCCAGGACTCAAGAGAAAATGAAATAGACAGAGTCTGCAATGGACAGCTTACTGGGTACTAGGAGCTGGTGTGGGCTTGAGACACTACCACATTAATCTTCACACCGCTTTGTTTGGGCAGGCTTTACTGATGCCAACTCCAGGGATGAAGAAATATGGTTCTCACACACAGCAGCACACAGCAGAGCCAAATATTCTAGCCTTTTCTTCTCATAATACCATCTTTTCCCTTCAACCTATTACAGTGCTACAGAGGAAAACAAAATGTTGACATTCAAAATGGTCCTGTCTGGGTGAAATTAGCAGCTGTGGAAAACCTAGGATTTCGGGTTGGGTTTCATTTTTATTATTGTTGGTTTTGTTGTTGTTTGTTTGTTTTCATTTTTTCATATTCTGTTCAAGGACAGCCTCAAAGAAGCTACGCTTGGTCTCTGGGTGAGTGGGCATAGTCTGCCTGGGGCAGCTGCTGTACCGTCCTGCCTCTGCTGGCTGATGCTGCCTGAAGTCCTGCACTAACCTACCTCTGAGACACTTTTTTCACTCTCTAGATGTTGTGGGGTGATGAGTCAAGGGCAGAGTCGTTCATTCTGTGATTCATGATAGAATTGTAGTTTTGGTATTGGCCTTAGAAGCTGCCTGTGTGAGGATGTTTACAGCCCATGGGAGGTTTCAGTTTATTGGAAAATGCCTCATTTACCCGAAGGTTGTTGAGGGGTTTGAACTTCTCATAAATGGAGTTGCTCTCTCCTGGTGTTCAGGGAAAAATCAGTGCTTATGTGTGTACATCAGTGTGTTATATAGACCTAAAGTTTCCATTTCTCTATATATTATATAGAATATCTTACACATAATACATCTTTACATTTATACCTTGTTTCCCAACGAGACCTGCCAAGCATGCTGTGTTTCAGCTTCTGGTGCTATGTTAGGCCACTGCCTCTCCTGGCACAGGAAGCACATCACTGGGAGGCTCCTCTGCTGTGAGAGAGAGCATGAAGTTCGTCTCAGTGAGGGTTCCGACGGCTCGATCGTACAACACCACACTCAAAAGCAGCTCGGGAGGAAAGGGTTTACTGCGACTTATACTTGCACATCATGGTCTATCATTAATGGGAGTTAGGGAGGGAACTCGAGGCAGGCACTGAAGCAGAAGCCGCAAGCAAACGAATACTGCCTACTGCCTTGTCTCCCCACGACTGGCTCAGCCTGCTTTCTTATACCATCCAGGACCACCTACATTAATCATCAATCAAGAGGATGTACCACAGCTTGCCTACAAACAAATCCTTTTTTTTCTTCATCTTTTTTTTTTTATTGAAATTTTATTTAATGTATTCTAATTACAATTTTCCCCCATCTCCTCCCAGATCCTCCCACCCCTCCTATCCCTCTAGTTCAGCACGTTTTTTGTCTGGCTGTTCTAAAAACAAACAGGCAAATTAAAAAAAAAAAAAAAAAAACCACAGAATTTTTTTAAAAGGAAAAAAGAAAAACAGTGAAAAAACCCAAAAGACCCCACATATACAAACACAAAACAAAGCATTAAATACAAACTCAGAAGCCATAACATAAAAGCAAAAGACCAGTAAGATCTTTTTTTTTAATGCTCAAACAAATCAATATGAGACAAAAAAGAAAAAAAAGACCTACAAAAACATCACTGAGTTCATTTTGTGTTAGCCATTTTCTGCTGGGCATGCAGCCTACCTTTATATACCGAGTGAGATTCCATTGGAGAAAATGGATTTGTCCTTTGCAAACAGGTGTCAATTGAGGATAGCTTCCTGGGCAGGGATGGAAATGGTGCCCATTTCCCCCTATCAGCACTGGAACCCTGCCTGGCTTGAACCTGTGCTGGCACTGTACATGCTGCCATAGTCTCTGTGAGCTCATATGTGTATCAGTCCTGCTGTGTCTGGAAGACACTGTTTCCCTGCTGTCCTCCATCACCTCTGGCTCTTTCAATCTTTTCATCTCCTCTTCCTCATAGCTCTCTGAACGCTGAGTGGAGGGTTCTTATAAAGGCACTACGTTTAGGACTCAGTGTTCCTAGGTCTTTCTTCTCTCTACACATTATTCACTCATAGGCCTCTGTATTAGTTTCCATCTACTGAAAGAGAAATCTTTTTTTTTGTTTGGTTTTTTTTTGTTTGGTTTTTTGAGACAGGGTCTCCTGATGTAGCCTTGGCTGTCCTGGACTCGCTTTGTAGACCAGGCTGGCCTTGAACACACAGCGATCCGCCTGCCTCTGCCTTCCGAGTGCTGGGATTAAAGGCATGCACCTCCACGCCCGGCATCTCTGATGATGATTGTGCAAGGCACTCGTGGTTATAGCAGAATGTCCTTAGGAGTCTCTATGTCAGACTTTGGAGACTCAGTTTTCTAGGCTCTAAAGGACCCTAAAGGATAGCTCCTGTTATCCTTTGTGCTGGTATCTCCAAAATGTTAGGGCCTCCACTTAAACCGGGCTGTACCTTCACCAATAGCCTCTTCTGGGCTCTCTTTAAAGGCTCTGGTCCTGCCATATTAGGCCAAGCCTCAACTTCTCTCCATGACCCCTTCAATCCGAGGGCTTCTATTGCAAGTAAGTCAACACCTTCACTAATGAGTTCCCCGGTCTCTCTTCAGGGGTTCCTGCCTGACCACACACTGACAAGTCTCAGCTGCTCACCAAGATCCCTTCATGCCTTCAAAACCAGTACTATCTAAGTGACTCTTACCTTTTACCAAGTCTGGCTACCCACCTTTGACCTTCTGGGCCACAGCTTCTGTATGCTGTCCCTGAGAAAATACTTCCATAAGATTTCACCTAAATGATGCTGGCCTCCTCTCAATCACAGCTGACTCTTCAGCCCTAGCTGACCAGTACCAATTGTCCCAACAAAGCACAGGGTTCACTTTAATGGTTCTTAATTCAAAATGTCATTCAAACAACACAGGTAGAGCCTTTGCTTCCCTATGAAACGTCATAAGCTAGTTCTTCACTGTCTGCACTGTCCCCAGGTTTATCTTCTTAGTCCCCACAAGACTTGAGTAAGCTGGAGATACTCAACAGCTTTTCCAGCCCAAAGTTCCAAAGTCTTTTCACAGTCCTTCCCAAAACAACATGGTCAGGTCTGTCAGAGCAATACCCCACTTCTGTTACCGATTATTCTCTTGTTTTAAATTTCTATTGCTTTGTTAAACACCATAACTAAAAAGCAATTTGGGGAGGAAAGGTTTAGTTTCACCTTACACTTGAACTTCACAGTCCATCACTGGAAGAAGGTATGGCAGGAACCTGGAGGCAGGAACAGAAGCAAAAGCCATGAAAGAATCTTGTTCACTGGCTTGCTCCCCATGGCTTGCTCAGCTTGCTTTCTTGTAGCACCCAGGACCACCTGCGCAGAGGCGGCCCTGCTCCCAGTGAACTGGGAGCACCTGTACCAACTATTAATCAAGAAAATGTCATATAGAGTCACCCACAAACAGATCTTATGGGGGCATTTTTCTCAGCTGGGAATTCTTCTTCTCAGATGACTCTAGATTACGTCAAATTGAGATAAAACTAACCAAGACAAAAATCAAAATGATGTTCTGTTGTTGCTGTTATTTCAAGACATGAGTTTTCTCAAGCTGGCTTCAACCCTGTGAGACTCCACAGTCTCCAGAGTGCTGGGCTTACAACACTGTGCCACCATATTCAGTACAAAACTGGCCTTCTTGTGGCAGATGTCTTTCCGTTGTTTTTAGTACTGCTGGGTAATGGTCTAGGATATGGCATGTTAACTTCTTTACTACAATAATGAAAACCCATTTAAGATGCCAATCACAGTGTAGCAAAAATAAGCAAGATAAGATAAAGCAGTATTGATGCTATCACACCATTTTTTAATCTACTGTCTTCAGATCTACAATGAGATGAGAAATTCTCCCCCAATCAAAAGGTCAGATTGTGATAATGCAGCTTCTGATAAGAGGAAAAACACATTTTATGTGGGATAGAGTATAAGTGGGTTAAATACTAATTTTCATGTGATCACAAAGTACTTAAAGCCAATTTTAAATGACCTCAAAGTTTGCTCTGCCCATGTCCCCTCCAAATTCTTATCTTAGAGCTTGGTACACAGAGATGGGATTAGCGCCCCAGCTGCCTTGCTCCTTGTACCACGGAAAGCAAGCCGAGAAGCACAGTCTATGAACTGAAAAACAGGTCATCACCAGAGACAGAAGCTTCTGTTCTCTTGCTCTTTAGGCCTTCCATTGCTCCCCAGCACCACACTGGAGCTGTTGCAGCAGTTTGACTACAATGAGCTAGCCAGCCCCTTCTCAGCCTCTGTGCAGCCTAAGGCAGTTCACTGAGACAGGAGGCAGAAAGTGGCTGTGATCCTTCAGCTTCCTGGTTTTACCGTCTTGGAAAGCCACTAGCCTGCACCGCCTGTATACTCAGGTAATCAATTTTATTCCTTCTCAAGTCTCTGATGGGGTTGAAGACCAGATAGTTTAGATTTACTATTAAGCTTAGTTGTTTAGGGGTTAAGATGTTTTTAGGTCTAGATAGAGGTTTTTAGTTGATAATGATGGGATATAATAGATATTGATTTACATTTGGAATTTTAGACTCACCAAGATAAGAAAGATGTTTTCTTCAAGGCTGCCAAACACAAATAGCCAAAACACTAAGAATGTAACATTTATATAATTCCTGATTGTTTCGTGGTTCTTCTTGCTGTAGGTAGTTTATTGTATATATGTGTAATAATATAAATGTGTATGTAAAAAATATTTAATGAAAAAATTTTTTAAAAGAATATGGGGAAACAATAGTGCCTGCCTTGTTCTGGAAGGTTGTAGCTCTGCTATTTTCAGAATACACTTAACATGAATGAATTTGTCTTCTTTTACAAGGAGGACTTGAGTTGCATTCTGGAGTTGACTCTTCATGGCACACACTGTTAGAGAATGCTTGGTGACACTTACTATTTTATCCATATGGTTGTCGAGTAAAGTAACAGCTTTAATAGGTAAGATATATCTTTAAACTAGCCCGTGGAAGGAGCTACAGTTTACATTCTCAGGTACAAATGAATCACACAGTGTGGTAAGTGGTCTAAGTGGATTTCGTAAGCAGCCCTTTACCATTTAATGGATGAGTCTGGCTCTGTATTTATTTATCTTAGTAATTAACATAAAAATATAAGCACGCATTTACTCTTTTAAAAAATTGGCTAAGAAACATGAAGTATAATGGTGCCTATTTTACATTAAAGTGCATTTTAGGACCAAAAAAGTGACTCAGCAGGTAAAGGCACTTGCCATGAAAACTTAACCACTTGAGTTTGACCCTGTGAACCTGCACTGTAAGTTCCATAAGTGTTCTGTGGTACATGTGCACGCGCAGAAATAATAAACTTTAAAAGACAAAGTGTGTTTTAGCAGGGGTATTCATGGGTGAGTTCAGACATATGTGTGAGGCTACATTTTCCTGATTTTCTGAGTAAGAGTGATTTTGGCTTTCTGGACCATTATAATGAAGAACCAGAGAAAGCAAGACTAAATATAGAAGAAAAATGAGAGGGAGATAGATTTCATTTTAGCTTTGAAAATAAGAATGAGTGTTTTGTTTTAAAGGCTTGTTTAGTTTTTCTTTTACTTGATATAAATAATGACTTCTTTATCAATTCCTCAATAGTCCTCAAAGAAGATTTCACATCACATCAGAAACCGAGCATGAATCTGTGTTTTTGTGTATCTTTTTACTAAGTATGTCAATGGAAGGCTTTTAGACATGAGTCAAATGAGAGTTCAAGGTTGCATTGGTTATGGTAACTAATTCATAATAAGCCATCCAAAAAGAAGAATGTATACACATCATTTACTTCAATCATACTACCCAGGACCCAACATCTTGATGAAATATCAAAATATGGATTATTACGTTGTTCCCACTCTCCTTTGTTTTTTGTTTTGTTTTTTTCCCCCTTTGGTACATACCCTAGACTGGCTTCTAATTCATGATGCCCCATCTCAGCCTCCCATGTGCTGGGATTAAGAACCACACCTGGCTTCTGATTTTCATCCATGATGCCAATTCAAAACACATCTATGCCTTTGAATGTTCTATCTTGGTTATAAAATAATGTTACATGTTATACATATTTAATACAACTGATATTAAGAGAAGATATTTCTAGATATGCCCCTAAAGTCTTGTAAAATTGTCTCTCTTTTTCCTTAACATAATTATTAAAATAAGCATTTTAAGTCACAAGGGTGACGGTAAACACATGATTTGTCCTGGGAAGCTCTCTTTAAGTGGTCTGGTGTGAAATCTGCATGTGGAAAAGTACCATGAGGGATCTTGGAATTGCATTGAAGAACGTTCTTTCAATGCTGTGTTCTTGCTACTTTCTTCTTGTGGTTATGACTATAGTATGGGTGTTTTGAGAAGAGGATATATTTAATTCAGATACCTTTTAGTGTGGCTGCCTTCTGTTCAGCAGCATGGCCAATGCTGCCAAAGCAATGTACATTATTAGTAGTTGTATAATCTGATGAGTTTAAATTTTGCCCTGTGGTGGGGACTGAATAAACTCTCCATCTCAAAAATGGATGTCTTCCTTCCAACTGAGTTTTGCATTTGTTTCTTGCTGCAGATCCATGCAAGCGGGGCAACGTGACTGTGCAGCCTTCTCCCAGGATTCCACTTGGGGCAGCTGCCAATATTTCTTGCTCTCTGAAGCTCAGACATATCTGCTCACAACATACCAGTTCTAACCAGTTAATCCTCTTAAAGTCTGATGAAATAGTCCATTTCCACCACGGTGATTCCTTCACTTTTCAAGTCACCAACCTTTCCCCTGGTATGACTTTATTTGTCTGCAAGGTGGACTGTAGCAGAGGTAACAGACTCCACGTGTGTGGGGTGGAGATCTTCGTCGGTGGTGAGCATTCCTTTCTGAACGCTTAGGAAGTGGCTGTGTGTGTGTGTGTGTGTGTGTGTGTGTGTGTGTGTGTGTGTGTGTTGAAGTAACTAGAAACCCAAACACCAGATAGCTTCCTTTGTTTTCCAGTGGCATTAAGTTTTTTATTGTGAGAACAGCATGAGAATCTCAGTGTGGAAAGTCCAGAAATCAATAGATTTAGGATCCTATTCAGCATCCGACAGTCTCTTCCCACCTACTGCCCTTCTCTCTCTCTCTGTCTCTGTCTCTCTGTCTCTCTCTGTCTCTCTCTGTCTCTCTGTCTCTCTCTGTCTCTCTGTTTCTCTCTCTCTTTTTCTCTCTCTCTCACTTTCTTTCCTCTTTCTCTAACCATTGGAAGTATTTGCTTACTTGCCATCCTTAACTCTCTGCAGCTAGGTCACTAGACCCTCTTGGTTTGGGAAAACTGGTTCAGTTACAAGTTCCTGAAGAAACGGAAGAGTAGCTCTTCCAACTCTTGCAACCCAGGCTGGCAGCATGCATCCTAGTGCCCCTCTCCCCTCACAAGGAGTTCTTCCATCTCCACTCCCTCCTGGAGAGTGGCTGTCATGGTAGAGAGGCTAACAGAAAACTGCCACCACATTTGGGGGTCCTTTCCTGGAAATTTGCCCATTGCTAAGCTGATAGGCTAATACTTCAAGAAGAGAGCTGAGAGAGTGGGAGTTAGGAAATACAGTCAATGCATCATTTAGTAGTGAAGTGGTTCTAGAAACATAACATTCATTTCACTATTGTGCAAAAAAAAAAAAGTATATTTAAAATAAGCTAAAATGTTATCACCAGCTGATGAACTGCACAGTCATAATGTGGTCCAGAGACTGAAACACCACTCTGTGTACTTGATGGTCCAGCATGGTGATGTTAGTAGGCTGGCCAGAGGCCTGGCAGGAAATACTGCTGCCTTTTTGGTCACTTAAGGGCATTCTTAGGAAAATCACATGGGAATACAATAGCAAGAAAAGGGGAAAAGCATTTACCTAGATCCCCATTAGTTCAAGTTTATCCCATAGAAACTCTTTTATGCTCCTGGCTTGTATGGTTGGTCCCTCCAGGCAGCTGCTGAGAGATTCTGGAAGTATAGATACCTCCATAAATGTATATAAAGAAATGATTATTATTTTGTTATACCCAGTCAATAGATGAAACTAAATGCTGAGATGTTAACTAGTCCAAAGCCACACGATGAACAATACTGTACACATATCTGTGGTGGATGCTAGAAAAAAAAAAAAAGACCTTTTTTCCCCCTCAGTTACAGCTTTGGAAGACACAGGGAGTAATTTGAAGTGTACATTTTCATCTTGAGAAAGGCACATCTGTCTGCATGGAAATCTCAGTAGTGTAGTAGGATGGGATGGCTGAGAAACTAAGCATTTTCTCAAAATCCTCCATTAGTTCTGTTCTTGTAGTGGACCTGGGTTCAATTCCCAGCACCCAAATGGAGGGTCACAACCATATGAAATTCTAGTATCAGGGGATTCAACCCCATCTTCTGTACTCTTTGGGTACCAGGCATACAAATAGTGCCTAAATATTCAGGCAAAACAGCCATGCACACTTTAAAAATACATTGTTTAAAACAGACGCCTTGCCTTGTATGCCTTTCTTTTGACAGCTAGGCCTATGCCTGGCCCATGGAATCTGTAAACATCTGTATGCATAAGAAGTATTTCCTATATTCCAAGTGATAGAGTGTCTTGGCAACCCATTTCCTGTGCACAAACACAAAGACAATTGTTTTTTGTTTTTAGTTGTCATTAGTAGAGATTTGTTGGTCAGACTAAGTAGCTCAGAGTGTCCTTGAATTCACAATCCTCCTATATTACCGTCCTGAGTGAAGGAATTACAGGTGGGCGCCACCATGGCTGGCTTACAGTTTTCTAATAATGAGTTGGTATTCCTCTGGCATTGTGGGTCTACCTGCAGTAACAGATGTTTGTATTTCCAGAAAAGAAAAAAAAAAAAGGTAAAACTATTGCTTGGCAGCCACACCTGGGTTGAAGCTCTGATTCTGCCCTTCATAGTTTTGTACTCTGGGCCAGATAGTTTGCCTAAATCTTGATTCCTTTTTGGTAATATGAAAGATACTCTTACGTACTCTGGCTGAGAATTGTTTATAAGACAGTTGGCACAGGGTTTCAGCTACAAAATGTGATCAATATGCATCACTATTGCTTTAATTATTAGATAAAATTTATGCCTTGGGAGCAAATATAAACATGTTGGAATGTGGCTTCATCCACATGTGAGACATGTGGAAGGTATTATCAATATACTGGCAAATAATAACACTGTGATTTTGGTATCACCTGCAAAATATTTCAACCACCCAGTCTTGCTCTTCCCTTTTAAAGTTGCTCCAGAGTCACCTCGAAACCTGTCATGTGTCCAGAAAGGAGAAAATGGCACAGTGGCCTGCACCTGGGACCCAGGACGAGCTACTTATCTGGAAACCAATTACATTTTACAGTGAGTAATGGAGTATGTGGCTGTTTTGTATGTATTCTCTTACCTGGCTTTTAGCAGTGTCAAACACTTTTATTATTTGCCAAGAAGAAACAATAACTAGCTCTCCTAGAATTTACATACTGTTCCCACTCTCCGTCAGCGAGAATTGCCTCAGTCATTTGAACTGTGAGGCCTGATACCTTGGTCCCACATACTCATGCAGAGTTTTCTTTGGGTACTCCAAGGCCTTGGTTAAGATGGTCTTCCTGAAATCAGGCTAAGCTGGTTGTGTAAAACCCCATCTCTTTTGTAGGGCATCATGATATATAAATGGACTCTTCCTTGGAGAAATTACTTCTTTTGATTTGTTTTGTTTTCTGAGACAGGGTTTCTCTGTGTAGCCCTGGCTATCCTGGACTCACTCTGTAGACCAGGCTGGCCTAGAACTCAACAAGATCCACCTGCGTCAACCTCCCGTAGTGCTGGGACTACAGGCATGCGCCACCACACCTGGCTAAATTGCTTTTAAAAACAGAGTTGGTTGATGTGAGAGTCCACAAGAAGTGGGGATATGGGGAGCCTCCCTTCCTAGAATACATCCCATAATCCCATCACAGGTCCAGTTGTACCTATGTGAATGGGAAATACAAAAGGCAGTGTGGGACCAGGCTTGGAGTCTTGCTACCTCCATCCTGTGAGCTCACACCATACGTGCGTTCAATAGAGGTCAGATGCTCACAGATCCTTTGAATAAAGGTTGTAACTGTGATGAGGAGCCAAGATAACAACCATAGTTGTTTGAGAAATTGAACAGTAAGCAAAATATTGTTCTTTACGAACATTCATTTTGAAAGATTTCAGTTGTGCCCAAAAAGGAGTGAGGAGGAGACATGGTCCTATCCATGAGATCAGGATTCAAGTATCTGCACAGTATGTCCCCTGATAATAAAGCCATGTCTGTCTGGAACTGTCAATGCTAAAACACTTTGTGATTTTGTAATGACTTCAGGAAGCAGATTTAAAGTACATCGTTAAACACAGTTGTGTTTGGGTTGCAGGTTAACTGGACCAAACAATGTGACCCTTCAGGAACAAAACAGTTGTCGGAATTGTAGTCATTTGAGTCTTCGATCCAATCTAAGCCCCGAGCTAGCTGAAGCCAAGTACACAGCCAGTGTCACTGCCACCAATGACCTCGGAAACGCGTCTTCACTTCCATTTCCATTCACATTCTTGGACATAGGTAAATTTTATTGCAGTTTTTCAGGTGTCGTTTACTTGTACATGAAAATTATTTTTAAAACCCACTCAAAATCTTTTGTGTGTCGCTGCTTTAAAGAAGACAGGACTGATGGGAGGTAATAGGCAAAGACAATGTTTGAGGCTATTTTGGTGCATGTGAAATGGGTAAAGAACGGGACCTTTGACCTCATTTCCTTAGAGAAAAGGAGTTCCTGATTTCTCCCCATAAAATAGGCAGTTTCCAGTGACATCACTGACTGAAGAGGGTTTAGGAGGTCACACACGTGTCCTGTTGTCCCACTGGCTACACACACTAGGCATACAGTGTGCCAAGATACAAATGTGTCTGCTCTGATGATGCTTGTGTCTGCCCCTCATCCCTGGAAACTGTGACTAGCCAGTCCCAGCACATGTGTAACCAATAGAACTGCTCCAGCTAAATTAAAAGCCAAACTCAAGCATCCTAGTTTGCAGCCATCCAGATGGACCTGGAACCATCCGGGTGGGCCTGAGTGCCCGTCCTGCCTGCAGCTCAGACTCACTCCATGTCTCTCTCGTCCTCTTCCTGGGATATCTCTTTGATATTTACATACGCATTTGCTCTCCATCTTTCTCCTCATCCACATTCTGCCTCTTTATGTCAACACCGTCACCTTTCCCTTTATTCTGTCTCTGGTTTCCCAGTATTTTTGATTTGCTTTGAATTTCCCTAATATTTTTGTCTCCTGAAGTGGTCACTACCAGCTGCCTCTGCCCTCACAGTCCATTGGCATATTGGTTTTCTTTAAGCCTATCAATTATAGTCAGCATATCTACTTCTTGATAAAGATGAGGTTGGGTTAAGGACAATGATTTCAATGCCTGAGAAGCGAAACCAACATTTTAAGTAGCTCGTGTCGGTACTTAAGCCGTCTCTAATTGGACATTTTGTGTTGCCTTGGTTCCTAGTGAGGCCTCTTCCTCCGTGGGATATCAGAATCGACTTTCTAAATGCTTCTGGGAGCAGATGTACACTGCAGTGGAAAGACGAAGGGCAAGTGGTGCTGAATCGACTAAGATACCGGCCTCTCAACAGCAAGTCTTGGAAGATGGTAATGGTCTTTAGAGGATGGAGAGAACGAGGGGGGGGGGGGGAGGGCTTGGCGCTACGGCACAGCGTCGTCATGGCAACCAAATACGGAGTGTAAGGACTTTCACCTGGAAGCACGTCATTAGAACGCTATCAGGAAGGTCCTGTATATGTCTTTCTCCTTTTTAGAAAAGTTATGTGTACAGGTGTTTCCCTGAATGTGATTGCACCTCATGTCCCCAGCGCCCAGAAGAAGGCATCAGATCCCCCTTGGGCTGGAGTTGCAGATTGTTCTGAGCCACCATATGGGTTCTGGGAACCAAAACCAGGTCCTCTGCAAAAACAGAATGTGCCCCTAATCACTGAGCCATCTCTCTGCTTATTAAGAAGTATTGGCAGAGGAGAGATGGGCCAGTGGGTAAAGGGCTTGATGAGCAAGCATGAGGGCCTGATTTTGAATCCTCAGCAACCCTAAGTGGGACATGGCAGCCTATGCCTGTGATCCCAGCACTGAAGGACAAAGACAGGAGGATGTAGCCCAGCCAGTCAGCAAGAGGCAGGTTCAGTGAGAAACTTAAAAACAAAAACAAAAACAAAAATGGTGGATAGCAATTGAGGAAGACACTTAACATTGCCCTCTGGTCTCTACATGCACATTTACAGACATGTGTGTGCCCCCATATAAACATGCACACACATGAACATGTGTATACACAAACATACAAGAACTATCTTGATCCATGACTTTGAATTTTTTACTTTTGTTTACTTCTTTATTTATTTGTGGGTTGTGGGGCATGGAGCAAGGGGTGGGAGGCATGTAGAGGTCAAAGGACAACTCACAGGAGTTGGTTCCCTTCCTTCCACCATGGAGATCTTGATGATCAAAATTAAGTTGTCAGATTTGTCAGCGTGCTCCTTTATCCTCTACGCAATTTCATGACCTCCTGAAAGTAAATTGTTAAACAGCAGGTTAGGTTGGTTGGTTGAGGCAGCTAGAGATTGAACCCAAGGCCTTGTCTGTGCCAGGCGGGTGTTTTTCCATTGTGTTACTTCAGGACCCGTAAGTATTTTATCATATTCTTGTTACTGTACATGTGTGCGTGAGTTCATGCGTGCACCTGTGGAGGTCAGAGGGCAACCTTTGGGAGTCAGTTCTCTCCTCCCACCGTGAGGAGTTCTGGGAATAGAATTTAGGTCGCAAAGCTCGCACAGCAATCACCTTGACCTGCTGAGCCATTTCACAAGCCGTGAGTCTGAAGTGTTTAGGCTACAGGCTCTCATAATCGATTTTCAAAAAATAATTTGTTTCTCCTTATCTTTCTATCCCCTTCCTCGCTGTTTTTTTTTTTTTTTTTAACGTTAAAAACATATCAGGCTGGACATGGTTGCATGCGCCTTTAATCCCAGCACTTTGGAGACAGAGGCAGGCAGATCACTGTGAGTTCGAGGCCAGCCTGGTCTACAAAGTGAGTCCAGGACAGTCAAGGATACACAGAGAAACTCTGTCTCAAAAAACAAAACAAAACAAAACAAAACAAAACTAAACTAAAAAAAAAAAAAAAAAAAAAAAACCAACCCAACCATCTCAAAAAAATATCAGAAAGAAGTATTACAGTATATGCCCAAAGACCTACGTGGAACTAAGAAAACACACAGAACCACCAACCTACTTCATCTTCGTATCCATTTGCTACTAATAGGTACTTTAAAGACCTTGCTGTTCCGCTGTCTCATTCTGTTCTATAGGATTGCCTTAATGAGTAAGAACATGGATTTGTCACTAAAGGCTGTGGAGGGTAGGGAAGAAGAAAGAGATTGAGTGGAAGACTGATGTCAGATTCACCCTTAGCACAGTGACACCTAAACAGCTGAAGGAAACTATGACGTACTTTACAGCAGAGAAGACTGTGAAATTTCATAACAATGTTTGCTATTTTCAGTTGTGTCATTTTTTTTTAAATATGTATGGTTGTTTTGCCCGATTTATTGCTATGTACCACATGCATGCTTGGTGCCTACAGAGGCCGGAAAAGGGCATCCAGTCAGATCCTCTGGGACTGGGGTTGTAGACAGTTGGGAGTGAGTCCTGGAACCCAAGCCCAGGTCCTCTGTAAGAGTAGCCAGTGGTCTTAACCACCGAGCCATCTCCAGTCTCAGTGATCCCTGTTTCATGGGGAGGGGATCCTTGTCTCCTTGCCTTGGCCATTGTATACTGTAGTAAACTGTCACAACATACAATACACTCCATAAGAAAGAATACAGAAACGTTGTATCTCAGTGAAGCAAATCTCTTCTGTTTCAAGGTTACTGTTCCCAATGCCAAAGGAAGATATGGCCTGCAAGATCTGAGGCCATTTACAGAATATGAATTTCAGATTTCCTCTAAGCTACATCTCTCTAAAGGAAGCTGGGGTGATTGGAGTGAGTCCCTGAAAACACAAACACCAGAGGAAGGTAGGCATCCAGAAGGAAAAAAAAAAAAAAAGAGGGAAGGAATCAGAGAAGGGGGACAGGAAGAGGCAAGTCTTCCTTGGAACAGACTCTTTCAGTGCATGCCATACAGAAGCCGCCCAGGAAGGTAAGTTTTATGATGGTGGGAAGTTTAACATGAGGCCAGTCCTGCCTCTGTCTGCCACCAGTCAAGCCATGGTCAGCCTCGATACTGACTGCTTAAATTAGCTCTCATTGCTCTTACCGTTTCAGTAACCTCCCCCCCAAAGCTGCACCCAGTAATTAGTCTCATTTCATTGATACCTTTGGTTCTTTGAAAATTGTACTCTATAACCTTGAAACTAAAAAGCTTGACAGAATTTCTGAAAACCATATCTTAAATCAAAAGCAATCCAACAATTCTCTTTCCTCCAAATGTTACATTGTACTTCTTCAAGCCTTTGATGTTACCCTGTCGTACCAGGGCTAGAGGCAGCATTAGCAAGGTCAGGTTTTAATCTAATGTATTTTCTTTCCTTTTGACAGTTATTGAGAAGTCAGTATCACTGAAATATAAGCAAACATTTGATTGAAACAGAAATTCTTACATAATCTCCCTGTCATGTTAACAATTTTTTCTCAGTTTTATTAGTTCTTTAAGTGTTCTGTGCAATATATTTTAATCATATTCACCCCTCCCCCAACTCCAACCATATTCATAATTAACCCACACCTATGTCCTTTTATTTGTTTGTTTAAAAAAAAATCAAGTACAGTGTGTGCTGCTCATATATTCTAAGATGTGTGGCCTTCACTGGAGGGTGGTCAACCCCCGCCAAGAACCACATACTTTTAAAAAGAGCCAATTCTCCCTCTCCCAGGAGGTATCAATTGCCAATAGCTCCTTAGCAAGAGGTGAGACTTCATGCTACCTCCCTTACTCACGGTGGAACCTTGTCTGGTTTGGCATGCTTTCTCAACTGCTATGAACTCAAGTGTGCAACTGCCCTGCTGAGCCTAGAAGACACCTCCCAATAGCAAAAGCCTTGGAATTCACCAGAATCCTGTTTTGTTTCTTTAAGCACTTCTTAGTGGCATCTCGTAGAACTTTGCATGCCATAGTGGGGTATCCACCAGAGAAGACTATCCAAACCTGGGTTTAAGCCAATAGAAACTCTTCATTAGTGGCCAGCTACTGTACTGGGTGTTTGAGATCCTACTGTAGCCCTGAGCATTTCTCAGTGTGAGCTTTTAAGCACAAAACAAAACAAAACAAAACAAACAACAACAGCTTGCCCTGAGTTGACATACTTCAGTTAAAAAGAACAGTTGCCCAGAAGCTGAACTTCAGAAACCAAAAAGCAAAGTTAGTACATTTTGAGACTTTCCCAGAAGTATATGGACTTTGATGGATTCGGCCTTTATTTTAGTTTGAACAGGTGGTGCTGTCTACATGCTGGGTTTTATATAGCCTGAATGGTACTTCCATCATGGAGTCAGTTGTGTTAAGGTCTAGTGGCCTACTAAGGTCTGGGGCCCTGATACAATACTTGGTGTAAATTTGAATCAAAGAAAAAATTACTGGCATATAACAAATTGCTTATTGTTACTTATTATCTAAAATCCAGAGTTTTGTTTTATGAAACAAATTCTTACTATGTAGACCTGCATGGCCTTGAACTCACAGAAATCTGCCTGCTTCTGCTTCCCAAGTTCTGGGACTAAAAATGTACCCTGCCACACCAAGTTGAAATTTCTATAATATTGATATGAACATCTAAGTGGTTTATTTGTAAAGATCATATGTGTATATGAGAAGCAGCCTTGTGATTGGCCCGCACTCTTTGAGTTCATAATAGGGGTTTTGTTGGTTTGTTTTGAGATAGGGTCTCCCTATGTAGTTCTGTCTAGCCTGGAACTCCCTAGCCTCTGCCTCCTGGTGCTGGAATTAAAGGCTTGAGCCACCACACCCAGCCTTTTAGTAGTCTTTTGGTAACTGATGACACTTGACAGCGCTGTGCTGATGACATCCAAGGCCCCAGAGAGGCCTGATATCCAATATGAGAATATTGCACCCTGCATATAGTTTGAATAATACTCTTCCTGTCTTCTGATAATTGCATTTCTCCATGTAAGACAATATTTAAAAATGGATCCATCTAGCAAATGGTAATTAAATACCTCACTTTCTGACCAAAGACCACAGTCATGATCTGCACAACTGTGGACCAGAGATCCTCTTTGCTCTCTTTACTGTAGTTGATGTTGTTTTAAGTGAAAATCCCAGATCATTCTATTTACCAATAAAGACTAGGGAGCCAGATGCTGTAGTGAAAAAAACCTGCTAGCTCAGAAAGGCAGAGAAAGCACCCAGCTGACCTTCCTACTCAGCTCACATCTGGATGGAAAAGGGCCCAAAAGGCTCACTAACTCAGCTGACAGCGCAGGAGAAAAAGGCAAACAAAACAAAACAAAACAAAACAAAACAAAACAAAAAACCCATGGCCAAAGGCTTGCTAGCTCAAAGTCCAAAAGTCAAAGGTCAAGAGCTGAGGAAGTCAAGAGCTAGAGAGCCGAGAGCTACGAGCTAAAGGGCTCAGGCTTAAATCCCAAGCCCAAGAGCTAAAGAAAGCCCTCTTCTGCTTCTACACGCTGTCTTAAACACCCCTCACCCCTCAGCTCCAAGTCTTTCCTAGTCTTTAATCCCCATCCGCTGGCTTCTTGCTCTACTTCTTGGCCTAGGCTTAACTTCATTAAATCCTGTGTACAGATAGCTCTTGGATTAGAGGGGTGTGTGTTAGGGCTCAACCACGGCAAACAGAAGACAGGTTTTTACAGTTCACAATCTCAGGGATCACATCGGGATCAAATACCCTGCAACAAGTTGATTGTTGTTGTTGTTGTTGTTGTTCTTTTGAGACACGGTTTCTCTGTGTAGCCCTGGCTGTCCTAGAACTCAATATGTAGACCAGGCTAGCCTCAAACTCAGACATCTGTCTGCCTCTACCTCCTAAGGGCTGGGATTAAAGTCATGCATCACAACACCCAGTATGAAGTAATATTTTTTTTTTAAATACCTCATAGGTTAGATTTTGTTTGCAACATGTAGATAAAATTTTTCAAATGGGTCATATTTGGTATTCAAATCTAAGATGGTACATTGGTCTGGACATCTGTAAGCTACATTATTACATTATCTGGGGCTGAGGTGCAAATTACAGAAACTTGGGGCTTATGAATCCTTGTCATTTATACACTGACTAGTGCCTTACTTAGATGCATTGAAAACGATGTTCTTTTCTTTTCTTTTTTTAGCATTTACCTGGTAAATTAAAGCTTCTCTAAGGCAAACTAGTAACTCTAATATGCCATAAAGAAGCAACCAGTCACTGTGAGGCTGGTATATTCAGGGCAGAGCAGGCTCTCAGAAAACTAAGCCTCGCCCTGCTCGCTTCCTTTCAATGTATGCATGTTGCTTTTCTTTGCTTGAGCTCTCCGTGGGCTGTCCTATCCTCTCTGCTCCTACTTTAAGCTGTGTGGTTTACACCCTTTACCACTCCTCTGTCATCAGTTTCCTTCTGAAGCACCAACTGATGTAAACCTAAACGTGTGAATTTTTTTTTTTAACACTTCTTCCCTTTAACCCTTTTAAGTGTCTAGTCATACATAACTTGCTTTACTCTCTGAAACTGTGAATGATGTATGATAGGGCTCTTTTTCTGAAGCCTCAGCTTCTAAAAACTGGGGGGAACATGGTGTCCCCTGGTGGCCCAGCTGTGGCTATGCGTGTCACTGCTGTTTGGTGAAGGTTCTCCTCACTCCATGTGGGCCCCTTCCTTTGGGGTGAAATTCAAGTCCTGCCATGGTCCTCCAGAGAAACGACCACTAAGGAAGGGGAGGAGGAAGGAGACCATGTCATTTTCTGAGAAACAGTCCCTAACTCAACACACATCAAAAGCAGTCTTGACTCCAGGGGCTCAGAGACATATTTTCTTTCTAGTAAGAGAACACTCATGAACTTGAGCTCCCAAGTATCCAGACCTGTGCACACTCACCACTCACAACACCTATGAGACTTAGTCTCTGCTCACATGTTTGAGTGCTACTCACGTCAATTAATTAAGAAGGCATGGCGTGTTTATCTTTAGGTTAGAGTGGCAAAGAAGTGTTTCATGTCATGCTGACAATACAGATGAGTGAAAGACACTCAAGGAAGAGAGATTTGATAACCCATTACAGCCACCATTCCTCACACTGAGAAGCCAGGACATAAATTCATTCATTCATTCACACGATATACCTAGCTAGTATTGCCATTAAGACAGGTGCAAATAATCAAATTCTAGCGTTATTCTAACATCTTAGGTAACCTTTCATCACAAAGAAGCTTGGGAGTTAGCAAACAGTTTATCTGCAGAGCCAGAGAGTTGACACTTGAACTTTGTAGACTGTATAGTCTCTGCAGTTATTAAAAGTTGTTCTTGAAATATCTAAGCAGCCATTGGCATCAACCAGAGACACAGCTGGGCTCCAAGAAAACGCCATGTGTGAATAGCAGCATTTGGATATTACAAAGTTTTCATGTGTTACTTATAGTGGTATTTCTGATTTTATAATTATTTAAAATGCCAAATAACTATTATTGTTTGCTACTGTACAAAAATGGGCATCAGGCTGGATTTGGCCCACAAACCATGCTTATGAACCCCTGGAATAGGCTCAGAAGTTATAATGCTTCTATCTCTTTGCCTAAAGCTGGACTCTTTGCCTAAAAGGACTCCCATGTAAACATTTCATTGGGGGCAATCATTTGTGATCTAGCCAGAGGCCCAACCTTTGGCCCTTCATCATTTCCTAAGCTTGTCCCTGTCCCTCAGGAAGCAAATGCCTGTACATTTTAAAATTAAATTTATTTATTTATCCCCTTTACATCCCAATTGCAGTCCCCTCTCTCCTCTCCACCCAGTCCCACTTTCCCACCCTCTTCTCCCTTGCTCACCTCTCCCCCTCCCCTCCTCCTCCCCCTCCTTCTCCCCCTCCTCCTCAGAAAAAGGGAACACCACACCAATCAGCCCTGGCATATAAAGTTGCCTCAGGACTAAGCTCATTCTCTTACACTGAGGCCAGACAAGGCAGCAGACGCCCCCGCCCCCCAAACCAGGGGAAAGTGATCCAAAGCAGGCAACAGAGTCCAGATCAGAAAGAGACCCCACTCCACATGCTAGGGGACCCACACAAAGATCAAACTGCCCATCAGTTACATATGTGTGTGGGGCCTTCCTGTACATTATTTGAAAAATGGTGGCCACCCCACTACTAAAAAGTGTTTTCCCTTGAAATAGAAAGCATGGCCTATAAGAAATGTGTTTGCATCAGGAACATCACCAAATGCTGGGACATAACAACCAGTCAGAACTTCAGATGCCAGAGATTCCCATTTATCTTCAAAGGCTAGATCAAAATTCCTGGGGAGGCAATGCCAAGGTGAAACACAACACCCAAAGGGAATCTGGGAAAGAGGAGTCATATTTGTATATGTCTTCCCTGCCATAAACTGAAGTTCATGTTCCCACAAAATTTATATAATGAAGCCTTGACCCCCCGCCCATGGGATAGAATTAGGCAATGCGATTTGTGCCGGTAATTGGGTTATGAGTACAGAGCCATCATGAAAGGGATCCTTGCCCTCTTAAGGAGAGGAAAACAGCTCTGTCTTCTACTCCCCCACTTCCTGTGTGAGGATTCAGCAGGAAGGCTCTCTCTAGCATCAGATCTGGCAGTGTCTGGATCTTCACTTCCTAGCCTCTAGAGCCATCAATATGCATGTGTTGTTCAAGCCATCCATTCTGTAGAACCATACCAGTAGACGTGTGTTGCTCAAGCCATCCAGTCTATAGAACCATACCAATCGGTGTGTGTTGTTCAAGCCATCCACTCTATAATTTTGGGTTTGTTTGTTTTTTTAACAGTAGTCTGACGGAGGTGCTTTGTCTGGGATGTACAGCCTTCAAGGTCTTCCAGTGAGGACAAGAGCCATTACCCCCTTGAAATGTGTAATGCACTGAGTTTTCTGAAACCTCATGGTCTTGGTTGTTTTTACCCCTAGTGCTGACTGTCTTTTGTCAATCTCATCTGTAATCTCATTATTAGTAGGGCAACAATATTACCACTTTCAGACCCAGCACTTGTCTTAAATACTGTCGCTGTCACATTACCAATATGTTCTTAGCCTTGTCATATCTTCCCATTAGTAGCACTATCCTGGAATATGTATTTCTCATTCATGTGTCTCTAAACAAAATCTAGCTTTCCTTCTTTGACCTTTATGAAAGTCACACTCTCTGTATAACCTATAACCCGCTTTTCCCATCATTACTCTAACAATTCCTTCGTTGTAGGGGAGATGAGTCAACATGAGAAAACTAGAAAACTTTGTTCCTGCACCATTTTCTCATACATAATCTTGTCTCCAGAATAAACCTTGCATTAGAAAAATTAAAAAGAAACAACCTCTTGAATTGAGATGTTAAGAAATGCAATAAAAATATTCTTGTTTTGGGCTAGAGAGATAGCTCAGAGGTTAAGAGCACTGACTGCTCTTCCTGAGGTCCTGAGTTCAATTCCCAGCAACCACATGGTGGCTCACAGCCTTCTATAATGTCATCTGATATCCTCTTCTGGCAGACAGGAATACATGTAGGCAGAACACTGTATATGTAATATGTAAATTTTTTTAAAAGAAAGAAAGAAAAAGAAAATACTCTGGTTTCTCTTCAGATTGTATAAATCTTTTGCCTTTTACTAAAGAAATGCAATAAAATAAGCCCAGAGAAGAGACCATTAGACCTCGTGACTTAGACAGCCAGTATAGTCCATGCATATGGAAGGAGGGAGTTAATACAACATGCACTGAGAGTGTGTGAAGTGAGGAAATTAAAACAGCAATAATTCTCTATCTTTCCCAAAGACATAAATGTAGGACAGCAGATGGGTAGTATATGGTATTAAGAAATTCTTTGTTATCCAGGCGTGGTGGTACACACCTTTAATCCCCGCACATGGGAGACAGAGGCAGGCGGATCTCTGTGAGTTTGAGGCCAGCCTTGTCCAGGACAACAAGAGCTACACAGAGAAGCCCTGTCTCTAAAAAAATCAAAGTAGTAGTAGTAGTAATAATAATAATAATAATAATAATAATAATAATAATAATGATAATGATAATAATAATAATAATAATAATAATAATAATAATAATAAATCTTTGTTTTTCTCTTGGGCCTCAGACACAACGCAGTGTAGAGAATGACACAAGTCCCTGGGAGGGGCCATTGATGATCCAGAGAAGACAGTCTGAGCCCTGGGCAGAAGGAGAGCACCACCAAAACCTCGCTTGTATTTATTCTCAAGTTTGTGGAGGGAACATAAGTGCAGAATTCGATTCCCATCTAGTCTGTAAATAATGTGTTAGGTGCTGGATCTTTAACAAGCAATCTAGTTAGCAATGCCTGTACATTTGTTGCCAATATGTAATCATCTGAAGGCATTACTGTTGTGAGCAAGTCAACTGATTTTTTTTTAACACTGAACACACCCAGTCCTAATTACAGAGTCAACACCTGGACTATGTAACTTGTGGAATATTGAGATCTTTGTTCAACAAAGCACCCTGCAATGGTAAAAGCAGGTTCGCTGGAGGTAGCAAGAGCTGGCCTCAGCCCTCGGCTTTGCCTGTTATCAGCTCCTAGTCTTTTGTCTTTACCAACCTCCACGTCCACAAGTGTACAGCAGGCGTTATCATGTGAGCCTTCTGCATCAGTACAGCAGGCGTTATCATGTGAGCCCTCTGCATCAGAAGAGGGCCCACAGAGACCACATACACACATGGCGGTGGCCAAACTTTACCTTGCACTTTGGAGTGATCAGTCGCCTGTAGCTTTTCGATCTTTACAGGTGGTCTGTCAGAGACGAGTCCCAGGCTCATTTCTTGGGTAACGTTTTCATGTCCTGAAGAACTGAGAAGATTGCGGAATGCTTGGTGGAAGCTTTGCTCATCTTGGAGCCCTTGCTGCAAGGGCAATGTTACCCCTAGTGGGAAAGTAGCTTTAGGAAACACACACACACACACACACACACACACACACAGACGATTAAAAGGAGAAGGAGAAAGGGACAGAGGGACAGAGAGCGAAGAAACTTACAAAAGAAGAGAACAGTCATAGATGGGGAGTGCAAGTTTTATAAAGAAGTCACAGGCATTTTCAAAGCCAAGTCACTGTATGGTGCAAACTATGCCAACCTGGCTTATGGAATTAAACAGACCCATGATCAGTGCCTGGCTTTCCATAACTGTAATTCTGTTTCTTTTCTTTTTCTTTAAAGATTTGTTTACTTATTATGTATACCGTGTTCTGCTTGCATGTACACCTACACAACTAGATCTTATTATAGATGGTTGGGAGCCATCTTGGGAATTGAACTCAGGACCTTCGGAAGAACAGCCAGTGCTCTTAACCTCTGAGCCATCTCTCCAGCGCCGTGATTCTGTTTCTTAGCCACTCAGCGACTCAGTTTTGAATTGAGAAAACAGGCAAAGATGTATTTACTGGCAGTTCACCCTGTGGCAGCACTCCTCTCAATTCTCAAGACAGCCCCCACGATACAGAGCTATCTAATCCCACTGGACAGATGAGGAAACCTGCTAAGGGGCAAGACCTCGCAGCAGAGTTCTACGCAAATAGCCTAGGTCCTCGGTAACCCTCGCAGTACACCGCATGCCAGCAGAGCAGGAGGAGAAGGAAAGGTGATGCTGAGAAGATCCCAGCAGGCCCTAGCGACAGTGCTGGCACGGGGCTGCCCTGGCTTGCCCTCTCTTGCCCCATTGCTCATAGTCTCTCTGGCTGCTTAGTTTTTGTTATCCAAATAATAAGTGTTATTAGTTTAGTCTAGGAATTTTGTTCTGGTTGAGAGGTGCTTTATTCCAGAAGGAACTCCAGTACAGCTCCACAGCTCCACTGGGTTTCACTGTGAGGGAAGTTGTGATGGAGCAACAACAGCTGACCTCAGTGGTTGGTTGTTCTGACTGAACTCTTGGCTAAAAGCAAACCTGTAAAGTAGGGTAGGAGAGAACAAACTCTCTCTCTCTCTCTCTCTCTCTCTCTCTCTCTCTCTCTCTCTCTCACACACACACACACACACACACACACATACACACACACACACACACACACACACACACACACACCCCAACAGCATAGGTTGATTACTCTATCTCTTTTTCAAATGTGTCTCTCTCACGTTTAGGTACACTATATTCAACCACTGTCTTTTAGCTTGAGGCTTATTTCTTCACAGCTTGTGTTTTGACATCAAATAACATTGCCTGATCTGTTCATTCATCACCAAGCAACGCTTACTATATCCTAGAGACTCTACTAGGCATGGTGGCTTTTAAGATAAATGAGCTGTGCCATCCCTCCAAGTAGGTCACATGAAATAACCACATTTCAATCCAAGTTTAGAACTGGGGTGAAGATAAAGCTTCTGATTGCATTTGTGTTTTATGTTCCTAGAATACCTTGATTTTCTCTGTGTCCTTACTTTGTCACATTCCAATAAAAAAAAAAGAGAAGTAACTACATACACCTTGAATATTTAATTTAAATGCCTGTGTATAAATGAAATGTGAGTTCATATGCTTTAAAGGTAAGTTAGAAAATAAATGTCCTTCTCAGTACTTTCAATTTTTTCTTTTCAAAGTATCCATGTTTTTTTTTTCACATTTGTGCCAAAGGTACACATGTTTGCATTTCAGTAAAATAAAACAGGAAATACTAGACTACAATAAAAACTGAAGTCAGCCTATAATAATTTCCAGGAACATTTATTGGCTTTTAAAGGTTTTCTATTGTGTATATATCTGTATTTGTGTGAAAATGTGCATGTTTCCTCCTTCCTCTCATCAGCACCTGTTGGCAAATTAGACATCTGGTACAGAAAAGAGAACATCAGCTTTAACAAACAACAGATCTCTCTCTTCTGGAAGGTAAGTTTTCAATGCAAAACTCAAGAGTATAAACTTAAGCAAGTACGAGAACATGTCCTTCTCCTTCCGTGGTGGCTTCAAAGCGGCACTTTGGGAACACAGGAGCTCAGACAATTCCATGATACGTAAAGTCACCAGCACCCAGCATTCCCTCCTCCAACGTTTGCATACTTGTTCCACCCACCTCCACGGCCAGCATTTCTGCCTCTGAATTATACCTTCCGCTTTAGCCACCGCTCTTTCAAAACTTCTGTCTTATTGAGTCATCCTCAGTGAGCAAAAGATGAGGAAATTGTGGGTGTGACTGGTTAGGAATTTTTCCCACAGTTATTGAAAGAGCAAAGGTTTTAAGAAAGAAGAAAGAAAATAATCTAAATGGTACTGGAAAGCGGCCGTCCTCAGCGGGGAAGCAGGAACAGGACACTGGAGCCTGCCTCTCTTATGCAGCATCAAAGCTGAGCCTGGGCTGGATGCAACCCTTAGGACTTTAATTCCCACAAGGGTTGGGCACTAGACATTCACATAGCAGGTGCCAGAGGAAGTCAGTGCCTGTCTGGGGTCGTCCAGCCACTAGGTGGACATGAGGACTTGAGAGCCTCGCTAAGCCTTTTTGCTACTTGATGGGCCATCTTTGTTGAATCAAGACACAGTTTAAGCTCAGCTCTGACCTGCATCCCCACAGGACAAGGTCTCCAGGTGAAGTGTATTATACTTGACTTCTCAAAGCTCCTTTCCATTCCCCCCACCACACACACACACACACACACACACACACACACACACACACACACTGTGACTGAGACATCATGACCAAGACCTTCACTTTGAAACCAACATAGCAGTTCAGAAAGAAGCTGCTTTCAGAAACAGTGCTCAAAGTAAGATATGCAGAAAGTCATAATTTGTAAATTAAAAGATCCAGATTGGGTGTTTTGCAATGAGACCCAGTTGATACTGCACTGAGGAGAAGGCTAGCGGACGTGCATATGAATTTTCTTCTTTAACAACACTGGAACACCCCTTAACTGCAAAGAAGGGCACAAAGGAAGTCCAAAGTAAAATGCCAGCAGCCTGTGAAAAGTGAGAGTTGTTATTTTTTTAACAAAAGGAAATTGGTCTTATGCTTTCATAGGGTGATTACCTTAGAAGAATAAGTAGGTTCTGAGTGTGTGCAGTCCTTGTAGGAGTATTTGTGGATTCAAGTATAAGTGTACTCACATGCATATCTGTGGGTGGGTGCATTATGTGTGTGTCATATATGTGTGAATGTGTTTGTATGTATATAAGGGATGAGTGTATGCATAGGAGTTTGTGTGTATAAGAGAGTGATTGGGTGAGCATGTATGTAGGGATGTGTGTATGCATGTGTGTGTGCGTGTATATAAGTGAGTATGTGAGTGGATAAGTTTATATATGTGGGTGAAGGGTGGTCTAAAGTGTGTGGATATATGCCTGTATGAGTGTGTGGATGTGTGCCTGTATGAATGTGTAAATGTGAAATGTGTGCCTGTATGAATATGTGGATGTGTGCCTATATGAGTGTGTGTATTCATGCCTGGATGAGTGTGTAAATGTATGCCTGCATAAATGGGAGGATGTATGCCTCTATAAATGTGTGGGATATGTGCCTGTATGAGTGCATGGATGTGTGCCTATGTGAGTGTGTACATGTGTGCCTGTATGAATGTGTAGATGTGTGCCTATATGAGTGTGTGCCTATATGAGTGTATGGATGTGTGTCTAAGTGAGTGTGTGG
>OU015744.1:135058342-135112610 GCA_907169655.1 Acomys percivali
TCTTCTTCTTCTTCTTCTTCTTCTTCTTCTTCTTCTTCTTCTTCTTCCTTCTTCTCCTCCTCCTCCTCCTCCTTCTTCTTTAACCCATTAAATCCAGTGTTGACTCATGATGTTGGCTTGAGGTTGATCTTGTACAGGTCACTACAATGAGTTCATGAGTGCAATGGCTCCCTTTATATGAGCTGCATTTTCACTTGTTTGACAGATGCACAAAGCTTTTTAGTTTCATGAAATTCTAGTTATTTATCATTGGCCATATTTCCTAGGCAATTGGAGTCTTACTCAGAAAATCCTAACCTATGCCTATATCTTGAAGTGTATTTCTTATTTTCCCCACTAACATTTTCATAGTTTTAGGTCTTGAGGTCCTTGATCCATTTGGCATTAATTTTTGTACAAGGTGAGACTAGAATTTTTCTTCTGCACATAGATATCCAGTTTCCCTATACCATTTGTTGAAGAAACTGTCTTCCAATGTGTATGCATTTTTGAATCTTGGTCAAATTTTAAGAGGTTGCCGTTACATGGACTTGTATCTGGGCCCTCTATTCTTTTTCTTTTTTAAAAAATGTATTTATTTATTATGTGTACAGTTTTCTGCCTGCATGTACACCTGCACACCAGAAGAGGGCACCAGATCTCATTATAGATGCTTGTGAGTCACCATGTGGTTGCTGGGAATTTAAGTCAGGACCTTTGGAAGCACAGCCAGTGTTCTTAACCGCTGAGCCATCTCTCAAGCCCCACACATTATTTCGTGTGTGTGTGTGTGTGTGTGTGTGTGTGTGTGTGTGTGTGTGTGTGTAAGTAACAAGACTGTAATGTTCGCAGGGGCAAGAAGAGATTTTTAGATCCTGTGGTGTTTGAAAGAAATGATATATAGAGAGTGGCATTATTAGGAGATGTGTTCTTATTGTAGTAGGTACAGTTTTGTTGGAGGAAGTGTGTCATGGGGATGGGCTTTGAGGTCTTAAATGCTCAAGCAAGGCCCAGTGTGGCATTCTCTTCTTCCTGGTGCCTGCCAATCCAGATAAGTCTCAGCTCCTTCTCAAGCACCATGTCTGCCTGCATGCTGCGTTGCTTCCCATCATGATGATAATGAACTAAACTTTTGAACTGTAAGCCAGCTCCAATTAATTATTTTTCTTTATAAGAGTTGCTGTGGTCATAGTGTCTCTTCACAGCAATAGAAACCCTAAGACAGATCCTTGAGGCTGAAGTTATGGATGGTTGTAAGCCATCCATATGGATTCTGGAAACAGAACTTGGGTCCTCTGCAAGAGCAGTATGTGCAATTATATACTAAGCCATCTTGCCAGGAACCTGGATCCTCTATTCTATTCTGTTCACTCTCATGTCTGTTTTGTGGCCACACCATGATGGGTTTGGGTTTTTGTTTGTTTGTTTGTTGTTTATTGTTGTTGGTTGTTGTTGTTGTGTTGTTAGTTATTGGCTCCTTAAAATAACTTGAAATCAGATAATATGATGCCTTGAACAGTATTCATTTAGCTCAGGATTGTTTGGGCTATCCAAGGCCTCTTGTACTTTCATATGAATTTCAAGATTATCTTTTCTATTTCTGTAAAGAATGTGACTGGAATTGTGTTGGGATTGCATTGAATCTTTAGGTTGCTCTTAGAAAGATGGCCATTTTTACAATATTGGCTCCTCTAATCCATGAGCATGGGAAGCCTATCCATCTTCTACTATCCTTTTCAATTCCTTTTTTAAGTGGTTTAAAGTTTTCACTATAGGGCCAATGAGATGGCTTCCTGGGCGAAGGTGTCTATTGCCAATCCTGATGGTTTTAATTTGATCCTTGGGACCACATGTTGGAAAAAAGAACCGACTCCCACAAGTTAGGCTCTGGACATCCCACATAAACTGTGGTATACTCACCTGTACTACACAAGCTTGCACAAACATGTACACAGAATAAATAAGTAAAATGTAGGGTTTTTTTTATTTTATTTAGGACATCATGAGTGAGATTATCCCCTGATTCCTTTTTCAGTTTGGTTGTCATTGATACAAAGGAAAGCTAATGACTTTTGTGTGTTGCTTTTGTATCCTGCCAATGAGTGTTTTTCAGTTCTAGATGTTTTCTTGTAGAATCTTTAGGGGCTCTTATACATACAGTTACACAATCTGCAACTAGAGCTACTTTGACTTCTTCCTTTTCTATTTGTACCCCTTTTATTTTCTTCTCTTGTTTTTTTTTTGGGGGGGGGCAGCTGTTGTCTTGTCTTAGCTAATACGTCTAGTGCTATATTGAATAAGAGTGGACTAAGTAGACACACTTACCTTGTTCCTGTCCTTAGTGGAAATGCTTTGCATCTATCTCAGTTTGAATATAACGTTGGCTATGGGTGTGTCTTACATATAGCCATGTGTTAGGTATGTTCAGAGCTTGTGACATGAAAGGATGCTGTATTTTGTCAAAAGCCTTTCCTGTCTTTATTGACATGACCTTGTGGTTTCTATCCTGAGCCCTTTTATATAATTTATAACATTTACTGAATTTTGTTTATTGAACCATTCCTGAATCTCTGGAATAAATCCTACTTGATCAAGGTAAATGGTCTTTTTGTATGTTCTTGAATTTGGTTTGCAACTTTGTTTCTTTGTATTGTGTTTTTGTTTGTTTATTTGTTTTAAAAGATTTGTTTATTTATTATTATGTATGCAGTCTTGTGTCAGCATGTGTGCCTGCATGCCTGAAGAGGGCACCAGATCTCATTATAGATGGTTGTGAGCCACCATGTGGATGCTGGGAATTGAACTCAGGACCTTTGGAAGAGCAGGAAGTGCTCTTAACCTCTGAGCTATCTCTCCTGCCCTGTTCATTTGTTCATTTGTTTGTTTGTTTGTTTGTTTGTTTGTTTTTTATCAACTCTAGCACTACTACTTGTTATTTCTTCCCATCTACTGCCTTTAGGTTTGGTTTGTTTTTGTTTTTCCAAGTCCTTAAGATTTATTGTTAAATTACTTATTTGAATTTCTTTGATTTTTTTTTTTTAATGTAGGCACTTGAAACTACAAAATTCCCTCTTAGGACTACCTTCATTTTATTCCATACATATTGGTGTGTTTTATTTTTATGCTCATCTGATTCTAAAATTTTTTTATTTCCTTTTTAATTTTTTGACTTACACATTCATCATTGAACAAAGTGTTGTTTAATCTTTCTGAGTTCATATATTTTCTGTAGTTTTTCTTGCTGCTGATTCCTAGTTTTAATCCACAGTAATAATACGATAGAATGCAAAAAGTTATTTCAATTTTCCCATCTTTGTAGAGACTTGCTTTGTGTTCTAATATGTGCTCTATTTTAGATAGTTTCACAGGCTGCTTCGACAAAGGAGTATTTGGACGTGTTCGGGTAGAGTGTCTATGGATACCTGTCAGGTACATTTGATGTATGTCATTTAATTCCAGTGCCCTTCTTGTTGCTGCTGTTGCGCTGTTGTTGGCATGACTTATCTTTGAGTACAGTGAGATATAGAAGTCACTCACTACTGTTGTGTTGTGACTAATCTGTACCTTTTCATCTAGTAATATCTGCTTTGTGAAATTGGATACACTTCTGTTTAATGCTCATATGTTTAGAGCTATAACGTTCCTTGGTGAATTGTCTCCTCAGCCAATATGAAGTGATTTTTATCTCTCGTTACTAATTTTGATTTGCAGTCTATTTTGTCAGCTATCACAATAGCAGTACTTGCTTGAATTTTTGGTTCCATTTGCTTGAATACCTGATCCCGTCTTCTTACCTGCCTTTGATGTGGAGGTGTGCTTCTTAGAAGCAGTAAAATAAGTGCTCCTGTTTTCTATCCCAATCTTCTAGCCTGTGTCTTTGTTGAGGAATTGAGATTATTACTATCCAGGGATTGTAATGAAAGGTGTAAATTAACTCTTGTCGTGTGTTGGTTGTGCAATGCCTAGTGTTTTCTTAGTTCTTAGGTACATCATTTATTCCACCTCCTGGGGCCTCTTGATTGTGTTTTTATGGCTTAGTGCTCATAAATTCCTTTAGCCTGCTTTTTTCATGAGAAGCTATTCTTTTTCCTTCAATTATGACAGATAGTTTTGTCAGACATAGGTAGCCTGGGGTTGACATCTGTAGTCTTTCATAATTTGAAATATATCTTCTCAGTTGTTTCTGGCTTTTTGTTGATTTGTTTTGTTTTTTTCAAGACAGGGTTTCTCTATGTATCTTGGCTGTCTTGGAACTCACTCTGTAGACCAGGCTGGCCTTGAACTCAGAGATCTGCCTGCCTCTGCCTCCAGAGCACTGGGATTAAAGGTGTGCGCCACCACTGCCCAGCTTGTGTTTGTGGCTTTTAAAGCTTCTATGTTTGCTCTACCTTTAGCACAACATTCTTCTCTTTTATCCCCACAGTACATACATTTGACCACTGCAACATGTCAAAAAGATCATGTGCTTTAATAAATTTGTCATTTGAACAGAGGAGATGGCTCAGTGTTTTTAAGAGTAATTGTTGTTATTGCAGAGGACATGGGCTCAGTTCGCAGCACCCACATGCCGTCATCTGTAACTGCAGTTTCCGGAGATCCATACCCTCTGCTGACTCCCCTGGGTACCAGATGTGCATGTGACGTCCATAGTGTATATACGTGCATGCAAACAAACATTCATAATTTAAAAGTCTTTAAATTTTAATCTGTGTCTCTAATTGAATGATCTAGTTGTCCAGCTTGCCTCAAGCCCTGATATTCTGTCTTCTGCATGGTCCATTCCACTGATGAGATTTTCCACTGAGATTTTCTTTTATGAATATTTTCTATTCATTTCAAGTTGCTTTTTTTCCCAGTTGTTCTATTTCTTCATTGGACTTATTTTCATATCCTGAATTGACTTCTTTATTTTATTCAAAATGTTAGTACACACAAATTCTCTTGGAATTCATTTAGGAGTTTATTCCTGTCCTCTTCAAATTCATCCTGGAGTTTATTTATGTCATCTTTGAATTCTTTGAACATATTTATAATTCTCTGGACTACTTTTTCTGGGATTTGACCTAAATTGCTCTCACTATGGGCTTCACAATTTTGGGAGGAGACATATTGTCTTGGATTTTCATGTTGCTTACCTTTTTCAGTTGGAGTTTACACATATCACGTCTGGAGTTGGTTCACTGGTTGTCTTTTAGTTTGAGTGGCTAGGCCACCTTTGCTGAGTGGTTATTTGGGATCTATGCTTGGCATTAGGCCATCTTGGCTGCTTTTGGGTCAGCTATGTGATGCTTGAAGTTCATTCATGGGAACTCTTAGGACTGGTGTGTGGTAGGGTAGCTGAGGTGGCACCAGCATGGCTAGGAGGTGCACACCGCAGATATCACAAGTGTATAATCTGTATTGGTTGGCAGGAAAGATAACTGAGTAGTGGGAGTGCAGCCTCTGACCTCATGACCTGGCAATCAATGTGATTCTGCAGCATCAAAAAGGTAGGGTTTCAGAGTCAGCTGGGGTACTATCCTTTGACTTAAGGAGCTGAAGAAATCTCTATGCAATTCTGTGGTAGCATGGTGATGGGGTGTCGGGGTCATTGGGAATGCTGACCTTTGATCTGATGAGCAAGTTGACCTGGTGCATGGTTCTATGGCTGCTGAGGATGAGTGACAGCCTCTGATCTGAAAAGCAAGCACCATCTCCATGTAGGGGCTTGGACAGTGGTTGAGTTTTGGGTCAACAGGGTCATTGGCCACTGGCCAGACAAACAGGTGGGTTCTCTAGATGTTTTTTTGCATGACTGTGGGTTAGATTCTGGGGTCAACACGGGCTCTGGTTCCTGACCTGATAAACCATGTTCTCAGCTCAGTTCTGTGGCAGTTGAAGGGTATGCCAGGGCTGGCAAGAGTGCTAGCCTCTGACGTCATGAGCAAGCAGGGGTCTCTGTGTGGTTCTGCTGCAGCTTCATGGTGGGTACCTCGTGTATTCCTGAGCAAAGGGGTTAGCCTCTCTGGACATACTTTCCTCATGAGTAAACTTATGACAATACTAATATATAATAATTCATGTAGAATATTAATGTATAACAAGGGTACCATGAAGATTCAGAAGGTAATCATGAAAACTCAGGATGGCATTTCTGTTATGAGGCAAACATTATTCAAACTCCTGAGTATGCAAAAAGGAGCTGACAGTCTGCAGAGGTAAGGAGAATACGTACATGGGAAGACTTCAGTGGATTGGTGCTTAAAACTTGAAATCAAGGTTAGAACACGGTTGCCATGGAGCTGTATCCCCAACTACTAAAGAAGCTGCACTAGGGGGAGCACTTCAGGGTAGCATGGCAACATAGTGAGACTTCATTACAGTAAAGCAAGCAAACAACAGTCAACCCTCCCTGTTATTTTTCTACTTTGACTGTGGTTGCTGAATGTAAGTCATGAATTCCAAAATGAAGGTTATTCTGCTTGTGTGGGGATTTGTTTTTGTTCTTACATTTATTTATTTATTTGGGGTTGTGTGCATGTACCATTGACCGTGTAGATTTCCGTTCTCTCCTTCCACCATGTGGGTTTCGGACACTGAACTCAAGTGATTAGATTTGTTGCAAACACCCACTGGGCAATCCTGCCAACCCAGTGTTCAGTTTTCAACTCACAAATTATATGTGCTCCGTGATAAGTCCTAACATTAGTAGGAATTTCATAGAGAGCCAAAAGATAAGGCAAGGGTTGTTATTATTATCCTTATAGTGAAAATAGGGACATTATGTCTCAAAGTGATAAAAATAAGTCTGTGTAACAGATGTTACACAGAGAAGTGAGAAAACCAAAGGTCCCTCCTACGAAGATGCAGGCCGGGGATACAGCTCAGTATGAAGAACGTGTCCGAGCCTGCACGAGGCCTGTGTTCAACCCCAGCATCACACATGCCCAAAATCAGCAGCCACCGCAAGCCAAAAGGAAAGGAAAGGAGAGTAATTTAAGTGCCTGAGCCTGTGAAGGGGTCTGCGTTACTGCAGCTCTTCCTTGACATGAGCAAAACTCTAATGGTTTTCTCTTTCTGCCTTTAGAGTCAGTGCTGTGTCCTCCGTGCTGCATGGCCACCCAGCTTCTCTTCTTTTCACTGTTTGTGTCTAGGAGTCAAGCTTTACTTTAAAACAAGGGAGATAGGTTTCATCTAAGTCTTGGTAACAAAGAGTTTATTAGTCAGAGGCACCTTCCTCCATTAGATTTTTAACTAAGAAATACAAATCGAGGGAGGGAGGGAGGAGCAAGAGGAGACAAGTAAGGGCATAACAATTGAGATGTAATCTGAATAAGTTAATAAAAAAAATAAAGAAAGAAAAAAAAAGAAATACAAATCAAGTGTGTCACATTCTGAGCTAGCTATTTTTAATGCTGAAAGCCTCAACCATAGGATTATCCAAGGAGTGCTTCAGACAGTGTCTCCACAGGGAGCAGGAAATCAAAGGGAGAGCATTGTCGTGTAGCGTGTTCTTACCACGGAGGAACAGTGGCCTGAGGCTCACGCTCAGCGCTGCCTGGTGTTAGAAATCCAACCAGGATTGGCAGCTGCACTGTGCAGATGATGCTTCCTCCCGCCACCCACCAGGGGGCGCTCTAGAACCGCATATGTCTTCTCCCTGGGTAAGACCTAGCTGCTCAAGTGTGGCTCTAAGCCTGGACTCAGAACGCGAAGTGACAAGAGCTAAGCGTGACCAGGAATGTGAAACTCGTGATTAACAAGATGTTTTTCTCCCTTATCACTTTCTCAAACAAGTAGCAGTGGAGTACAAATATGTTTATCTGCGGAGTCAATCGGCTCATCAGGATGGCTATCTTCAGGGTTCACTGCTTGTCTCCCATGACTCAGAGCCTTACAGCTCATGGAGACAAAAACTCCTGTCCCCACCCTTCCCAAATTGCTAAACGTATAACTTCAGTTGACGCTGTGTGTCAGAATGCATCATAACCCCACAGCTAGAGAAGATGCTTTACAACTTCAAGCTGGAAGGACGACCAGGGATTCCATCTGTAAATTGTGGTGGCCTGGATGTAACTGTGTCAGGCCTGAGGAGCAACACATAACAACAGGGGCAGTAAAAACACCATAGATGAAAGCAAGTGCTCATTACAGGAAAGCATCCCCTCCCCCTGCTGCCCCCTCCTCCCCGGGCACACACATCTGTCTTTCACTCCATCCTTCCCTTCCAGCCCTACAGGCTCAGGAATAAGTGTATCTAAGACAGACTATCCAGGTTCTCCCCACCAAGTCACTCCTCAGAAGTTAAATGCTCACGAAACTCCCCATGCCTGCCAAATGCCTTCCCTAACAAGCATTTATTTTACCTATGTTGCTTTTCTCCTCTGATAAAAAGCCAAGTTTATTAATCAGACATTTGTTAAGACACCATACTTTAAAAAGCAATTGCATGGCTAGGTGTGGCGGCACACACCTATAATCCCAGAGCCAGGGGGACTAACACAAGTTTGAGGACAGCCTGGCTTGTGTAGGAAGTTCCAAGCCAGATAGTGAGATCCTGTCTCAAAAACTAGGGAATATAATTAAAAAAAAAAAAAAACAAACAAACAAACTTGTGCAGCCGGGGGTGGTGGCACATGAAAAAAACCTGTCTCGAAAAAACAAACAAAAAAAAACAGTTGTGTAATCTTCATGACAGGCAATGAGATTGATTGTAATGGATGCAATGGACACCTGAAAAGATAACTTCAGGGAGATGCTAAATACTCTTCAAAAGTTCCCCAGCAGCACTGTCTTCACCCAGTGCACTGGGCAGGGCCAAGATCTAGTTTAGGGTTTGGCCCGCAAGCCAAAAGCCTTCCCCCAGCAGAGTTGCATTAACTAAACTCCAAGAAACAGCAATACAGAAGCCTGGAAGCTCATTAGCTAATTTACAGTAAGAATGCAGCCACTCAGACAGCCAGATGACTTCCCTTGGCACATCTGAACACCTTCTCTTGTCTACTAAATGTCTCAGAATCCAAATTACAACCAGAAAGGCAGTGTAGTCACTTAAAGTGAAAAGAATGAACGTGTGCCAGATGTTCCTGTCTGCCCAAAACTCTTCTGACAGATAAACTGCGTAGGAAACCAAATTGTTCAATCTCTTGGTAACAGAGGAGTCCGAGCATTTGCTGGCCCTCGGGTGTGTCTTCCAGTAAACAGAGTCTCCTGCCATGAACCGATAGCCCTGCCCAGAAAGTTATGTTATTTAAACCTGTAAGCCATGCCCTCTTCCTGCAGGAGGCTGCAATGGGCACTGCCAGGATTAACCCTGACAACTCTTCGAGTTCTGTGCTTCCATTTGTCGGAACCATTGTACAAAACACTGTATAGGCAAGAGGAAATAACAGAGCGCTTCTGCTTACCTTGTGGGTTTGTTCCCAAATGATCTCAATCAGAATTTCACAGTTTGGAGCTAAGTTCCCAGCACAGATGGCTAATTCGAGTTCCTAAGTATCAACTTTGCTAGTTTAGCTTCTGAAAGTCTTAGGTTTGATGTTTTAAGCAGCACTGCACTTTCTATACTTAAAAGGGCACCCTCTCCCCCTGCCCCTCGCCCATGGCCAGGGTTCTCGGCATCCTCGTTTTTCTCTATGAGTGTGTCTCTCTGAGTATGTCTCAGTAATTGTGTGTGTGTGTGTCCATGAGTGTCTCTGTAAGTGCATCTCTATGAGTGTGTCTCTGTGAGTGTCTCTGTAGGTCCCTTCGAGTGTGTCCATCTGTGAGTGTCATTCTGTGTGTTTAACAGATTTTAAAACAGAACCTAGAGGAACTGTTTGCCTCAAGATCCGAGGGATGGAAAATTTATAGCTCAGAGCCAGCATTGCTATAATCAGATTTCACGCTTCTCCTATAAGTTGTGTTTACCATTAGTAAGCTTCATTGCTAACAAAGGAAAAACAATGTGCCTTGAAGAATTATCTTTGTAAAATGTTAACTAATTTTTTTTTTACTAAATAGAAGGTGTGAGAATGTGACTCTGTGAATGAAAGTGCACAGAGGAGATGAGAAGATATGAATAGAAGGTCACATGATAGAGTCACTTGCAGCAGGGCCAGGCAGTCCAGACACATAGAGCATCTCTGGCCTTGTCTGAGAGTAAGGATATATGCATACGTTTTTGTTGCAGAGTCTGAGTCCATCCGAGGCAAGAGGAGAAATCACCTATCAGGTGACCTTACAGGACATGACAGAGAAAACTACACTGCAGAACACTACAAAAAACACCTCCTGGACCGGGGTCATTTCTAGAACTGGGGCGTGGACTGCATCTGTGTCAGCAACCAACTCGAAGGGCACCTCTGCACCCACACGCATTAACATAGTGGACCTGTGCGGCAACGGTAGGTACACGCTCACCTTAACATGGCCTGTAGGAAACTGTCCCCCTTATCTTTTGTCTGCCGCTGGTGCTAGCCAGAGCCTGGTATGAGTAGCCAAGAGTTTAGACTTCGGAGTCAACAGCTGTCTTTTCCTGTTTTGCTGGGGACGACCTTGAACAAGTGAATTAATCCCTCTGAGCTTTGATGTCTTTGAAAAAATTGTCTTTCAGATCACGGTGGGACTGTAATCTCATATGTGTATAAGTAAAGGAAAGCTACACTAAATTAGATATTTAGTGTAATATTAACATTAATATTAATATTTCCCAGTCAGACTAATTTTTTATAAATTCCATAATAATAATACACTAACATTCTAGAAAAAATTTGGACTTACATTTAAAAACCAAGAGTATTAAAATAAAATAAAATTCTAGGGGCTGGAGAGATGGCTCAAAGGTTAAGAGCACACTGACTGCTCTTCTAGAGGTCCTGAGTTCAAGTCCCAGCAACCACATGGTGGCTCACAACCATCTATAACATGATCTGATGCCCTCGTCTGGCCTGCAGGTGTACATGCAGGCAGAGCATTGTATACATAATAAATAAATATTTTTTTAAAAAATAAAAACTAAAATAAAATACTGCAGACAGTTGCTATGGAATTGAAGTTACAGATAGTTGTGGGCCACCATGTATGCTGGAAACCTAACATGGGTCCTTTGGAAGAGCAGTTGGTGCTCTTAATGGCTGTGCTGTCTCTCCAGTCCCAAATCATTATTGTTTTAGATGCGTCATTAAATCTTGGTTATATTTTAAGAACATTCGATGAAAACAGCTAGAAGAAAGTGCAATTAAATGGGAGTATCACTGGCTGAAGGTGCGACTACTGCGGCTTATTTGCTCTCTCACATGAAGGATGTTCACAGACAGATAGCTCAGGGTGGTGACATCAGTAATCCAGGCTCCTCATTTTCCCTTCACCCAAGCTGGCATTCATCCTCAGATGAAAACGGTCCAAAAAGGCTGCCAGAGCTCTAGCTGTTTCTTTGTAGGCAGCAGAACAGAGAGGAGGCTCAGGGTGTGGCCCCAGTCTGCAGGAGCTCACCCCAATGCACAGCAGCTTTGCACTTGTTACCACTTGCTGGCCCTCACTACTCAGCTGGCCACACCCTGCTGCAGAGAAGGCTCAGAAACATATTCCGGACAGCCATGTTCCTTTCCTGAAGAAGATGAAAAGTTGTTTGGTAGGCAGTGGGTAATCCCTTCCTCCTGTAGAAGCACCCAAGGCAGAAACATGAAGGAAAAGGTAGATTCTCTTACTACGGGAAAATACTTCCAAGTTCATGCACTGTGAAATAATCTAATCTTTAAAAACAGACTGGGCATGGTGGTGCATGCCTTTAATCACAGCGCTTGAGAGGCAGAGTCAGATGGATCTCCGTGAGTTCGAGGCCAGCCTGGTGTACAGAGTGAGTCCAGGACAGCCAAGAATACACAGAGAAACCCTGTCTGGAAAAACAAAACAAAACATTTTTTAAGGTTTTTTTGTTTTTTGTTTTTTTTGTTTTGTTTTGTTTTGTTTTGCTTCTTTTTAAATAATTCTTCTCTCAAACGTTACTTCACAAGTGCAGTTTTCCCTCCCTGCACGCCTCCCAGTTTTTTTCCACACCTTCCCTCTCCCCAAGATCCACTCCTCTTAATCACACAACAGCATGTCTCTAATTGTTCCATGGAAAGGTGGACATTGCAAGCAACAAAGTAGTCTTTTAAAAGTATATATGATCCCAGCACTTGGGAGGCCGAGGCAGACAGAGCCTCTAGAGTACAAAGGCAGGGGCTGGAGAGATGGCTCAGTGGTTAGGAGCGCTGGCTGCTCTTCCAGAGGTGCTGAGTTCAATTCCCAGCAAACACATGCTGGCTCACAAACCATCTGTAATATCAAGTTGACATAAAAACTGGCCAGCACAGTGGCCCACACAGATGTCAGAGACTGTGGTTCTGGACGGTGAAGTGACATCCAGTGTGATGATGCAATATTCTGAAAATATCTCTTACATATTAAGAGACTTGCACTTTACAGCCAAAGTTAATAATACATCTTGAAGTCACTTGAGACTTAAGTGACTGTGTACTCAAACCATTTGTTTAATCTGCCGCTTACAAGAACATTGTAACAACCAACCTGGCTTGCCATTATAAATTTCTACTATCTAATCTTTTCTCTTTTGTTTTTCTTTTCTTTTTTCTTTCTTTCTTTCTTTCTTTTTCTTTCTTTCTTTCTTTTTTTTTTTTTCTTCAAGACAGGGTTTCTCCGTGTAGCCTGTGCTGTCCTGAACTGGCTTTGTAGGCCATGCTGGCCTCGAACTCACATCAATCCACCTGCCTCTGACTCCTAAGTGCTGGGATTAAAGGCGTGAGCCACCACGCCCAGCTCTAATCTTTTGTTTTGTTTTTTGAGACAGGATTTCTTCTCTGTGTAGCCTTGGCATCCTGGACTCACTTTGTTGACCAGGCTAACCTTGATCTCAAAGAGATCCATCTGCCTCTGCCCCCCAAGTGCTGGGATTCCAGGTGTGTGCCACTGTGCCCAGCTCATAGGTATAATCTTAAAGTACGTATTCTTCCTTTCCCCTGACCCAGACAATGCATGTATACCAACCAGTTGCTGAAAGCAGCAAATAAACAAGTTGAAAGTCACTTCCTAAAATTTACTATAAAGGTTGAAAGCAACCATGTATGGGTACTGGTTTATAAACAATACTGTTTCTTATATATGTCAGCTGGGACCAGTGGGATCCAGGGACTTGATCCTTGTTAGAGATGTCTGTAAAGTATCCCACACCTTCCTGTGTGATGCTTTCTGTGCTGTTCAATAAAAACAGAGCGAAGCCCTTTGTCAGGAATAGACACAGACACGTACAGTCCTGGCAAACATACACACCTCATACAACAGAGACATACACATCAAACAACAGACACACACAGCACATACAGGACACATAGAGATGAACACACAGAGGCAGACACAGATATAGGACGTGCCGAAGACAGGACAGAAGTCAGGGAGTTTGAAGTAGAGAATTTAAATCTCTTCTCACTCTTGGTTAAATGACTCCAAAGGTAAGCACTTTTATTTCTTTCCTTAATTTGATACTGATGCCTTAAGTGTTGACTCAAAGTGAATTAGTGATGCGAATAATCTATGCAGTCCAAGATCATATACATCATCAGATAACGGAACAGGACAGACAGGGTAGCCCCCTTTCTCTTAGGCAGTACCTTACAACCATCAGAACTCCACAGGGAGTTCTCTCTCAGTGAACATGGAGATAGGATTTTTTGACTGATACTAGGGAAGTCAATTTGTTTTTGAGACAAGGTCTCACACTGTAGCCCCAGATGCTGTCAAACTCAGATCTCCACCTGCCTCTGCCTCCCGAGTGGTGAGATTAAAGGTGTGCGCTGCCATGCCTGACATAAAGGATTACTAGCATGTCCTCAAAGGAAAGACTGTGGTCTGGCAAACACCCTAGAGAAGGAAATTGCAGACTGGTGCCTGCAAAGGACAGTGACCCAGAGGCTGAAGGACTCTAAGAGATGCAAGCTGATTTGCTTAGCAAATTCTAGATAAAGTAGAGATGAAAAGGGCTCTTTGCAGACTTTATCACAACTTCAGACAAAAGGTTTTGCAAATTGTAGCACTCATTTATAGAATGAATATATTTTATTCTTTATGTGTGTATATATGCATACATATATTTAGAATAAGTACACACACACTAAAACACGCACATAAAGTAAAGTCTGACAGTATCATTACCTGCTAAGCCATCTTGCTGGCCCAGAAGAAAAATTGTCAAGTTTAACTAAAATAATAATTATTTTTAAAGTTAGAGTTAATTTACCCCACCTCTATGCTTTAAAAAAAAATGCCCAGGCACAAACCACTGTACAACTGAACCCTGAAAGAATACATATCCTTATTTTATTTAAGTTTTTGTAGAAAATAGAAAGTAGGGAGAACTGTCCAAGTTGCTTTATAGGATTAACTGAACTTTATTAATAAAAGCAAATAAAGATAGTAAGGAAATGTTTTTGTTTAAATCACTTCAGAATCTAAATGAATTATTAGCACTTTGAATCTATATGTATATTTAAAATTAGGGCCAATAGTTCCAGCATCCAGGCAAATGTACACAGCAATGGAAAATGATGACTCTGTCCTAAAGTAAGTAAAAGGAAGCAAACAAGAGGCAGTGATCCTCCCCAACCCTTGCAGGTAGAAATAAATGGCTATACACAGGAAACTTCTTTTGTTGTCGTTTGCTAAGTGTCATTGTTAAGCCTTTTGCTTTATACTTTTTGATTGTTCTTCAAATAAACACTAACCAACTTCATTCTTAGGGTCTGAAGGCATCTTTTTCCTAGCTAGTAATATTTCTATTTTTAATTGGACGGCTAAATATCTTTCATTTCTACTTAAGATTTTTCTATTATTTTTACTAATGTATATTCATAGGTTTCATTATGATGCTTTTATATGACTTTACTATGTACTTTGATCATATTCGTTCTTCTCATTACCCCAGTTTTTCTTTCTTTTTTAATTTAAAAAAAAAATTTATTTAGCCAGCTGTGGTGGTGCCCACCTTTAATCCCAGCACTTAGGAGGCAAAGGCAGGCAGATCACTGTGAATTAGAGGCCAGCCTGGTCTACAAAGTGAGTCTCCAGAACAGCCAAGGCTACACAGAAAAACTCTCTCTCGAAAAAAACAAAAACAAAAAAAAAGATTTATTCATTTCTATGTATATAGTGTTCTGCCTGCATGTACACTTGCACACCAGAAGAGGCATCAGATCACATTATTGATGGTTGTAAGCCACCCACCATATGGTTGCTGGGAATTGAACTCAGCACCTCTGGAAGAGCAGTCAGTGCTCTTAACTTCTGAGCCATCTCTCCAGCCCCCAGATCTTCTTTAATCCTTCAAAGAAGCCACACCACCACTACTCCAGGACTGAAAGGAAAGACAAATATCTAAGCATTAGTAGGTGAGACACATGTCTATGCAGTTTACAATGCAAGAGCACAGGTCCTGGAAAACAAATTTTAAAAATAGTATTTTCCTTTCTAAAAAAATAACCCTTTTTAGCTTATATTTGGACTGAAAACCTAAGCATAAAAGATAAAACTAAAGGCCAATACAAGGAGATGTTGTTGAGTGTGCTCATAGCCCCAGTGTGGTAGAATTTTGTTTGTTTGTTTGTTTGTTTGTTTGTTGAAACAGAGTTTCTCTGTGTAACAACTCCGGCTGTCCTCAACTCACTCTGAAGACCAGGCTGGCCTCGAACTCACATCAGTCCACCTGCCTCTGCCTCCTAAGTGCTGGGATTAAAGGCGTGAGCCACCACTGCCTGGCGTGGGGTAGAATTTTACAAACAAGACTCAAAATCAAAACTGTGGTAAATTTACCAACACCCATGTAGTGAACAAAGTTGTCAGAGAGATGACTGAGTGACTGCCTTAAGAGTTGACAACTTTTCAGTAACTAGGATCATGACCTACCTGCCACTCAGAAAAAGGCAGAAGCACACAGAAAAATGAGCCAAGTCTCCAAATAGTCACAGAAGCTTGGCCTTATGAATTCACAAACATGAAAATGAAACCTCTAGTCACATGTCATGTTATGCATGTGACAAACTGATGAACGGTAGAAAGTAAGGAACAATAAAGTGTAGTTGAAGTGAGAAGCCTCCTGCTAGCTACTCGTGGTGAGGTGTCAATGTGCTGTTTAATGTTATTACCTTTTGTGCGTGTGTACATTGCCTCTCGGATGCTGGGCAAGGGCTGCGTCCTGCTCCTGCCACCTGTCTCAGAGGTAAGTCAGAGGATCCTCCCTAACCAATCAGTTTTATGCATGTGTGTCCAGAGTGGTCTTACGAGTACAGAAGAAGTGCAGCAGAGACCAGTCGTGTGCCTTTGTGTCGGTCAGCACCCTCATGCTGGTCCCTGGGGAGCAGATGAGGAAAGGGCTTAGGCAGAAGTGTAAAGGAATGAGCTAAGCATATATGGAGGAGGAGAATGGATCCATCCCAGAAACAGAAAGCTACATGGGAAAGTTTGAGAAAACAGTGTTTTGTGAACACACAACACACAAGCAAAGGGTTACACTGCTTTTCGTGATACTTTTATGTCTAAGCAGACAAATGGGAGGTGCAGTAAAGGATGTATTGTATATTTAACACAGTAAGCGCTTTGAGGGAATGCAAGTGGTGAATACAAAGAGGAAATAAATCCACAAAGAAAGCAACACTGGACTATAGTACACGCTACTGAGGCTAATCCTCCATGAACTGAAAAGTGTAAATATAAACTTTGACATGGAGAGAGATGGATGCATCCTGAAACTTAGTTGGGATAAGCTGTCATGAGTTTTGGGTTTTTTCTTTTGGGGTGTGTGTGTGTGTGTGTGTGTGTGTGTGTGTGTGTGTGTGTCCTCATATATGAGCAGATATATGTGTGCACATAGTGACAGGACAACCTTGAATGGATGTCATTCCTTAGGTACTATCTACCTTGTTTGTGGCGGGGAGGGTTGTTGCTGGCCTTTTTTTTTTTTTTTTTTTTTAAGAAAAAACAAGGTCTCTCACTGTCCTGGAGCTTCACTGTCCTGAAGTAGGCTGGGCTGACTAGCCAGATATCCCCAGCAATCCTCCTATCTCTGCCTCCCCAGCACTGGAATTACAAGTGCACACTACCATTCCAGCCATGCCTGTCTTTCCCCTATTTGGTTTTGGGGATTAAATTCATGTCCTCAAACATTTTCCTGACAAGATGCCTCTCCAGTTCCTGTTTTTAACTTTATCCACTCTGATTTTTTGTCCTTCCTCTTCCTCACCCCTAAAGGGTCGCTGGCTCCTTACCAGGTGTCTTCAAAGTCAGAGAACATGGACAAAATTATGGTGACCTGGAAGCCTCCCAGCAAAGAGGCTTCTGCCATTCAGAGGTACACAGTAGAATGGAGGGCTCTCCAACCAGAGCCCATCATGGAGTCCCCCCCACACTGGCTGCTGGTACCCCCCCACAACACGTCTGCTCTGATTTCAGGTACCTCACTGCTCACATTCCTTCTAGGGGGCCACCAAGGCCCCATTTGTTTAGTGTGCTGCCTAGTTTTGTGTCAACTTGATACAAGTTAGGGCTATCTGAGAAAAGGGAGTCACAGTTAAGAAAATGCCACCATAAGCTTGGCCTGTAGACAAGACCATAGGGTTTTAAGTCTTTAAGTCTTAATGATTGATGTGGGAGGACCCATCCCACAGTGGGTGGTGGCATCCCTGGGCAGATGGTTCTGGGTACTATAAGAAATCGGGCTGAGCAAGCTATGGTAAGCGGCATTTCTCTATGGTCTGTGCATCAGTTACTGTTTCCAAGATCCTAGCTTAAGTCCTACCCTGACTTTCTTGAATGACAGACTATAAACTATAAAATGAAATAAGCCCTTCCCTTGCCATGTTGCTTTTGGCCATGGTGTTTTATCAGAGTAATTGAAACAATAAGACATTGGCGGAGACTTCAGGGAGAGTTTTGCCATCAGTTACAGAGGGTTACATGGTATATGTACTAAGGCCCTAAACAGTGAGAATTTACAGTCCATCAAGATTGCCCTAGAAATCAGGTGTGATGCTACATGCCTTTAATCCCAGTACCTGGGAGGCAGAAGCCGATGGATCTCTGTGAATTCAAGGGCAGACTGGACTACATAGTGAGTTCCAGGACAGCCAGGGCTACATAGTGAGACTCTGTCTTGAAAAAACAAAAACAAAAAAGAAAAAGACTGCCCCCAGGACTAACTTGAGAACCAGGTGACTAAGAAGTCTCCTGTTTATGGAAGAATTATGTCGTCTGGCCCCATGCCCCATAAGATGAAAGAATAACTGAACCAAATAAGTACAGCAGAGACCTAGTTAACTTGTCAACATAACAGATACCTTTATCTTTGTAAAGTCATTTATCTCAAAATAATTTTGTGCCTTGAGTAATTATTTTAAACCTATCATACAGATGACAAAACCAGGAGACCCTCAGTCCCAAACCTGTTTATCATTTGTATCATAATAAACCTAGAACTATTATGTGATAATTGGCATCTCTATTCCTAAGTAAGGTTTCTATCAGGGGTTACAATCAAGTGAGAAAAAGCATCTGAAAACATATTAAAATGACTAGCGAGAACTTAATGTCAAAGTAAGTGTAAGTTCAGATTTGTGCTTCATGGTCTGGCCTGATAGACAGCCCGCCCAGGTCTGAGTCTCGGCTCCCTCACTGTCCATTGTGAGATCTTAGGCAGGCCATTGTCCTGCTTCTCTTTCTCCATCTCAACGATTATAAGCACTGACTGTATTACTATATAAAAAATGTTCTGAACAGTGCTTAGCATATTTCAGGGACTGACTATTTTAGCAACAGGTGATTACTATTAAATGTGTCAGACTCAAGCCCTGAATAGAAATGGAGGAAAAAAAGTCATCTTTGTTGCTGTTTGAGACAGAGTGTCACTATAGTCCTGGCAGGCATAGAACTCACAGAGATCCTCCTGCCTCTGCCTTCTGAGTGGTGGAGTTCAAGGCATGCAGTAGGCATGCAGTAGAAGGCATCAATTTTAAGAGCAGCTTCATGGCTTTCTTCAGGGATAGCTAGAGGCTTTGCAGCAGGACCAGTTTCCCTCAGGTCCCCCACCCATCGAATTAAATGGGACACAATAGGAAAAGTACTGACTGAACTGGGAGGCAGTATCAAGATCCATCCCTCCCAGGCAATTTGAACTGTGCCTTTCTTTTGTAAATCAGATAAGTCTATAAATATACCAAAGTAGATGACAACAGTGTTCTCCACACTTGGTAAAATTAAATCTTCTGAATCACTTTAATTATGCATTTGAATAAATCCAACTTAATCAAATTGTAAAATAACATATTAAGATTGTTCTGAGCTGAAGCCAGGCATGGTAGCTCACACCTTTAATCCCAGCACTCGGGAGGCAGAGGCAGAGGCAGGCTGATCGCTGTGAGTTCGAGGCCAGCCTGGTCTACAAAGCGAGTCCAGGACAGCCAAGGCTACATAGAGAAACCCTATCTCAAAAAACCAAAACAAACAAACAAAAAAAAGATTGTTCTGAGCCGGGTGCAGTGGTGGCACACACCTGTAATCCCAGCACTCAGGGAGGCAGAGGCAGGCAGATCTCTGTGAGTTCAAGGCCAGCCTGGTCTATAAAGCGAGTCCAGGTCAGTCAAGGCTACACAGAAGAAATCCTGTCTCAAAACAAAAGACTGTTCTGCCACTTGGAAATACTTGGTTTGGTTTACTCTCACTTACTATGAACTGAAAAATTCACTAATTGCTACTTAGCAAGAACTCAAATGTTTTTTGCAGTGCCACTAGGGCCTCGCAAGCTTTTCCTGACTCTGGCTGTATGGACAGGGCTAGATGTTCTGGAATGAGCCACAGTGAACCTGTTTCTGGACTGTGGGCTGGTGGCCTACAGACTGTCAGTCTCTTCCTGTCTGCTCACTGTACCTCAGTGTCAGGAAGTTCTTCCTTTGCCACACGCTAGTTTCAGAGCCTACAGAATTACTCTTGGTTACATTATTCGTGGAAGAATTGCCTGCTTTCTCCCATACCTAAAGTGAAACTAAATCTCTACAGGGGGAGGGAAAAAAAACTGTGAAATACCTTATAAATATACAGACAAGGCCTTTGCCCAAGGGCGCTGTGTATACAGGTCAAAATGGTGACAAGAAATGAGCTTGGAAATTTGGGCATACTTCAGAGTGAGAGTCTTCCACACATGGACTTCAGCCACAGAAGATTCTTTTTAAAAACAGTCTCCTTGAGGCCCGAGCCAGAAAAAAAGTTTGCTAGGAAGGCTCTTTGACAGGCAGTACAACAGAGACTTTGGGCAGGAAGAGACACTCACTTTCACCACGACTGTTAGAAATGGTGAAGTATAGCACTTTCAAGCTAGAAAGGAACACTAACATTCTTGGAAACCACCTAAGTCTTTGAGGCTGAGATTTAACTGGAGGGACCCAGGGAGTGGAGGGCAGGCACCAGGGCTGCAGTCCTCTGTATGCACCCCTTAGTCACAAACCGGTGTGTCACTGGGCCGCTGATGGTCCTGATAAGCATTGTGAACCCACTAGGGTGCTATGCCTACCAAAATCCAGCTGTTCCCTGTGAACAAGTCCAATATTCTGTATGCTTCTATTTGTATAGATATGCTTAAATCTTCATTGGAGCTTCTCAATTACTCTGTTTCCCCCCCCCCTTTTTTTGAGACAGGGTTTCTCTGTGTAGCCTTGGCTGTCCTGGCCTCGCTTTGTAGACCAGGCTGGCCTCAAACTCACAGTGACCCGCCTACTTCTGCCTCCTGAGTGCTCAGATTAAGGGCATACGCCACGAGCACGCCCAGCCTCTGTTCTCTTAAATGAAGAAACTAGATTAGACATGGTAGTGTACGTCAGAACCCTTGGCCTTAGGAGGCTGAGGCACAGAGACTGCTATGAATCTGAAGCCAGTCTGGGATACAGAGAATGAAGTTGTCACAAAAAATAAGTAAAATCCCTCAGGCTTCTTGGAAGTGGCACTTAGAAGCTGGCATCATGGAAAATAAGATGCTGGGGAACTTAGGCCATCCCTTTATTCTCAGTGCAGACTGCTCCTTAATCTTCAAACTAGGAAAAGCTAACGATGACTTGGATACAGGTGTCAGCATGACCTCCTCTCCCTCTCTCTCTCCCTCTCCCTCTCCCTCTCCCTTGCAGAGAACATAAAGCCCTACACCTGTTACAAAATCCAGGTGTATGCCCTGTCAGAGGACCAAGGAGGGTGCAGCTCCATGTGGGGTGACTCCAGGCACAAAGGTGAGCCTTGTGATCTTCCACTCACGCTTCTGTTAGTGTTTTGGATTTGGAGGGTGACAGAAATCTCTTGTGCCCTTTTCCACAGCACCGCTGAGTGGCCCTCATATCACCACCATCACAGAGGAAAAGGAAAGCCTTTTTATTTCCTGGACCCCCATCCCAGCCCAGGAGCAAATGGGCTGCATCCTCTATTACAGACTATACTGGAAAGAACGAGACTCTACTGCACAGCCTGTGGACCACGGTACGTGTGAAAACCAAGTGCCATAGGGCCTCCTGCTTAGGTGTCGAGAAAGCACAAGATTGGGCATGTCTCCACTACACACAAATGCTGGCACAAACTCAACACTTGTGAAATGAGTTGAATAGAGAAAAATAAGACACCTAAATACACACATTCAAAATGACTGAACATGTGGGACATGCTAAGCAAGCTGTTAAGATACAGAAATGGAGTAGACTTGGCTCTCACAGCACCTGCTCACAGGGAAAGACAGCACTAGCATGGCCAAGGCAAAGACAGGTAGGCCTGGACTACACAGTGAGATAACTGTCCAAACCAAATGGCAAACACGAACACTTTGTGTTTTTGTTGAACTGGTGAACAAACACATAAATACAGGTAAAAAGTAAAAAGAAACCCAGTTTTGTAAGCCAAAACACATGGTTCAGCATGAGTTTTTACATAGATAAGGAGGAATATGGCACTCAAGAAAGCTCAAAGCTATAATGGCATTGATGATTTTGGCTCTAATAATAGAGCTTGATATTTAATGAAACAAACAGCAAAGGCACTTCAATACTAATTATATACATCCTTGAGGTTCAGGAACACACTTGAATAATTTTTAATACTTCACATATGCAATTAGCATCATATTATTTTCTTCTAGGAATGGATAAAATACAGCACAGTTTAAGTAACTCTTTATGACCTAAAATTGTTCTATACCTGAAAAAACAAAACATTACAATAAATTCTGGTTGAAGCATTATCTCAGTTGGTTTCATGAGTCACTCATTCATATAACTAGTCACTTGTAAGATCTGCTCTTCTGATCTTTGACCTCATCAGAGCTGTTTTGTTTTTGTTCTTATTGCTTCTTGGACTTCTGTTTCATAAGCAGTTAGCTTTCTTTCAGGCATATTTGTCAGAAAGGAGCATTTCATTCCTTCATTGTAGTTACTGGTCCAATAATATAAAAAGGCCACTTGAGTGGCTGCTCTAAAGCTTTGCCACCGGAGAGCTTTTTTTGTCTAGGAGCCTTAAGAAGTTTGTTTTCTCAGGGCTGGAGAGATGGCTCAGTGGATAAGAGCACCACCTGCTCTTCCAAAGGTCCTGAGTTCATTTCCCAGCAACCACATGGTGGTTCCCAACTATCCATAATGTGATCTGATGCCCTCTTCTGGCATGCAGGTGTATATGCAGTCAGAACACTGTATACATAATAAATAATCTTAAAAAAAAAGTTTGTCATCTCTCTTGACTGTTCTCTCAGTTATGACTCTCACAATTAACTTTTTTAAGTAGTCTTGAGAGAAAATAAAAGTTCTCAGACTGTTGTGGCTATTCATACAGAAAAAGGAATTAATGCACACATAAAAATGTGCTTGGGATCTTTTCTATATGGACCTGCACTTTCAATGATCTTTCCACATCTGTCTCTGTGGAGTTGGCTCATTCTTAATTAACAGCTCTGTAGACTTACTGTCATTTGCTAGCTAATCAGTCACCAGCTAACCAAATGTTACCCTGGCAGGGTAAGCCAGTTCTGAGAAGCTTCCTAAAAGCTGGCAAATCAACTGGACTTTTCATGGGCTATCTGGGATCTTTGCTGTAATATTTGCCCCAGATATGATTTTCCTTTCAGCAAAGTTTTTTTTTTAATTTTTAATTTTTTTTGGTTTTTTGAGACAGGGTTTCTCTGGGTAGCCTTGACTGTCCTGGACTCACTTTGTAGTCCAGGCTGGCCTCGAACTCACAGCGATCCGCCTGCCTCTGCCTCCCGAGTGCTGGGATTAAAGGCGTGCGCCACCACGCCCGGCTAGCAAAGTTTAAACCAGTGCCTTTTTACAACCATAAAGATCATCATGGTCGGTTGGTCTTTGTAGCTTGTTGCTGTAGATGTTGAAAATAACCTAGCATATTTTGTCACAGTTCTGATGCATCTAGAGCCTACACCAGGGTGTTTTAAAATAAGCTAACAGGCAAGATTCACAGTCTGATTTTATACTATCACAGATTAAATTCCCACATACTCTAATAAGTACTTATTGGTGAGTGGGCCCCATTCCCTATCCTCCAAGCCATCAGTGTGCCAAGAGCTGGGAAAGTCTAAACAATCAGGGCAGTAGAACGGTGAAACCAGAAATCACTAAATTCAAGATCCATTCTAGAAAGCGGGAAGAGTCAAGGAGAAACAAGACCCCTGGAAGAAAAGGGTCCCCATGGCAGAAGGAATGTCAATGCCAAGGGGAAAGGGCTCAACTCTGCTTGTTTCAGATATCGAGTCCTAGGGAGCAGTACAAATGCATATGGAAGTATCAGTCCTTTGTCACTAGTTCAACCTGGCCAGGTAAGGTGAGGTGACGAATTAGAGTGCCCCAGCATCTCAGTGCACATAGCCTGTTGTCTGGATGTCTGCTGGCGTGGCCGTATGCACTAGAGCTCCAACGGTAAGCACCCCTCCCTTCTGTAGGACACATGACACTGCTTGGCTGTTTTTGCCAACAAATTCTAAGCAATCAAGGGCACAAGCTATGGCAATTCAATCACCTCCCCTCTAGAACACAGCCAGATAGATGGTAGGTGCAGTTACTAAGCACAATATTCACTGAATAACAAATGGTGGAATTCATTCCCAGTTAACAGTATAACTGTTTGCCTGGGTCTCCTTGACTTTCATAGCCACAGTCTTTCAGTGGGCTGGCAGTGATTACACCCTTCTAAATTCATTCCTTTATCACTGAACCACCTGAGTTTGGAGATTCTATCTGCTGAGGCTTGAAGGTGCACCTTTATCTCTCTTGGAGATCACAGCCCAGAGGCGGCAGGACTGGTCTTTCCTGCTGGACCTCTCTCATTACACAACTCAGCCTATTTTGCCAACAAAACTGCTGACTCCACAACTCTCAGCTCCCCACATCAGCTGCTATTTTTGTTCTTCAAACATGCATGTGCAAATGAACGCTACCAGCTCAGCAAGCCAGAGAAATCCCTTCCTTTCTGTTCCAGGGTCTCACCTCACTTCCCCAGCTCAGGACACCGCACACAGCTAGGCAGTTGGCACACTGGTGCCTGTAAGATGAGCAGAAGCGCTTCGTAAAGTTCTTTTTTTTTTTTTTTTTTTTTTTTAATCTCCTGCTTTAGGGAAAGGGATATTACACATATATACTTAAATCGTATCGCTTAAGCCTGGGTAAAGAATTTCTCCAGGCTATAACAGACCTTGGCATTTTTCTCAGCAGGTTGAAAAACACAGGAGTTGTTCTGATAGTCCCTGTGAAATGAGCTGCTCAGGCCTCACCTCTTTTCAGTGGGGCCCAGGGAACATTCCAGGACTTCTTCTTACTGCCTAGCAATAGTGAGCAGGAACAGCAGTGTGACGAAGTCTGCTGCTCTTCCTGTTCCATGGTGAATTCTCTCGGGGGATGCTGTATGTTCAGAACAGCCAACAAGCATCTTGGGTCCATTTATAAAGTTAGACACAGTGCTAAGTTCCAGGTTCCACCACTGTCCCCAGCATAGGCACAGGCTGTCCGAATGAGCCAGCAGCTACTAAGGTTCAAGTTCTGTTCTTGGAGGTACCAGGGATGAAACCCAGGAGAGTGTACGAAGAAGGCAAGCACTTCAAGCACAGCTGTAGGCCATACCCCTCTGCCTTGGTTTTACAGCCCTCTCTCCTTTGCCCCCGCCCCATGCTGAGATTACAGACTTGTACCACCATATACAACATCCTCCCCAGCTATTTATTGAGGGGAGGAGGAGAAGAAACCTGACACCCACTCAGATCAGCCCAGGAGAGGCGTGCCTGCTTTCTAAGGGCCACCAGGACTCACTGTTTCCCAGAAGAGAAAAGCAGCATCAGAGCATGGCTCCTACACTCTGCCTTGCAGAGAAACTATAGGAGTGTTCAAAATACAAAGAACTACAATCTGGGAGCCAAGACATTTTCTCTCGGTACCACTGCTCTAGTCTTTCATGACTTTATGTCAAATTGAAGCTCGGCAGTATTAAGTTCAAGGCCAGAGCTTAACAAAAGGAAAACAGTGGAAGTTCACTATAGAAAAGTCCAGTTGGGCTGGAGAGATGGCATAGCAGTTAACAGCATGGATTGCTCTTTCCCAGGATGCACGTTCATTCCCAGCATCCACATGGCAGCCCACAACTGTGTGTACCTCAAATGTCAGGGGATCTGGTGCCCTCTTCTGTCCTCTAAGGCACCATGCACACACTTGGTACACAGACATACATGAAAGCAAAAACTCACACACATAAAGTAAAATCAAATAATTTTAAAATAAAAAATAAAAATAAAAAGCCGGACATGGTGGTACACACCTTTAATCCCAGCACTCGAGGAGGCAAAGGCAGGTAGATCTCTGTGACTTCAAGGCTAGCCTGGTCTCCAAAGTGAGTGCAGGACAGCCAAGGCTACACAGAGAATCCCTGTCTCAAACAAAAAACAAAAAACAAAAAATTCAAGTAAATGTTTAATTGCTAAAACTTAGATTTTTAAAAAGTCTATTACCTTAAATTTTTACACTAATTTCCTCAGTAATTATCAAATAACTTGATATATGAGAAATGCAGTCACAGGAAACACAATTGCTTCAAACGCAAAAATAACAATTCTATCAGAACATCTTTATCACAGGAAAACCTGTTTGCTGCACTAACAAGACCTCATAAAATTACCATGACTATTGAAGTACTAGGTGATAAATTCTGATACTTTTAGGAGAGCAATATGCTTCTCTCTCAAATTAAATAATGCATAATAAAAATAGGTGAGTACCCACATCCAATTATTTTTCTTTCCACCATGTTTTCCTTTATCTTTCTTTCAGAAATTCCATACAGACTCGTCCAAAACTCATATTCAATAAGCAGCCTGCAGCCCGGGGTGGCATATGTTCTATGGATGACAGCTCTGACAGCTGCAGGTGAAAGTCCCCGAGGAAATGAAAGGGAATTTTGTCCACAGGGTAAGAAACTAAGACAGCTGGCCAACTGCGGGCTTTGATAGCGACAGTCCCACGGGACTTTCCTATAGGCACTTTACACTTGCTTCTACCTGGGAATTACCCAGCCACCCACTGTCTATTTGGAGATAGTATCAACTCATTTTTCAAAATGCAGAAGCAATCCCTTCCCTCATCCAGGAAGCCCTGTGAGGCTAATATCCACTACAGTATACTCCTTCCGCACCTGTGAGCTGGAGGGCCACTTGTAGGGCTGAAGTGCCTCTTAAAATGTACAATTAGGCCCTATAGGGTCCTTCTATCTGAATAGTCAAAATGACTTAGCTTTGTTCCTAAACTTAACCGCCAGGGCACTGTGGGTTAAAGTCCGGGAGATTCACCAAAATCAGACTTTTGAAGTATTTACTGGATAACTCAGTAACAAGATTTGCTAACTTTCCAGGCAAAGCCAACTGGAAAGCATTTGTGGTATCAAGCATTTGCATCGCTATCATCATAGTGGGCATTTTCTCGATTCGTTACTTCCGGCAAAAGTGAGTTGATCATACCCCTTTTAAAACATTGTGTGTGTGTGTGTGTGTGTGTGTGTGTGTGTGTGTGTGTGTGTGTAAGCACAGGGGGAAGCAGGAAGCTATGCACAGGTATGTGGAGGGGAAGATGTCAAGTGTCTTTCTCTATGCTCTCAAACTTATTCCCTTTCAGTATTGTTAACTGACTCTAAGGTTGGCATTTTACCTAGGCTGGTGGGTCAGGATTCCTCCGTCTCCTCCCAGCAACACTGGGTTTACAGGCACACATGGCTGGCTACACTTAGCTTTTATGTGGGTTCTTAGAAGTGAACTAGATCTTCATGCTTGCACAACAAATACTAGTACCCACTGAGCCAGTCCTGTAAATGCATTTTTAAAATATAAGCTATTGCCGGTGTGGGTGAGGTAGATATGTCACTGGTAGAATAGATGTATTAAACCTTTTTGGCTGAATGTGTGTCAAATTTTTAAGTTTACCTTTAACTTTAAAATCTCAAACAGAAATATGTTCAAAATATATATATCATAGGTATACTTATATAGTTGAAGGAAAATATGCTTACTGAAATACTGTTCATAAGTAAAATATTTCAAAGAACCTAAATGCTATATTCAGTGAGACTGGACTGGTTCACTGACACACCATAAGAAAATAACTTACGCCAGGTGTGGTGGTGCACGTCTTTAGTCCCAGCACTCAGGAGGCAGAGGCAGGCAGATTGTTGTGAGTTCAAGGCCAGCCTGGTCTACAAAGTGAGTTCAGGACAGCCAAGGCTATACAGAAAAACCCTGTCTTGAACCGTTTCCACTAAAAGAACTTACATGTGTAATAAAATAAATGTATATGAAAAAAACTGATGTTAAATAAAACTGTCAAGTGTAAAAAAAAGAAAATAACTATCCATTAAAGATTGAAATTAATGTAATGTTAGGGTTTTTTCAGTTTTTCAAGACAAACAATATTTTTACATGTAAATAATGCATACACAGAAATGTCACATACCCAGTTGAAGCGCAGGCAATTTGGCTGTAACAGCTGAAACTCTAGTAAACCCCAGGGTGACTCAGATCAACTGGCTAACTAGGAAGAGGTCCCCTTCTTCCCTCATCACTCTATGTCGTCCCTCCCAAAGGCACACAGCAAGAATCACTTTCCCGGGCTGGAGAGATGGCTCAGAGGTTAAGAGCACTGGCTGCTCTTCCAAAGGTCCTGAGTTCAATTCCCAGCAACCACATGGTGGCTTACAACCATCTATAATGAGATCTGGTGCCCTCTTCTGGCATGCAGGTGAAACACTGTATACGAAATAAACAAAAAATTAAAAAAAAAAAAAAAGAATCACTTTCCCCAGTAGAGGACTGTCTTTCCATTAAGGGTATATGAGTTATCTGTGTTCTCGTTAGAACCTCCAGAAAGTTCAATAAGTAGTTGTGGTGTAGCAGGTTCTTCCTTGTGTAAAGGAAACCCAGGTAAAGGGCTGCTTTTGTGGCTCCATGGTTGACAGAAACACTTTTTCTACTGCACTATTCTGATTTGGGTGATACACTGAACGACACCATCCTGTAGCTTCTTCGTGACCGTTCACCCTGTGATCTCACGGCTGTAGGAACCACAGCTGTTGTATTCTACAATCCAGGGGAAAGGAGGTGTGCCAATACTTCCCTTTTAAGGAGCCATGGGGAAGTTACACATAGTACAGATAGCAGACAGAATGTGGTGAGGCAAGGGTGGCTGGCATCGTGGCCTGTTTTCTGCACTCACTGTCATCTCAGTAAGTCAAGATCCTGAGCTGACGGAAAAGGAGGAAGTAGAATAGTCAACGGCAATGAACATCCTGCTCCAAAGACACACAACACAGCATTAGATAGTGGCTATATCTGGAAACAAAACTGTAGGTGATTTTATTTCTATTATTTTATAAAAAAATGGGCTGACAAGATAGATCTCAGTGGGTAAAGGCACTTGTCACCAAACCTGGTGACTGAGATTGATGCCTAGAACTGACTGTGCAGTTGTCTTCTGGCTTCACATGCATGATAGCACATGTGCACCACACCAAGACAAAACACATTTTACATCTCTTCTTAGTTTTTAAAAAATACTTTGCAAAGGGAAAAATAATCAGTTCATTTTCCTTTTGTTGTTGTTTTGTTTTTTCAAGACAGGGTTTCTCTGTGTAGCCTTGGCTGTCCTGGACTCGATTTGTAGACTAGGCTGCTCTCAAGCTAACAGAGATCCACCTACCTCTCCCTCCCAGAGTGCTGGGATTAGAGGCACACACCACCATGCCCAGTTTCAACATAGAGCTTTCTTCAGGTGCCAAATATGACTAGTTTGGTATTCTGCCAGCCAGTGCACTTTGTCTGGCAGATCTACCCAAAGATCCTTAAAGTAGAGGTCTTTAAAGACTTTGTTAATGGCTGGAGACATGCCTCAGCAGTTAAAAGCACCTTGTAGTGAGCTCAGGTTTATATCCTAGCATCCACATGACTGCTCATAACCATTACTACTTTCATTCCAGATCTGATGCCCTCTTCTGACCACTGTGAGCACCAGGCAGAACACTCATATACATAAGACAAAATTAACTAATTTTAAAAACTTTATCTCAGGAGTCAAAGAGAATCATATCCAAACTGTATCATGACCCACCACTGCCACATTATCTACCTAACACAGTGGTTCTCAGCCTGTGGGTCTTGGCCATCTTTGGGGGGGCATGTTGCATGACCCATTCACAAAGAGCAGATATCCTGCATATCATATATTTATGTTATGATTCATAACAGTAGCAAAATTAGTTATGAAAGAGCAATGAAAATAATTTTATGGTCTGGTGACACTACAACATAACGAACTGCATTAAAGGGCTGCAACATTAGGAAAACTGAGAACCAGTGAGTTAAGAATTATATCATAGCTGGCCCATTTTCATCCATGTTTGTCTTTGAACAGTATATTGGTTTTAATTTTTTGTTTTCGAGACAGGGTTTCTGTGTAAACTTGGCTATCCTGGACTCGTTTTGTAGACCAGGCTGGCCTCAAACTCAGCCTACCTCTGTCTCCTGAGTACTGAAATTAAAGGCATACACCACCATATCTGGCTTGATTTTATTTATTTTTTGGGTTTTTCGAGACAGGGTTTCTCTATGTTATCTTGGCTGTCCTGGACTCAACTTTGTAGACCAGGCTGGCCTCAAACTCACAACAATCTGCCTGCCTCTGCCTCTCGGGTGCTGGGATTAAAGGCGTGCACCACCAGGCCCGCCTTGATTTTAATTTTTTAATAGCCAACAGTTTAAGTCATGTGCACTTATAAGCTCCTTGAATTTTTCCTGATCACATTATAAAACCTATCTTTATTTCTTCTGATCACAAAATATAATCACTGTTAACAACTGTGATTTTTTTTTTTTAATGTGTAGGCCAGGCTGGCCTCAAACCCATCATCCTCCCGCTCCCCCTCCTTCAGCAATCCTACTGGTCTGTGCCACCACAACCGGCGAGAGCTATTTCTTTAGAATACTTTTTTCTTGGCATTTTAAACATGATTATATTTATTACACTATTCAGTATCCTTCTTTGAACCTCCATTTTAATAATGTATTATAAACTCTGTAAATATTTTACTTAATTAATTTACCACTGTACTGGTCAAATGTTTAATGTTATTTGCTGAATTAATGCAAAGCTAGTGAGGGACTGCTAAAAAGTAAAGAAAAATTTTGAGTTTATTTAGCAAACTCTAGGTGGTCGCATCCTGACTTATTGTCACCAATCCAAGGAACTCCAGCCTTGGATAATGCTTGAGGGCATTTTACTCTTTCCATTTAAAAAAAAAAAAAAAAAAAAGGCAAAAAAACCTCCTCTGAAATAACTGAAGTGAGAGCCTATACACCTGTGCACACATATTTAACCAAATGTCATTGTTTTCTTATTTATAGGGTATTTGCTTTCCTTTCTACTCTCAGGCCTCAGTGGTATAGCAGAACCATACCAGATCCAGCAAATAGCACTTGGGTAAAGAAGTATCCCATTGTGGAGGTAAGGTACAAAATACACATTGGCAGCCAGTATAGTGCTTGTGATGACATCTAAAGAAATTCTTCCTAGGAATGAGCTTCTGTGGGTGAGCTAAGTTCGTAGCGCCATCAGCTTTCTTCTGGACTCAAGAGCAACCATGCATGTTAAATTTAGCCCATGAGCATAAAACCCCTCCCTCCCATGTTCCACCTCACTTCAACTTATCCAAGTGGCTTTTTTGTTTGTTTGGGTTGTTTTGTTTTGAGTTGTGTTGGGTTGTTTTGTTTGGATAACTGACTGATCCAAATTCAGGATAACTGAAGTTGACTTTCCCAATCCTGCTGTAGGATAAAACAGAGAACTAAAAACCTTTGGGCTTTCTGAGAAGCCATTACGTAAAGAAAGGGCTGTATGGAAGAGGTGGCCAGCAGACATGTGAGAGAGCACTGCTGGCCAACGGGAGTTGGTCATGGCTCATGAGGGGCAAGACAGGGGGTCTCTGGAGGAGGGTGGGAAGTGTGGCAGCGGAAGAGCAGGATTAGAGAAGGAAGCTGCACACCAGTCCTCCTGTGCTGTTCTCTCAGAGCCTCAGGAGTCTTTTGAATTACCTCCTTAAGCCAGAAGCCAGTGACCCAGCCTCTGCTTAAAGGAACAAATCCTACTCATCTCTGCTTTAGAAACTTAAGTCACTGAAGTTCATCTTTGGAATTGGGTCTGCAGGACCCTGCCTCTGCTGCTTACCATGTTGTGTATTTTGGGTAACTTGCCCAACTATCTCAGCACTGTAAAAGTGCATTTCCCTGTACTGACTACCGTCACACTATACACTACAATGAAGAGTAAATAATACCATGTGAAGCAAATGCTTTTCACTTCCTTGTTGGAGTTTTTGGTTGAGGTGGGGTTTCACTTTGTAGCTCAGGTTGGCCTCAAAGATTCTCCTGCCTCAGACTCCCATGTGCTTGAATTGTGACCATTATCTACAATGTCCCCTTTTCAGTTTTCACTTTCTTTCCAAGAACAACCATACCATTAGTTATAACAATAATAGTGACAATGACATGTATATTCACAATATACTATATATTATGTACTTGTAAAGTACATAATTATAGTGCAGTATCATATAGCATTATTTCTATATAACCTACACATTACTATGTAGCAAGAACTTTTAATTTCATGCACTGACAATTTATTGACAGCTAAGTCATTTTTAAGGTGAGGAAACTGAGGCAAAGAGCCAAATAACTTGCCCAATACCAGTCAGTGATAAGTGATGGATCCTAAACTCATCTCAAAGTAGGATATGAAGACATTACACCTTACAATAGACCTTTAAGCATAGGATGAAGAGTGTTTCTACTGGCCCATACCTCTGAGCTGACAGACTCATAGAGGTGTCCACATATTAGCTCTCACTGGATGACCCAAACACAGTGAGGCACAAAGCCTTAGACGATGGATGCCTTGCTGCTGTTAGAAAGGATTCAAGTACCAGAATTTGAACCAAATGAGCTTGACAAGCTAAGCCTAAAACAGTGGCAGACAGCTCTGTGGTGGATGAAAATACTGGCCTTCACACTGTAACCATTAGCTCTGATTGGGAAATAGAGGCACACAGTGATGACAGGCCTGGACGAAATGCCAAGTAAGATGCCTAAAGGTTTAGAGGCAGTAAAAACAACAGCAAATGGCATGTAAACACAGGCTCAAAGCCAGACAGAAGTACATTCATCACAATATAAGTACAAGTAAACCAGCATGCATAGGCTGGGCAGTGTGGCACATGCCTTTAATCCCAGCACTCAGGAAGCAGAGGCAGACAAATCTCTGAGCTTGAGGCCAGCCTGATCTACAAAATGAGTCTAGGACAGACATAACTACACAGAGAAACCAAAAAACCCAAACAACAAAAGCATAAAGACATGGGCCTACATATGCTGAAAGGTTTTTTTAAACGCACTCATAAGGGTATGTGTGGGTACATGCATAAAATCTCTGTACTAGGGAGCAGTGTGGGTTATCATGAGCCCTGCCTCACAAAAACAAAAACCCACAATCGAAAGTTCTATGTAATGTTCATGGGTATGAGGGAGATAACCTTTACAGAAGCCTGTCAAATACAGAACACCACTACGGTGCCTGCCTCTGGACAGAAGCTGAGAATAGGAAGCACTTTGATTTTTATCACATAATTCCTTTTGACCTCTGAACTATGCAGTTGCATTGCTTTGTAACTAACCAGTGAATTGAAAAAGAATTAAGTAGCTTTTTGAGCTAAAGATGCCTCAATGGTTAGGAACAAGAGTTTTTGCCAGCTGTTGCCAGCACCCACCCAAATGCTGATCGTGATCTCTAGGATCCAATGACCTCTTCTAACTTTTGCAGATACTTCACACATGTGGTACAGACATGCAGGCAGGCAAAACACTCATACACAGACTTTCTCTGAGTAGCCCTGGCTCTCCTGGAACTCACTCTGTAACCAGGCTGGCCTCAAACTCAGACCAGCCTATCTCAGCCTCCCAAGTACTGGGATTGAAGGTGTACACCTACACCACCCAGCTCAAATTAAGGTTTAAGAATAGCCTTTAAAAACTTAGTTGAAGGTTTTGAGGTAGCCCTACAGCCCAGATGGTTTGACTTCTGAAATACATAAGTAGACCGTGGCTTAAGAAATAAAACAAATGCAGACCTTGTCCCTGATTGGGGCAAAAAGAGTTCAACATATACCTTAAAGCTCTAAGGAAAAAGCCAAACTACAGAGGATTACTTGTAATGCTATCTAGTTTGAACAAACTACAATCAGTACACACAATGTTCCTGAGACCTAGGTTTAAAGCAAAGTTCTCTGGGTTGGAAGCCAGCCCAAATAAAGTGATGGGGAGTAGTCTGTTAGTGCCTCTTCACAGAGGCAGAACAGTTACCTAGTGAAAACAGCCTTCCCATCATGTTAATCTTTCCCACATGTGCCAGCCTTGCTTTGGCATGGCTGCAATGCATGCATGCTCCAAGACAGATCTACATGCCAGGGCCAGCTTGAAGATAATCAGAGAAGAGCTAACTTTTAAAACAGAAATGGAAGGGCTGGAGATAGCTCAGAGGTTAAGAGGACTGCCCGATTCCAAAGGTCCCGAGTTCAACTCCCAGCAAGCACATGGTGGCTCACAACCACCTAGAAAATGATCTGTTGCCCTCTCTGGTGTGCAGGTGTTACATCCAGGCAGAGCACTGTATACATGGTAAACCTAGAGAAAAAAGAAAAAAAGAAACGGAAGCCCTTTGTGGAACTGACAGTGCCATGACTCCTTTCTTGACACTTGTGATGCCCAAAGCAAAGGTTTTAGGATATCAAAGGCTCATTATACCAAGAACCTCCTCTTGTGCAATTTGTCATTTAATAAATGAGAAGAACAAGGCAGAGGGAAGTTAACAAAACTTTCTCAGGCAAACAATATCAAAGCCGGGACGCATCCTCATGGGTGGTCTGTCTGCACTGCTCTGAGCAGAGTGCAAAGTGCCAAGCAGGATATGTGTTGGTGACACTAAGAAAAGTATGTTGAAGCAGGATTAGACTAGGAACTAAAATCTTTTTATATAATCCTAAATGTTAATTTCAGGGAGCTCTACCTTGGGAAACCCAGGCACAGTAACAGTATGAGGATGTCAGAACCCAAGCAGGCCTAGTAGGAGAAAAGTCCCAAACACCAAGGACTTGGACTTGGGAACTGGCAGTGAACTTAAGAGGACGTGATAGAGCTGGTGATCAATGCTGAGAAAGTTAACAGAAAAATTAAGTAATGAATTATCAAAACTAGCTAAAGGAGAGAAAAATCTGTTAAGAGAAAGCTATTGTCTTTTTAAAATTTATTTTTAAGGATGCATCTATGTATATGAGATGCTCTATTTGTATATATGACAGAAGAGGGCACCAGATCTCACTAGACATGATTGTAAGCCACCATGTAGTCCACTGGGAATTGAACTCAAGTACTCTGTAAGAGCAGCCAGTGCTCATAATCATTGAGCCAGCTCTCTAACCCTCAAATAGTATTTTTAAAATTCCAACCTAACAAGATCATCTTACCTGAACTATTTAACTCAATCAGAGTCCAAACTCCTTAGCGTGCCCCAAAAGGGCCTAATGGTCACATCTTTACTCCCAGCACTCAGGAGGCAGATCCAAGCTAGCTAGCCAGGGTTACAGTGCACTCTTTAATAAAATCCCCCTTCAGGAGTCATCTCATCATTTCCAAATCCCATTTCATTATCCTAGTACCAACAACAGGGTTGGGGATGTGACTCTGCGGTAAAGCACTTGCCTTAACATGCATGCATAAGCTCCAGTTTAATCCTCAGCAATGAAGGGTAGGAGACTTAAGAATGTATCAATTTCACCTAGCACCTTCAATCTGGAAAAGACTCCTTCTCTCTGCTCTTGCCTCCCACCTCCATTCCTTACCACTGGGGGAACAGTGTTTGGTGCATAAATGGTACATCTTGATTCAGAGTCTGACGGTTAATCTAAACAATGGATCTGCCCCTTGCTGGAGAATGGCAGCTGTTGAGGTAGGGGAGGAAATCTGGCTCTGACCTCTCAATCTAAAGGCCCAGAGTTTCAGTTGTGACTGAGGCAGGGAATGAGATCTTTGGAACCTGGAGAAACAGTTTGTCAGAAATGACCTGCACATCTGCTCTTCCTTCTCCCAGGAGAAGACCCAGCTACCTATGGACAGCCTGCTGATGACCTGGACCGCTCCTGAAGAGCCTGAGCCCTTGATGATCAATGAGGTCCTTTACCAAATGATCCCAATCACCAGACAACCCTATTGCTCCAAAAGAGGACAAGGGTTCCAAGGTTACTCTACCTCCAAGGAAGACACAATATACATTGCCTCAAGTCCACACCCTACAGGAACTCCCACAACCGAGACAAGACAACTAGTGAATCTATACAAGGTGCTGGGAAGCAGGGACACTAACTCAAAACTGGACAACCTTCCCAGCCCCTTGACAGTCACCCCAGTGGAATACCTTCCCAGTCATGAAGGCTATTTACCCTCCAACATAGAAGACCTCTCTCCCCAGGAAGCTCCTCCAACTGAATCTTTAGACCTGGAACATCAACACATTCCTCTTTCCATTTTTGCATCAAGTGCTCTCCGCCCACTCACCTTCTGCGGTGAGAGGCTGACTCTAGATCAGCTAAAGATGGGGTATGTCTCCCCCATGATGAGTAATGAGGCTTGATATCTAAAAGGCCAGTGCACTCCATAAGTAAAATTACAAGGGCAGCACAACACATCAATTTGTCCGGTCACTGCTCCAGTAGTGGTCATCTCAGGCCCATCTGTAGCTTCAGGACAGCGAGACAAGCCAGCTGTCTCTGAATTAAGTTAGAATCACCATAAAGACTTAAGTCTTATCAATAAGGACATAAAAGACATAGACACTGATGAACATAAATACAGAAGGGCTGCCAACAGTCATGTTTAGCATTTGTGGCTCACACCATTTTCCCAAGATGCTTCACCTTTAACATCCACGTGTCAGTTTTCAGCTCAATGGAGAATTGCTTCTTGGCTCTAACTCCCTGTTGGAGTCAACACCTGTTATCTCTGTGTCTATAATTTCAATCTACAAGAAGCCGGACCGTTGCAGATTTGCTTCTTTTTAACTACAGCCTGAGCCAGCACCCTCTTTATCACATCACTGGCAAAGTCCAGTGCCACTTTGACTCCTTACCAAAAGATGAAAGATCCAACACTGGTTTTACTTAAAATGTCAAGCCTGTTTCTATCCCCACCAGTCCTCTCCAGTAACACTACTTTTCTGTGTTTGGCACTTTCAATTAACAAAGTACCTACTACAAATGTGTACTTCCTTTTCTAACCTACGAAATAAATGCCCATACAGCCCAGTCCTGTAAACTGTTGTTTGCCAACCCCCCCCCAATGTGGCTCTAGAAACTGAAGCTATCCTTCCTTGCTTTCTGCTATTACAGACTCAATTTCCAGTCCTTTTCAAAGTCTTTCTACCCTAAATGCTGTCCAGTGGTCCCACATTCTTTGACATTCTGTTTGACAATTCAGTTTTGGCCTCTGCATCCATCAAGTGCTCTAAGTTGGTTGCCAATTTCAGAAGCAGACCAACCTATTACTTAGCAATGTAGTAAATTGCTGCTGTAGTCTTGCTCACTTTTCTCTTCCCTCAAAGCCCCAAGTATATTGAAGTTCTCTTGTCAAGGTTTCCCAACTCATTAAAGAATCCACGTGAGGCTGAATGCCTCTTCCACACCTTCCCTCATAAAGATTCTCATGTGGAGCCGGGCGTGGTGACGCACGCCTTTAATCCCAGCACTCGGAAGGCAGAGGCAGGCGGATCGCTGTGAGTTCGAGGCCAGCCTGGTCTACAAAGTGAGTCCAGGACAGCCAAGGCTACACCGAGAGAGCCTATCTCGAAAGAAAAAAAAAAAAAAAGAGTAATACAAGATTCTCATGTCATTTAATATTAGACTACAACCAACTTGGTAAGATGCTCCCAGTGTAGTGACTGGTTTTGTAACTTGTCATGTCTGTTGGCAAATTCAGCTCAAATAGAAAACAAGTTCCTTAATCAGGCACGCATACAGGTAAGTCTGTACTTCAATGATACAAAGAACCAAGTACTATTCAAATATGGTGGCTCTCCGGTAACTAGTGACTACCTGTACAATAAAAATACTGCACTTGGTGGTTCTTTTTCAGGAAATAAAATGGGCAACTAACACTATTAGAGTGATTCTAATTAACTTCTCAAAAACCCAGAACATCAATATTTTCACTAGTTTAAAACACTATATAAGAAAGGCTTTTAATCCCAGCACTCAAGATGCAGTGGCCAGTTTAGTACTGGTTTACATAGCAAGCTCCTTTTTTTTCTCCCTGAGAGGGTTTCTCTGTGTAGTCCAGGCTGGCCTTGAACTCAGTGATCCACCTGCCTCTGCCTCCCAAGTGCTGGGATTAAAGGCGTGCGCCACCACTGCCCGGCTAAGTTCTGTATTTTTTACAAACTGTAAAAAAAAAGGTATCTCCAAAACTAAATATAAGCGTGAAATAAAGTATTCATTATTCACTTGCTAAATTTCAGATGTATGCGTCCCTTTCACCATTATGTGGGATTCTCCAAGATTTCATTTAAAAACAGAAGTCGTAAAGACCACTGATTATTTGTTCTCTTTTCCTAAAACTAGTACATACTGGTTTCCCTCACCTTGTACAACTCATTTTGCTTAGATTCTTTTCAATTCCTGTAAACAATCAGAAAATTGTCATGGTGATCTCTTCTGCCTTTCTCAGGGAAGTTACTGATTACTTTAAAAGCGCATTCAACCTTAAATGTCAATACTGATAAAGCTGAAGAGAGAAAGCATCTGTGCTCTCCTGTAACTAGGCAATGCTGGTTAAGCTATTCACTCAAGTTTACTGGCACTTTCCTCTACTTCAGTGAAAAACCACCTCCATCTTACTTTTTAAAATGAGATGGAGACTGGGCCTATCGCTATTTATGGGGAAAAAAAAAATCTAGATTCTTTTTGATCTAGATAGTGACTGTCACTTGCTTTTGCAGGCCAAGTACACTGCGAGGCATTACTGCATCGTCACTGCTGAGACTATGAATTCACCATGCCCTGCGCTAAGAAAAGGGCAATGACCCACCCAGGTCTCCCACACATGAAGTTGTCTAACATGTTAGCACCCAAGTAAACCCTAATGAATGCATAAGGTTAAAAGGTATATAAAATCAAGTTGAAACTACTAGAAACTATGGAATTCAGGAAACACATACAAGAGCTGACAAACAGTAATAAGCAGCAGAAAATTTAGGCTGGTGAGCCCCAGATGACATTGAGCAAAGCACTACCTCCAGAAAAACACTGAAATCTCATGCAATTGCCTGTCTATAAAGATACACTTCATTTCATAAACCATGGAAACTTAAGCATGTTTATACATGCAATGGGAGAAAACACATCTTTGGGAACTTACTTACGGAATTCATTACTAAACTACTGAATTACTAGAAAGCCAATCACTTTAACACAAACTACCACCAAACAAACATTAGTTCTGAGGGTTACCCTGTCTCCAAAAGCAAATAAACTGTACTTTAAAATTAAAAACAAAAGCAAAAAACAAAGTAAGTTACCTACCTGGAACTCACTGGCTAGAAGCATATTTAGTCCCTGACAAAACTCTTAAGTCAAATAAATTAACCTGGATAACTTTAGTTTTTTTTTAAGTGCATGAAAATAAATTTCTAGCCAGGTGTGGTGGCGCACACCTTTGATTCCAGCACTCAAGAGGCAGAAGCAGGCAGATTGCTTGTGAGTTCAAAGGCTAGCCTAGTCTACAAAGTGAGTCAAGGACAGCCAAGGCTACAGAGAAAGCTTGTCTGGAAAATAACAAAACCAAAACAAACAAAAAGTACACTTCTTCAAATTAGACATTAGTACTAAACTTTTGAAATGACAACTGTAACTGCAAGTCAAGTGGCATAGTAAAAATTAAAACCAACCCAAGCTACCATTAACTTGTTTAGAAATAGCAAAATCAGGGGCTGGAATTATAATTCAAGCTCTAAAGATCTTACATCTTCTGAACTGGGTGGGAATCTGCACCCTCTCATATCTCAAACACTCTCCCCGCACCCCCACTCCAAAAGGTAACTACAAGATGCCCTACCTCTACAATTTCTTCAATATGGGCAAGTGGCTTACCAGACAGATACTTTACCCCACTTTGAACAAGTTATTTTAAGAGTAGCATACTTAATGCATACATAGAGGTAAATAAACTTTTATTTTAAAGGAGCTCGTACATTCAGGCCTGAGATGATGATACCCTAGATCAGGAAACAACATAGACAATCAGGGCATAGCTAGCAAAACCTACTTGCACTTAGGAAAAGCAGCCACTGATTTATCCCAACAAACCTGACAATTTCTGTTGAAGAAAATGCCTGGTGACAAAATATGTGTCCAGGACACATAAATCCCTAGTACTTCAAGCCTGACAAGTGGTTTTGCCAAAGCAGATAAATTACTAGGGCTATTTAGTAGGGTACTTTACTGTCTTGTTAGTAGGCATATTCATCAAGGCATACTAGGAGTCTGGATTCTGGGCTTTAGTTGACGTGGACATATGACATTCAGATTTAACATTTACATATTAATTCCACTACAGTTACAAAGGTTTGGTGTTGAATATATTTCTAAACCTTTCTTTTACTGTGGTTGTAGCTCAGCAACCTGCTCAGGATGAGCAAGGCCCTGGATGGATACCATCACCCGTGCAGGGGGAATGGAGGAAGCACAACTACATTCGTCATAGGTATACTACACCAGTTAGCCCCGTGCCGGCAGCCCGTCTACAGATACCACCTGCATTGTCTTACCTTTAAAGTCAACATCAGTAAGGTTCTTGCAGCTTCACATTTTTAATTTTTAATACCTAGTTATTTCACCTGCTAATGCTCTAAAGACATTTTTTAAAATTCAACACAAAATACTTGCACTTCACTTGCAAACTCTGTGTAACATTTTTTTCTATTTTATCAGTCATCTCTAGTAATTATAAAAATATCAATCAGAAGGAATATGCAATAATCTCTCCAAACCCATACCAAAAATAAACCAAATACAACTCTGGAAATTATGTGTCTTTAACTGAGTGAAATGAACTGCAGTACCTGCTGGTACATTTAAGATCTCTCAACAAGCCCAAATAGTATCCAACTAATAGGCTACACCAGCCATTCAGGCCAAGCTGGAAATGTCACCAAAAGTTCAGTCAACACTGTTTACATTCAAAAGCATTCCAACAGTTGTATCTACTTTTGAAATTACTGTGCTAGCTTCCTAAAAATTATAGGACTCGGCAGGCTTGTCAAATAAAAACCTCACATGATATCTCAACATCCAAAAATCTTAAAAAGTATCATTATTTTGGGAGTGCAAAGAGATCAGAAAAGGGAAATCAAGAAACATATAAAGGCGCTTCCATTTGATTCCTTTTATCTTTTAGGAAATGCCCATGAAAATAAATTGTTATTTTCAACAGAAAGTTTACAATTAGCTCTTGATATAAATTTGATCCTGAAAGGAAATTCACAGGTATCAGACAGGACTAATGAACCAACTTCTTCAAATTCAGCCTACTTTGAAAGTTTGCAGTATAACAAATGTGGCTATGTGTTTTCTAGTGAAAGTCAGTGAGTAAAACTTGTTTCTAAGAGCAGGTGTTTTCCATAGCATATTGCTGGAAATCTGTATTTCTAAAGACGTTACTATTAAAATATGAATTCAGATACTTGAAAGTTTAAACATACTGACTTAAGGGTGCATATGCTACAAATCTCATAGGACCTACATGGACTAATCCTTGCCTCTGAAAAGCAGGTATCTGAACCGTGTGTAGCATCAATTAACAGCACAAGTCTATATAAAAAACAAAATAAAAAAATCTTTCCAAGCTGTCATGACTGACAACCAGATTAATAAACTGCAATTAAATGAATAAATGTACTATATAGTATCTTTTAGATGTATACTTGAAAACCAGCCATCTAACTAGCAAATAAGACTTTTAAGATCTCCAGTAGTTTTATAATCACAAGAAGTTAAAAAAAAAAAAAACAAAAAAAAAAAAAACCTGACAACTGATACGTCTTAAAGCTTTGAATAAAACTCCTTTCCTGCTTAATAAATGTGAAGGAAAAAATTGTTTTTAAGAAAAAAATTCTGTGTATGTACTTTTTAATAAGCAGGGGTGCCTCTGTTCAAAGAGTCCATCAATACCTAATTTTCTAATGGAGGAAATGAAAATTGATACCTAACATTTTGTGTGCAACATTTATCTATCAACTCATGACCAAATCATAGCAGATAGGTCATAAAAAAGATACTTGTTTTGTATTTTATGGATGGTGTTGCTGTTCCAAACTAAAGGTAAAGCTGGCTTTGAAATACTAAAAGTTAAGATACTTTTCCATCTCAGCACACTAACGAGTACCCTTTGGTTTTTATAAAACAAGAATAAAGATTATGGATAAAACCCACACCCACAAAACTATCTCATAGGCTATATATCTATCAACAATAATTGGCTTATACAAGTTCCAAAGCAGTGTTTAGTTTTACTTTTAAAATGTGGAAACCACACATTTTTAAAGTAAATATAGGTGAATAAGGTATAATTCGAATCTAATAAACCATGCACGAGCCAGAAGTTAATAAACCAATGTGTTTTGAGTTTGTTCAAGTACTGCCATTTCTGTAGAAAGATTTAGTATATATCAACTATCATAAGATGGGGGGTGGGGGGGCCCCTGGAATATTTCAACTCCCAAATGAAAATACAGTTAAAATACATAGTGGTTAGTATTCCACGCAGCATAAAATCTAGTAAGTCAGAAGTTTTCATGTCCCAGCTGACCATGTGTGGAAATGCAAAGCAGGTATTAAAACCAGTATTATGTCCAATATTTAAAACCAGGTTATAATTGAAGAAACATCTAAATCCTTAATTAAAAAACACAAATGAAGTGAAAGCTTTAAACTGGTACACACTGTTCACACCTATATTTCAAGTTTGGAAATGCATATTTGCAAGCAGCAATACAAAAGTATTCATGAAGAATGCATAATCTCTGAAAATTATGAAAACATCCCTGCTACCAATACATTTCTAAATACAAAACTGACTAACATTTGTTACTTCTGTGTAGCTAGAGAAGTTCGTTTTCAAAACAGATAAAATTCAGTCTGTAGGTGTGAATGGTATGAATGACAGTCTTTTTTTTTTTTTTTTTTTTTTAATTCTTTAGTTGTTTGGGATCCTTAAGCATGCAAAAGCTTTGAACAGGAGGGTCCACAAAGGAACCAGTGTTGTATTATGGCATCCAGTTAGGCCAGAGCTGGGAATGCCTCTGGGTCATCTACATCAGGAGCAGAAGCACTTGACTAGAGAGGGAAAAAAAACAAAAGCAAAAAATTAACCACAATTCTCAAATCTTGGAAATAGCCTGTGTTTAGACACTGAAATCTTAAAAAAAAGTCTTCATGTTAAAACACTACATAAAATAGATCAAAGCTTTTACTTTAAAAACAAAATTATAAATCCCAATAAGACTACATACATTTGCAATGAATTTCTCTTCAATGAACTGACTACTTTAATTATTTGACTTGTGAATTATACACAGGGCTTGTACATGCTAGATAAGTGTTCTACCACAAAGTGATACATTCCCCATCCCCAGACAAGATTTTGTCACTTCGGGCTACCCTCAATTTCATGATGTTTCATCTTCCAAGTGCTGGGATTATAGGTATGTGCTACCACACGAGCTTTACTTAGAAGTTCATATTAAGTAGATTCATATTCCAACATGTGGGTTCACATTTCTTTATTAATTTTAATTTTTCACTTGGCAACATATGAATGTTATCAATATAAAATCAGGAGGTAATTAATTAGCACATTCAATATTAGAAAAGAACCAACTATTTATAAACAGCCTGGAAACATTGAAAATGCTCATATATGTAAAATCATCCTCTATAAAGAGTCAGAAAACTATCACTGATGACAAAACCAACAGCATTGCCACTACACCACTATACACAGAAAGACTCCAAAGAAACAGGTACAGCAGTGGTTTTCACCCTGTGGGTCACAACCCTTTGTGTGGCAATGACCTTTTCACAGGTGTTATATCAGACATCCTGATACAGATTTTACATGATTCATAACAGTAGCAAAAATAGTTATGAAGCATTAATGTAAATAATTTAATGGTTGGTAGTCACCACATGAGGACTGTATGGTTGCAGCATTAGGGAAGTTGAGAACTGAGGTAAGGCTACTTTAAAAACAAAACAAAACAAAACAAAACAGCCAGGTGTGGTTGGGCATGCCAGCATCATCTAAGTGAGTCCAGGACAGCTGAGGCTACACAGAGAAACTCTGTCTCAAAAAACAAAACAAAAAACAATTACTGAGCCAGGTGTGGTAGTGTAGGTCTTTAATACACCTGGGTGGCAGACACCAGCCTGATCTACATAGTGAGTTCCAGAACAGGTCAGTTGAAAAGTGAGACATAGTCTCAAAAAGATAAAAATAAAGGGCCAGGAGCAATGGTGTTGAGGGAGGCCAGCCTCGTCTACCAAGCAAATCCAGGACAGTCAAAGCTACACAGAGAAACACTCTCCAGAAAAATCAAAAGGTACCACAAGTAAGACAGTGAGAAGTTAAGTTATCCTAATACTCTCCTAGCAGGCAATTGTGATTTCAAAATCAACTCCATGGGCATCTATCAAAAGCTCACATTTAAAAAATGTTTTGGAGTGGGCATGATAGCAAAGACATACAAATAAACACCTTGGGAGGGTAAGGCCTCCTAACTGCAAGTTTGGACGGCCTGATACAGCACTGATAAACAAAGATTAACACTGAATTCCACTTTTTTGTTGTTGTTTTTTAAGACAGGGTTTTCCTGTGTAGCCCTGGCTGTGCTAGAACTTCTTTTGTAAAACAGACTGCTCTCAAACTCAGAGATCCACCTACCTCTGCCTTCTGAGAAGTAAGATTGAAGGTGTTTGCTACTGCCACCCAGCTTGAATCCAACTCTTAAATCATAGAGTAGACTAGAGTTTCAGGGAAACTTTTGTAATCCTAAAATTGTTCTATACCTTGATTTATTCAGTAGTGAAGATACACTTAGAGTAAAACAGCACCCTAACAAGCTCAAAGTAAGAACTCAATAGTATGGTTAGTTCAACTCACTGGCAGCACTATCCTAATCATTAAGGTACTTTAAAAAATAAAGAAAAAAATAACTAACGTCAGGTGTGGTTAGCACATGTCTTTAATCCCAGCACTCCCGCGGTCAGAGGCAGGCAGATCTCAAGTTCAAAGACTGCTTGGTCTACATAGTGAGTTCCAGGTCAGCCTAACTCCACAGTGAAATCCTGTCTCAAATGTTGTTTCTTGAAAATAAGTTATTTTTCTTTAGTCCTGTTAATCCTCCACTCTAAAAATATCTCGCCAGTAATCTCTTTTAAGTCCTAAAATCACTTCAAACAAAAAAAGGCATTTTAAAATTACCTTGTCAGTCCTGCTGCCACGGTTTGGACGACCACCACGCCCACGTCCACCACGTCCTCCCCTGCCACCACGTCCTGGGCGACCTAGGTCTCCGAAATTGATCTCCAGTTGAGACGTTATATCATTTGCTGGCTTCCGGAAATGATGGTCCATAACTGAATCTTCAGCATGAGCCTAAAATGTTAAATGAAGACTTTTGGGTAATTAATATAAAGGTAATGCTGCAAAATTGCTAAATGTGCTTTCTCCCCTAAAGACCAATTACCAATCTTGTACTTTGTGTGAATTAAAATATATCCACCATCTAGCTGTACAGATAATAAGCTCATTTGTGGCTCAGGTAGTGGCCTTGAAGAAGGAACTTTCCTTTATCACAAATTCCTCTGAACTGCAGATGAGACCAATAGTCCTTGTTTAATGGCATATAATGTAAGTAACAAGTTTTCACTCCAGTACTCAATCTTACAGCAGTGAACCTATGTGATATTTAAAACAGGTCCTTCAAATTGTGATTCCAATGTGAACCCCTAATGATCTTTGGATAAGAGGCATGCAGTTTCTTCTAGTGATAAATCTGGGGGATTTTTATATTCTTTCAAACTAGCACCACCTACACAAGACTGAATGTACAAATTACTTAAGTTTTGTTGTTTACATGCAGTTATAGGCGGAACAAGCTTGCCTACCTCAAATATCAAATTTTTGAGGGTACCATGATTTTCAAATTAGGGACACTGCAAAATCAGAAAGCTGTCTGGTTTCAAGCTTTTTAGACAAGGATTTTTCATCCTTCATTGTTCCTCCATATAAACTGCTTCAAGTCAAACAATGTAAACTTTACATAAGGGACTCCTGGGATTCACTAAAAAGACTTTACTAATAAAGTGTTAAAACAAAACTAGGATCTTTATATATAAGCTACATGTCTTAGAATGGAAGAAAAACCTTAGTATCACTTAATGCCTGATTTTTATTATAGATGAAATTACTTTTAATCCCTGGCTTAAAAGTTTGCTTTACACTAATCAAAGTTGGTTTTTTCTTATTCTTAACACACATAAAATCTATTTTGAAGAGTAATGAATACACTGTCCTTTCTAGTTACCTGAAAGATCACAGCTGTTATTTACTGTAAAACAAAATGAACATTCTATTTACATTCATTTCTATATACTAATATCCAAATTAAATTCTATCCCTTTAGTTATAACTCAATTTTAAAGGCAATACAGTTCTTTGAATATAAATTTTAAGGAAATCTAAAAATGATAAATATAAATTACAAAGGCATTAGATAAATTAAAAACACTTTTTATAGCTTGTGTTTTTATCTGGGTATAAATGTTTGGTATTTCAAACCATTAACGTCATTTACTAACTTTCTAGAGCACAGAAGCAAAACAAGCTCAACTGAATACATTTAAATCTGGATCAGGGCTGAAGAAATGGCTCAGTGGTTAAGAGCACTGGCTGCTCTTACAAAGAACAGTTCCTGGGGATTTAACACCCTCATGCCTATGCATATAAAATGAAGTTAAATAAACCAGGCAGTGGTGGTGCATGCCTTTAATCCCAGCACTTGGGAGGCAGAGGAAGATGGATGGATCTCTATGAGTTCGTGGCCAGCCTGGTCTACAAAGTGAGTTCAGGACAACCAAGGCTACACAGAGAAACCCTGTCTCAAAAAACTAAAAACCAAAGCAAAAAATAAAAAGTTAAATAAATTATAAATACATAAAATAAACATGGATAGGTTTACTACACAGAAGGTGCTCAGGGCACTTTCCTAACTTTTAGGTGTGATGACACCAAACAAACCCACTCACTCATCTCTAAGAGCACCTAGAATATCAACTTACACTCATCTCTGCTGTCAGTAGTGATTCAGTTTACATCACATTATTGTCATATAGGTAATCTCAATGTGAAAGTCCATATTCACATCACAAAGGCAAAATTTATATATGAACCCAGAGTAGCTTGATAAAGAATGTCAAACTTTCATATTTTTTCAAAGCCAACCATGTATTTTATAATTTTAAAAAATTGCAAATCATACCTTCTTACTTTATATAGTAGTCTCCAATATTTACAGAAGATACTAAAATCCAGGAAATGCCTGAAACCAAAGCCTACAGTAGCCTTTATTCCTATAAACTAATGGGCAAGTAGTGCACACAATGCAGGTAAGATACAGTTGTAAACCAACGATTCACACCATCAGTCAGACAGTTTAGGAGAATGCTAAGCCTCTACCACACTAGTTAATGGAATGCAACTTATGAATTTCTACAATTTTCTATTTAGTCTTTTTGGACCTTAGTTGCTTTCAGATTAACTAAAAACAAGACAAAAATCATACGTAAACAGGACTGCTGTAGTTTTCTGAAAAGTTCTGGTAAAATATTTCAAATTAGAACACACATATTAATATACTGATGAATTTTCCTAATATCACAATTAGATTTATCATATTAACATAGAGTGCTATTTGAGATGGAAACTTCTACACTGATTTTTAGAGTTCCATCAGGATGCCCATCTCTGTTGTTCTACTTCTACAACACTAACAATCTTAACTGCAAGAAAAATTCATTCTAAGCCAGACACGGTGGTACACGCCTTAATCCCCGCACTTGGGACGTAGAGGCAGTTGGATCTTTGTGAGTTCAAGGCCAGCCTGGTCTACAAGTGAGTCCAGGACAGCCAAGGCTACACAGTTTAGAAACTCTGTCTCGAAAAACCAAAAAAGAAAGAAAAATTCATTCTAATGAAACAGACTGTACTTTTTAAGACGTGACATTTAAGGGCTGGAGATGCACAGCAGTTAAGAGCAGTGTTTGCTCTCCCAGGCATCCTGAGTTCAATTCCCAGCAACCACATGGTGGCTCACAACCATCTACACACTCTAATGCCCTCTTCTGGAATGCAGGTATACATGCAGATAGAACATCATACACATAAACAAAACCTTATTCATTTTTTTATGTATACAGTATTCTGCTCACACTGCACACCAGAAGAGGGCACCAGATCTCATTATAGATGATTGTGAGCCACCAACTTGTTGATGAGAACTAAACTCAGACCTTTGGAAGAACACAGTGCTCTTAACCTCTGAGCCGTCTCTCCAGCCCAAATGAATCTTTAAAAAAAGGAGAAAGGAAAAGAAAACACAATGACTTGACATTTAAGACCATTTCTTCATTTATATTTTTATAAAGTAAATGTTAAAAACCATCCCTCCTCTAAACCAACTCTATTTAACCTCAATTCTACTTTACAATGTTTCTCATACTGGCCTCAGCCATTTTTATGTCCAAAATGCTACAGGTTATGACTCCATAACAGAAAATGTGTATTATGTTTGAAGCCCTAGGTTCATGCCCCAATATCAAAAATAAGTGGGTAAACAAAACCTTATTCAATCTTGTAATTAGCCAGGTAGTGTGGCACATGCCTTTTATCCCAGCACTTGAGAGGCAGAGGCAGGCAGATCGCTGTGAGTTAGAAATCAGCCTGGTCTACAAAGCGAGTCCAGGACAGCCAAGGCTACACAGAGAACCCTGCCTCAGGGAAATAAATATCTTGTGAATTATAGGCTGCCTTAACATTTAACTTTACCTTGCGATGACAGAACTTGACATGAATAAATGCATGGATCAAAAAGGTCAGCAAAAGCTGCTAGGGAAAAATAATATGAGAAATACTGTGTTTGGGTAGAGTCATATTTACATAAGCCTTAGCCATCAACATTACTCTCAAATATTTACATTTGTTTCCATGTTTCAGAGAGAAAAGAAATTATAATTAGTCTTTATAAGACACCATTCCATAATAAGGAAAAATACTAGCACTTTGTGAGTCCTGAATATTTTTCTTTCTGAGAAAGTTATCTACACTAAATAAGCCTAAAAGAAAGCTTAAAAGTTATCCGTATCGGCCTAGCCAGGCAGTGATGGTCCATGTCTTTAACCCCAGCACTTAGGAGGCAGAAGCAGTTGGGTCTAAGTTCAAAGCCAGCCTGGCCTACAGAACAAGTTCCAGGACAAGTTCCACAGGAAACCCAACCTTGAAAAAACAAAGTTATTCATTTAAAAACTAAAACAAAAATTATAATTCAAGTCACATCTGAAAAAATTTAAACAATTTTAACTTTACCTCTTCACTTTTTGATTTATGCAGAACAAATCCCTTTTTCCATTGTCCATCAGCACCTTCATTTGGTTTTCGGATATTAAATTCTACTTTTGCTCGGTCTTTATTTTGAATAGCTTTCCACTCATCCAAAGTCATCTCTTTTGGACCCTCTTCCTTAACCTCTTCAACTTCATTCTCCCTGTGAACAAGATATTTAAATTTTATGCCTGATGGCTGATACTAACTTATAGGAAAATACTTGGGGGACTGAAGAGATGGCTCAGGTTAAGAGCACTCACTGACTTGGCTATTCTTGCTGAGAGCTGTGGAGCAGTTCCCAGCACACAGGATATCTAGCTCACTACTCCCTGTTAACTCCAGTTCTAGGAGACCAGAGCCTTCTTCTGAACCCCCTATGCAACAAACAAGCAAATGGTACATACATACCCGTAGGCAAAACTCCCATATACATATAGCAAAATTGTAAACTATGTACGCATATACATAATTGTTATTTATTTATTTATATATTTATATATTCCAGCATATAAAATGATTCCCAACTTTAACTTTTCCAGTTAAAATATAGTTTGCAGTCCAAAACTGCAGCACAGGGTAAGCAAGTCTTATATGGCGAGTATATTCTAAACTCTGTTTTAACTAGAAAAGTTAAAATTGGGGGGAGGGGGGAAATCTGGTATATAAAATTACAATTGGATATTCTGTTAGTAATCTATTAGTAGATTTCAAGAGTGAAATTGTAGTTTTCTCTATAACCCAGAGACCACCATGCAGCATGGTAGATGAGTCCATTTGCATACAGATTTTTTGAACAAATTACATTACAATATCTAACTTGAAACGTATTAACCCATTAATACACTTTTCCTTGATACAATACTTTAAACTGTACCATCTTGTGTGACTAATCTGTATATTTTCTTCTAAAGCAGCGTATGCAGTGCACACAGGTGTTCACTTGTGCTTGTGCACACAAAGGCCAATATTGGCATTTTCCCTAATCATTCTCTGCTTTATTTTTTGAGACCATGATCTTTCACTGAAGCTAAAGCTAACCAACTGGCTAGGCTGGCTGGCCCATGAACTCTAGAAAATCCTCCCACCCCCATTAGGAGAGGTAAGGTTGGTCAGGTATGCACCCATGCCTGGGTTTATGTGGGTGCTAGAAAGGTCTTGAAAATTGAGCAGCAGACAGTTTATTGACCGAATCATCTCTACCCATGTTTTCATTTCAATAAAGGGGGCCATTATCTGATGCTCTTCTAATTTAGCACTCAAGCAAAGTATAAAAACTTCATTCCTACAAATCTGAAATTCTATGTAATTCCAACTCTCAAACCAACTAACCTCTAACATATGGACAGGAGACTGAGGTCTCACTAGTAATGGACTGTCCACAAAAACAAACTGGTCTCAATATTAATACCAATATAATTCCCAGACCTTAGCTATTGTAATTATCTGTTCCCCTTCCTATATCATGCATAGCCTAGGAACCTATTATCTTAGTCTAATTCCAAATGTCACCAAACAAACCAGTTGCTATTTTGGGAGCTCTGCTTCCTCCCAAATATAGCAAGTGATTTAGTTTAACATCACTGCTAAAATATATTTATATAGTTCTTTGTATTTGGACAGATTCTATCTTACAATTTCCTGGAGTAAATTTACTTTCAGTCTTGACAGGACATTATTGAACATTAAGTATATCAAATCATTTTACAGATAGAATGAAAGCTCTGAAACTGTCCTACTGGTTCACCAGTTCTGACAGTGAAACCTACCTTTAAAGACTACAAGAAGTTTTACTTCTTAAACTTATTCTTCAAATAAGATTACATTTGGTTTCCTCATACTTGACTAAGATCAGACTACTCTGAGTGGTGAGCATCATCTTCATTAGAACAATTACTTCAATTGCTCCTGACCAAAAGAATCCTTTTTTCCCCCAGAGACAGGGTTTCTCTGCATAGCCTTAGCTGTCCTGGACTCGCTTTGTAGACCAGGCAGACCTCGAACTCACAGTGATCCACCTGCCTCTGCCTCTGAGTGCTGGGATTAAAGGTGTGTACCACCACGCCCGGCCCAGAAGAATCCTTTCTAATAATCCATGAATGTATTTTGTTCTGAGAAAGTCTTTGAGGATCACTCTGAAAATGATTCACATTTGTGTAATAAAGAAAAAAGCCAGGCACGGTGGGACGCGCCTATAATCTCAGCACTGAGGAGGCAGGTGGATCTCTGTTGAGTTCGATCCTGGTATGTAAAGCGAGTCGTCCAGGACAGCCAAGGCTACAGAGAAACCCTGTCTCGAAAAACCAAAACAGATTCACCATTAATCCCTATGTTTATTCCTCCAAAGTAATACATTTCATATATAATATGAAATATATTATAAATTCTTTTGTTGCTGTTTTGATATTTTTCAAGATAGGGTTTCCTTTTATGGCTCTGCCAGTCCTGAAACTCTCTATAGACCAGGCTGGTCTAACATTCAGAGATTCACCTGCCTCTGCTGGGATTAAAGGTATGTGCCACCATGCCCAGCATAAATTCTCAATGTTAAAAAGAAAAAAAAAATCTGAGCTGGAGAGATGGCTACAGAGAAACTCTGTCTCAAAAAACCAAAACAGCTGGGCATGGTGGTGCACACCTTTAATCCCAGCACTCAGGGAGGCAGAGGCAGGTGGATCGCTTTGAGTTCCAGGCCAGCCTGGTCTACAAAGCGAGTATAGGACAGCCAAGACTACACAGAGAAACCCTGTCTCAAAAAAACCAAAACCAAACCAACCGAAAAATACTTGCTCACCATGCTTGGGGGGTAGGGTGCAAAGAAATTAGTGCACACCTTTAATCCCAGCAGTTGGGAGGCAGAAGCAGGTGATCTACAGCCAGCGTGGTCTACAAAAAGGTCCAGGACAGCCAAGGCTACACAGAGAAACCCTGTCTCAAAGGGGAGGGGGGAGATGCTCACCAAAATAGCACTTAAAAAAAAAAAAAAAAGATGGGTGGTGGTGGTGCAGGCGTTTAATCCCACCACTCAAGAGGCAGAGGCAGGCAGATCACTGTGAATTCAAGGCCAGCCTGGTCTACAAAGTGGGTCCAGGACAGCCAAGGCTACACAGAGAAACCGTCTCAAAAAACCAAACAAAGCAAAAAAAAAAAAAAAAAAAAAAAAAAAAAAAAAAAAAAAAAAAAAGGATTTATTTAGTTATTGTTATATATATGTACACCTGCAGGCCAGAAAAGGGCATAAGATCAACTTAACAGATGGCTGTGAGCCACCATGTGGTTACTGGGAATTGAACTCAGGACCTCTGGAAGAGCAGTTGGTGCTCTTAACCTCTGAATCATCTCTCCATTCCCCAAAATAGCAGTTTATATTTCTTCTTATTCCTTCCTCCCTGCCCCCCCCATAGCCTTGCTATGTAGCCCAGACTGGACTTGGACTCCTGATCATTCTGCATCTAAGTACTATTTATGGCCTTTATTACCATGTCCAGCTACCAGCACTATTCTTTTGGAAAAAGTTTAGAAAGATGACTCCTTCTCTGACTGATCTGATGTTGACCTGAGAATTACTGTCCTATATGAAATGACACAGGCCCAACACAGTTCCAAGAAACAAGACAGAAAACCTAAAAATGAATCCATATATTTGCAGCCAATTGATTATTTCACATTACAATTCCGTAAGAATATACACCAGAGAATGACAGTCTTTTCAATAAATGACAGTAGGAAACCTGGGCTTTCTCCTATGTTCTGTATAAAAACCAACTCAAGAGGGGTGGGGTGCATACCTTTAATCCCAGTGCTTGGGAGGCAGATCAAGACCAGCCTGGTGTACAGTGTAATTACTAGACAGCCAAGGCTACACACACACAGAAACCCTGTCTGGAAAAAAACAAAAAAACAAAAGAAAAAGCAAAAACAAAACAACCAACTCACCAGTTAAAAAATGTAAATGGATTGAATGGTGAGTGGTAGCCCAGCACTACAGAGAGAAGCACTAAAGAGAGGCAAGCAGATCTTCTGAACCAGTCTGGTTTACATATTACCTTCTAGGCCAGCACTGTAAAATAGTGAGACTCTGTCTCAAAAATCAAACAGGACTTGGGAAATCACTCAGCAGTTACGGCCAACTCCAAGTATAGATCTAATGACCTCCTCTGGCCTCTATGGGTACTGCATGCACATCATGCACATACAGAGTTACAGCATCCATTAATAACAAATAATAGCCAGGCATGTTGGCGCATGCTTGTAACCCAAGCACTTGGGAGGCAGACGGATCATTGTGAGTTCAAGGCCAGCCTGGTCTTCAAGGCAAGTCCAAGACAGCTAAGTCTACAAAGAGAAACCCTGTCTCAAAAAACAAAACAAGAACAAACAAACAAAAACCAGTAACAAAGTTCAAATAGCAGGACTCCTTCAGGAGAATGGGTCTAGCCAAAGACCCTGAAAGGTAAGGAAACAAAAGGTGATCAATGGGATGACATCAAAGACAATGTACACAGACGGAAGAAAATACGTAACCCACTCAGCAACAAGTGACTCAAAAATGCAAAACAGCTCGACAATAAAAAATCAGTCTGACTTTTAAAAAATTAGTAAATGAGGGCAGACTAGCACTTGGGTTTTTTGTTTTGTTTTTCGAGACAGGGTTTCTCTGTGTAGCCTTGGCTGTCCTGGACTCACTTTGTAGACCAGGCTGGCCTCGAACTCACAGGGACCTGCCTCTGCCTCCGGAGTGCTGGGACTAAAGGCGTGCACCACCACGCCCAGCCAGACCAGCACTTGGAAGGCATAGTTAATCCAAAGTGAGTCCAGGGCAGCCAGGGCTGTTACACAGAAAAACCCTGCTGGAAAAACCAAAGAGAAAGAGAAAAAGAAAAAGAAAGGTGTGTGTGTGTGTGTGTGTGTGTGTGTGTGTGTGTGTGTGTGTGT
>OU015744.1:135112620-135148871 GCA_907169655.1 Acomys percivali
ACAAGAGGTCCTAAATAAGAGTCCTAGCAATGCAACGACATGACTGGGCACACTTGTAATCCCTGCACTTAGAAAGGATCATATGTAAGCAAAGTGATTCTCCAGTCAGAGCTACATGAGACCCTGACTATCAAAAACAACACTATCAAAATCACAGTGGGATCCTATCATCCTAATCATAAACAGCTATTAACAGAAAGAAATAAATGTTGATGAGGATGCAGAGAAAATATTCCTCCAACAATATCAGAAATGTCCATCAATACAACCACAATGGAAATCAAAGGTTCTCAAAAGAATAAACACCTAGAAATATAACAATTTCATCATTTGAAATATAGTATGAACTTAACTTTTCCTGGGTAGACATGAATAAGCATGTATTTGCTCCACATGAAGCACACAAGTTAAATTATTCCACCCTCACGGTGGACCAATGAGTTTCACTAGTTATTTATAAGCATATGGGTAAGGGTTTTTTTTAACAGGCACACAGGACAATAATACCATGAAAAAAATTTTTTTCACTCACCCATTAGCAATCATTAATAGCTCATACATACTCAGAAAAGGTAGGGTCCTCAGACCACATGGCAAACCCCACTTGAACCAGCATTAATTTAGCAGGAACTGATTTCAAGACAGTAGTGTGCATGTCATGCCCAGTAGATAGAGTTTCACAACATATCTAAAGGAAATAAAACCAGTATGCCAAAAATACACCCATAGTACGTTGTTTACTGTAGCACTGGTTAACAGTCCAGGGGAATCCAACACCCTCTCCTGGCCTCTGTAGATACATGAATGCAGTGCACTTAACATACGTGCAGGCAATATTCATATACACCAAGCTTTTTTAAACGACACTTCTAAATTCTTAGAACTTAGAATCAGACAGAAATTTAATCCTGAGTTCCAGGACAACCTAAACTACACAGCAAGGCAATGCTAATGAGCTAAAAACATTCTCACCATTGCTTTTCACAGTTTCAAATACTTTTTTGTGATTAGGGCTGAAGGCTTTACTCAATATACGTGTATTTCCCAATTTTACAAGGTTTTCTGTGTAGCCTTGGCTGTCCTGGACTGGCTTTGTAAACCAGGCTGACCTCATAAGAGATTGGCCTGCCACTGTCTTCCTGAGTACTGGGATCACAGGCATGTGACACCATGCTTGGCTTCCTTAACCTTTATAAGGTGTTTGAAAACGGCATAATTGTGAAGCTAACAATACATCAGGCACAGTAGTATACTCCTAAATTCTTAGTACTAAGAATCTGAGACAGGAGAATCCTGAGTTCCAGGACAACCTAAACTACACAGCAAGGTAACGCTCAAAGCAAGAAAGTCTTATCACACAAAACCACTTACTTATTTTCAGTGTCTGCCACTGGGTGCTCTTCACCTTCAGGTGTTTCCTCAGTCACATTTGATTGATCCAAATCACTGCAATTATAAGATATTTGTTTCTGAATGTATTTGGGAGACTCTCTAAGGAAAGAAAGAAAAAAGAAAGGCATCTAGGTCCATTTACATGTAGGCAAAAGTCCTTCATACCAAAGCAAAAACTTTTACATTCTTATGTATTTCTAATTTAATTCTATTTCTACTAATTTTACTCTCCAGTAGACCTCTAGGAGAAAACAAATCATTGTATACACAAATTAATTCACAATTTTTAAACAAGGCTTTTAAAGTCAGACACAGCAGTAGAGGCCTATAATTAACTACATAGCAAGTTAAGACTAACCTTGACTACAGAAAACCCAATCTCAAAAAAATCCAAGAACAAAAACCAAGGAGGGGGCTGGAGAAATGGCTCAGTGGTTTAGAGCACCGCCTGCTCTTCCAAAGGACCAAGGTTCAATTCCCAGCAACCACATGGCAGCTCACAACTGTCTGTAATTCCAAGATCTGACACCCTCACACCAATGCACATAAATTTAAAAAATTAAATGTTTAAAAAGAGGGCGAGAGGGCTTATCAAATTTACCAAGAACAAGACTACAACATGATGTTAGTAGTTCTACTACTCCCAGAATCATCATAACAGGGGCTTCAGGAAAATTAGTATACATCCATTATCAAAATAAAACATTAATATACTTAAGTATAGAAAAACTGTTCATTTAATTTAAACTTATCCCATAAGATACTATAAGGTTAAGGCCTAGAGACAGAACATCCATTCAGGAACAATATTTAAGCACTGATAATCCACTAGTAAGTTGCAGTTTTGGTTTCAATGACATTATTTAACTTTATAAAAAAAAATCAGAATACCAACGTTAATTCATCTTTGACAGTTCCCCAGTTGTGAGATCCGCTACCTCCACGTTTGTCCTCATGTTTCAGGCCACTGTAATGTGAAAAAGAACTAACAAAACTGAGTTAACATTATACTCTTTAGTTCTAGAAATTCAAATTTTGTTTTTATTAAATAAGCACATCTAAATTTCAAGCATACAACAATCAATATAAGACTTACGATCTATCACTTCCACTATGCCTATCAAATTCACGTTTGCCACGAGAATCAAATCCATCGCCTCGGCCCATTCCACGTCCACGGCCTCCTCGACCCCTTCCAAGACCACCTCGGCCTCGGATAGGCCGTTCAATAATCGGTCTACAAAGAAAAAATTTTAATTGTATCTCTAATATTTCCAGAAACTGGAAAAATCCACTCTAAGCTCAAAAATACGTTTATTGGCTCATAACCCAATAATTTTTTTATTTTAACTTTTTTTTTGAGGCAGGATTTCTCTGTATAGCTTTGGCTGTCCTGGACTCGCTTTGTAGACCAGGCTAGCCTCAAACTCACATCAGCCTGCCTACCTAATACATGGTGCAGAAAACTCCAACTTTATTTCTACTCATATACGAGAGATTTAGAAATTGCTTTGCAAGAAAAGCACTGCTGTTAAGACACATACACTGACTCACACTGCTTGTCATACTGTTTTTCAACAATAGACCTAAAAACTATCATCACATGTAGCTTTAATATGCTGTGTAAGTGAGAGCCAATAAACTTATTGACTGGACAGAGGAAGGAAAAGAAACTGGCCACTGAGTTAATTAAAATATTTACTATTGAGAACTAATTTAAAACATGTTACCAGAAATGTAAATACAACACATAGTCACAATTATCTAAAATACACATAAGTAATGACCTCCAACTACTACCTGGCAATTATGCCCAATTTATAGCTTTACATTGAGATCTAACTATAAGGTGACAAAGCAAGAAAACCTTGTTTAAAGCTTACCTATCAACTGAAAATTCACCTCCTTCACCCTTTTCTTCAAGTGGCTTTTCAAATCTTCTTTCACGAGGTGCTCGCCTTTCTTGTCTCCTATCAGTTATTTTCCCATCACCTTGAAGTTGTTGATCAGGTCTTCTTCCAACTCGCCTTATTCCTTATGACAAATAAGCAAATAAATCATTTTTATAACACAAAAACTTTAGATTATTAAGGTTGCTGGACCATGTATAATTAGAACATTCTTACTCAACAATAATCATCTCAAACTTCATCTACAACTGACACAGAAACCACTGAACACCATTATCCTTTCGTTTCCAAGTCAAAGTCTCTTACAACAGAAATTTAAACCGACAGTATTTCAATCAACTGATACATTTTTGGCTTTAAAAGCATCAAAGCTAATACCAGTAGCCATTCTTAAATAACCAAAAACTGGATATCCATTAAACATGCCCCTCAGGAGAATTAAATTCACTGTATTATTCTATATAATCTGGAGGGGAAGGCAATAGAGACCTCTTCATTCTATAAAATTATAATTCTGAAAGGAAAGCAAAAGGCACTTATAAGTTCTATGAAACAACTCCCTAATTTAAAATAGCTTTTTGAGCTAAACAGTCCCTATAACACTAACACTAAAAAGAATGACTGGGACAAGGTAGGTTTGCAAGGTCAAGGCCACTCTGGATTACAAAGAGACCATGTCCCAAAAAAGAAAATAGAGCTATTTAACCAAGAAAAATACCCACCTACCTCAGACCTGAAACATTCAAAGCCCAAGTATGGGTGTACACATAGCCCTATACATACATACATATATGTATTTCCAAATCTATGTTTAAACACTATTTTGTAAGCATTAGGAAATATTTCATTATTAGTTTGTATAGAAAGCCTTTTTCAGCGGGGCATGGTGGCGCACACTTTTAATCCCAGCACTCAGGAGACAGAGCCAGGCGGATCACTTGAGTTCAAGGACAGCCTGGTCTACAAAGAGAGTCTAGGACAGCCAAGGCTACACAGAGAAACCCTGTGTGAGGAGAGAGCCTTTTTCTAGGTCTGCTCTTCAGTATCTGCTTTTAATGCATCTTCAAGAATTAGTCACAGAAAGGCATTCTTTTAGCAGTTATATACTAAGGAGACTGTGACTATAGCTTATTACCAGGGTGTCAATAACATGCAAAGCACAGAGTTCAGTCACAGGACCCACCCACAAAAAAGAACATAGAAAGCTCATGGCACCAAGTGTTATTTAAGGCATTGACTAATTTTTCTGGTAATACAGGAAACTCACAAAAATAAACAAAAAATAAAAATGAATTATTGGTAGTCTTAAGGACACGTTGATAGTTAAAGCATGCCTAACATTTCAGGTATAATAAAAAAAAATAGCTGAGAAGTCATTTTTGTAAAATCTTAAGTAATTCGACTAATTCTAAGAAAATGGAACACCATCAGTATATCTTTAACTATAGTCTTAGGGTAAATGTGAAATTCTCTAATAAAACTCATTCTCTGTACATTCTCAGGACAAGCCCTAAATGTAGACCTTAGACCAAGACATTTACATATATTTCATCAGAAGTATAGTGCATTAGGGTGGAGCTATGGAACCAGCTCAGTCCTTGTAATGATAACCAAGCTAAACACACCCAAAGAACAATGGCTTGCTTCCCCACCCAATATTCAGTATGAGGCCTACTTAATCAGGAAAAAAGTGTATTAAGTACATCAAGGAGTTGGGAATGAAGCTAGGTTAGAGCTGCCTTAGCCTAGTTTGGGAAATGCAGGGGGTGGGGTGGGGTGGGGTCTATCATTATCACCACAAAAAAGTAAATTCACCTTATGGAAATGATACTTTTTTAAAAATGCAAGCTTCTTTTACTGTACTCAACTCTACTTGAGTTCTTAATTGCACTAATATCCAGGGTGGGCTAAACCCAAAAATCTGTTCTACACTAAATGACATTTTGCCAATTCTCAAGTTCTTCAATAAACAAAAGCTACAAAATTTACTTAAGGAAAATACTACATTCCAGTATTGTGTTATTAAGACACAGGACACACCATTTTTAGAGGTAGGTACTTTGCTTACAAGTCTACCAACCACCATCCAAGACACAGCACGACTGGCATTTCTATTCTAAATCCCCCCCCCCTTTGTATATCAAAGCAACCCTGGTTTAAGGATTGGGGATATGGGTGGCGAGGGTTTTCCTTAGTATGGACAAGTTCCTGAGTTCAATCCCCAATACAATCAAAAAAGATTTCTGAAATACTACGAGAAAATGTTGACCACTAACATAAGAAAGTTTTCTGAACGACTTAAGTAAATGACAAACTTGATCCTGGCTATAAATAAAATGCCCTACACTTATGACTTACAATGCTGTAAGATCATAGATTGGTTGTGTGATGAAAACTAAGTTAATTTATAATCAAGCCTCATGGTTTAAATATTTTTAATGATTTCACCTAGCTGATGTGTCTTATTTAGACTCAACTCTTTTCGTGTACTTTCTTCAATTACAGGCATCAAGGAGGTAAATTTTAGCTGTTTAAAATACACCAGCCAGTGTTCCTTAACACAGGAATGAAATGCCTTATTCAAGTGTGTACTGTAAAGCTCAATCGGGTGAGTACCTCTGTCCAACTGATATTTTCTAGCACTTCCAGACTATGTTATCCCTTCCAAATCTATTAACACAAGAATTCCTTTTTTTTTTTTCAATCAACTAGGTACTGGATGTTTTACCCCAAGCTTTATAAAAAAAGAAAAAAAAAAGACCCTTGCCCCCCAAAAACTAGCACAACCTAATGAGAAACAATTCCTTTCATGAGCACGTGGCAGTAAGAGGCAACTTTATCATACAGTAGCAATTTTTACAATTTACAGGTTATATTCTTTCTACACCCACTTGCTATTTATTGTACACTTTCCTCCGCTTTGCCTTTTCACCCACAATAAGCCAATAATGAGCAAGAATGCAAAATTCAAAACAACGCTGAAACTTCAGGTGCCCTGGGAGAGGCTATTAACCTGACCACGCTTCACGCACGTGTGAAGGAAACGCTGCAGACTCTACAGAGCTCTGCTGCATGCAGGGACGTGACAGGCCGGGCACTGATTTCACCCGAGAGGCAAAGCAAGAAAAGTGCTTAGACCCGGGGGCTTCAGAGAGCTGGAAGGCGGCTTCTGAGAAAGCCCAGTATTCATTGAGAACCCCTTCTAAAACAAGCGGGGCCAAACTCCTCTCCTTTCCAGCAGTTTAAAACACTCCAGTAAGTTACAGTAAGTGTAACACAAAAGCGAAAGAGCGCAAAACAACAACAACAAAAAAAAAGCACACGTGGGACCCAAACAGCACCTTCCTCCACTCTACCAGCACCCCAAACACAGACGGCAGCCTTCTTGGAAACTCCGAGCCTTTCCATGAGGGTCCGCGCCATTGTGGGACAAGATGGCAGGGGCAGGAGCCCGGAGAGCAGGCACAGCACACAGGAGCACTCCGGGCAGGAAGCAGTGCCCGCGCAGCTCCCAGGGCGCGGAAGAGCCAGCGGCGGGCGAGCGCCCGGCCGGAATCGGCGGGAACGCCGGGGACGCCTTCTCGGAGCTCGCTCGGGCAGCCCGAGGCGGGAAGGCTCCCGCCGAGCCTGCTGGCGGCGTGGGACACGGGGACCGGACACGGGGACCAGCCACGCTCCCCAGCACCGTGGGGGGTTCCGAGGGCTCCGCGGCCCCTCCAGCTGCACGAGCAAGCGGCGGCGCACGCCCCCGTCCTGCCCGCCAGCCCGGGGCTCCCCACCGCCTCGCCCGGCTTTACCTTCTTTCTTAAGCGCCACCGGCGGCTGCGTCTCCTCCTTTTTGTCGGCCACGCCGACGTTGGGGGGCAGCGGGTTCTTGCGGTCTTTCTGGGACTCTTTACGCAACTGTTTGCCCGCCGCGTTCGAGTTGGTCTGGGCCGCGGCCTGAGCTGCGCTCTTGGCCCCGGGGCCCCCAACGCCGCCCCCGCCGGCTTCTTTTTTCTTGTTCTCTGCTGCCTTCAGCACCTCGAAAGGGTCCGATTCGTCGTCAAATAGCTGGTCGAATCGGTTGGTGACCACGCAGCCGAAGCCTTCCTGTAGGTGCCCAGGCATGATGGTGGCTCGGCGGCGCGTTCCTCCACGGATTGCAGCGGACCGCGCCGAGCCAAAAGCGCCTGCTTCAGCTCTTCCCACAAGATGGCCGGGCCGAGAGAGGGGGGCCGCCTTCTCTTCCGGCGCCAGGCACACATCCGGGAGCGGCCTACGCCGCACAGCACCATGGGGCATGTAGGCCACAGCCGATTATCCCGTGGCGACTGTCTACTCCTGAACTACCACTCCCGGAGTGCACCGCGCAGCAACTCTTCGCGCGCGCCTGAGAGGCGGGATCTCACGGAAGGAGAGTGCGGCGTGCTCGGCGAAGGTGGGGAAGCGTGTATTGGGCGGAGTTCTGCCACCTGCTCTTGTCACCCTCAAACTCTCGGTCTTTAGCTGTCCCTGAGAACAGGAAAACATGAGTGCGTCTTCTGCTCGCGAAAGCGTTCTCTGTCTTTGGTTTCAGCCACTCCGTCTCCGGCCGAGGACTTTCTCCACCTTTCTGGGAGGGTCAAGGTGACTCCCAGACCTAGTAACTGGAGCCTCAAAAACTTCCGGGGGGGGGGGGGGCGGCGGCGAGGTGCCACACTAGCCTCCTGTAGGTTGCGGCCGCCCAGCAGCACCTCGCTTGCTGTCGGGTTTCCAGAGCTTTCCTCCACCTTCCCTAGTCACCCGAGACACGTCGATTTAATTAATGTGGAACGGAATTTCAGGTTTGCTCTCACTGAGACATGAATTTGGATGGCAGAACGAATCAAAAATACGGATTGAACTATCTGGGTTGCGCGCCTTTTCCGGTCATTGCTACCATGCTTCAAGGAGCTGTTAAGCCCTGACTGCAATACTGGACGCTCGGCAAGCCTCCAAATGGCAGTGTTTGTGGAAACGCTTTCTAGAATCAATCCGATTAATTGATCCATCAGTATCTGGCCACCCAAGACTTAGAAGATAGTGGTATTAGTAAAATGTGCTCAAGGCGGTGGTGTTGCACGCTTAATCCCAGCACTCTGGAGGCAGGGGCAGGAGTTCAAGGCCAGTTGGACTACAGAGCAAGTTCCAGGATAGCAGAGGCTACACAGAAAAACCCTGTCTCAAACCCCCACCCCCGGTAAAGATAAAATGTGCTCAAGAAGAATGTTTTATAGTACATTGAATATTATGTGTGAAAGGAGAAAAATTAATTCAGATAATTTAGTAATTTCATGAAAACGCTGACAATTGCTGGGTGTGGGTGGCACATGCCTTTAATTCCAGCACTGAGGAGGCAGAGGCACGTAGATCTCTGAGTTCGAGGCCAGCCTGGTCTACAAAGTGAGTCCAGTACAGCTAGGGCTGTTACACAGAGAAACCCTGTGTCAGAACAAAACAAAACAAAAACACTTAAACCCCATTAAGGCAATCCAGTGCCAGTACATATTATAGTTTTAAAATCTTTTCAACTGGCACAGATGCTAGGAATGTTTCATCCTATCATTTTGGTTTGGTTTTTCGAGACAGGGTTTCTGTGTCATCTTGCCTGTCCTGGACTCACTTTGTAGACTAGGCTGGCCTGGAACTCAAAGCAATCTGCCTGCCTCTGCCTCCCTAGTGCTGGGATTAAAGGCGTGTGCCGTGCCCCACCACTGCCAGCTTCATCCTATCTTTTTAGGTAAATAATTATTCCCTATTCACAAGTGATGAAATTGTGTCCAAAGTGCTATGACTTACCAAGTTCACACTTAATGTTGAGTGCTAATGGCAGGCATCTAGCTGCATTACGAGATTATTGACATCAGTTCTGTAAACCAATCTCTGACTTGATAGAAGTTAAGTCAAGTGTTGAATTCTGATAACCAGGTTTAGACAGCATAGTTAAAGGTACTGACAATTTCTGAGCAGATGTTAAGACAACGTCTCGGGAAACTAGAGTACAGAATTGTACTACAGGCATCAGCAACATGCCCTTTTGGTTTAAGTTCTATCCTAGTAATCTGTTCTAATCTTCTGGCTCCTTCTCATTCTCTGGTGCATTTTATGTTCACCTGTGTCTGGCTTGTTCTCTTTCTGCAACCTGCCTCTGTAATATTGTCCTGGTAAAAACTTCCTCTGAATTCTATGAACTGAACTGCACAACTCAACTCCACTGCACTGCCTCTCAACTCACTGACTCAATCAAACTAACTGAACAGAACTCAGAGGTCTATGTGCCTGTCTTCCAGAGTGCTGGGATTAGTGGTGTGTACCACCACGCCTGGACTTCTTTACCTGAAACTTGGTCTATACCAGGCTGGCCTTGAACTCAGAGATCCGCTTGCCTCTATCTCCTGGGACTAAAGGCATGTCTGTATTCTAGCCAAATCACACAGACCTAAAAGTCTTTGGATGCGATCCCTTGCCAGAGCAGTCATGTTCTGAGTTCAGATTCCTCTGTATACATTTCACTGTATACAGGTGTGAAATTCTCTGTCCCCCAGAAACTATCAACTGTCCATAGCCCCTTAGTAATGGGTGGGGCTTGGAATCATCTACCCCCATCTATGATGGAATTTTGGCAGATTGATGTTAGGCAGGAACCACAACTGGTATGAGTTTCTGAGTGACAGCTATGTCAAGAACAGAAATTTGCATTTTAAAATACTCCTCCAGTTTTTTTGTACTTAACATTCTTTCCACTTCCTTTTTTTCATCTCACCCTGAGATTTGGTGCCAGGCCTTTCTAATCTCAGAACATTAATAATTATCACACTTTGAGTGTTTACTATGTGTTAAGCACTATATTAGGCACTTTACATATAGTTATTCGACAATTATAACAAAGTTTTTTGCCTACAAAAAACTGAAACATACAAAAAGAAAATATGCCTAGTTAGAATTAATGCCAGAGAGCAGATGGCTTTTTATCTTTTGACTGTATCAAATGCTTTAATAAATTTTTTGTTTTGTTTTGTTTTTTGAGACAGGGTTCCTTTGTGTAGCTTTTGCTGTCCTGGGCTGCCTTTGTAGACCAGGCTGGCCTCAAACGCACAGCGTTCTGCCCGCCTATGCCTCTTTGAGTGCTGAGATTAAAGATGTGTTGTGAGCTGTGTGATGTGGGCACAGGGAACTGAACTCAGTTCCTCTACAAAAGCAGCTAGCAGTCTTAACCGAGCCATTTTTTCAGCTCCAGAATACAACTTTTGAAGACAAGTTAGGATATTTCTCCCCCTCCAAACCACTCTAACCAATCATTACACTCCAATAATTCTCCCTCTTGTCTCTAACGTATCTTTTCTCCATCCCTGAGATCAACACTCCAATGAAGGCCTTCATTTCTCAACAAGAGTGTTATGTAACTGGAACTGTGACTAAATCTCATCTAGCCTGGATTATTTTTTATTACAGCATCTGCAGAGGGAAAGCTTTTGTTATAAGCATCCCTTGCCTGCCTAGTTACCAGATGCCTACCTCAGTTACATTACTTATTATACTGCTTTCAGTTGTTTAATTTTCTGTTGGCCTATCCCAGTACTTTATAAACATTGGCAGTGTTTTCTAACTGTCATACTCCCACCTTCTAGTAGTGTATAGAGGTATCTACTGCAGCTGGGCATGGTGGCACATGCCTTTGATCCCAGCACTCTCAAGTCAGAGGTGGATGGATCTTTGTGAGTTCGAGGCCAGCCTAGTCTGCAAAGTGAGTTACAAAAATGACAGGACTATTTCACAGAAAAACCTTGTCTTTAAAAAAAAAAAAGAGAGATTCTCTACTAATGAGCAAAAGAGCCTAGTGGAAACTAGAGTCCTTTTCCTTCTGAGCTTATTTGTTGTTCCTAAATATCTACTCAACAAGATCTCAGCATGCCATGCATGTTCTTACATATTTCATATGGATACAGAACTCATAATAACTACGTGAGGACGTGAGGATGGCATTATCACTTACTTAGTTTACATATGGGACCTAAGGCAAAGGGTAAATAATAAGCTTTGTGACCTTGGCCAAGTGAACTGCAAAGCTGAAATTCAAACAAAGTCCTTTGGTTCCTAACACCCTAAAGTTATTCCAAATCATCCATGTCTTTAATTGCTTGTCAAATTAGTGAATAGAGTCATTTCTAGTTTCTACAGGAGCTCTGAAGGAGGGGCTGTGTGTGGAGGCCAGAAGACACGCCTTGGCTCTCATTATTCTGGTGTCCCATACGTTTTTCAGAAGATAGGTGCAGAGAGAGTATGGCCTGTGGGCTGCCAGGCATTCTGCAATTAGGATGTTCAGACAAGATTCGATTTTGAATATGCTCAGTTATTCACACAACCTTTTTTATAATACCATGTATGGTGGTTTGAATAGGTAGGGCCCGATAGGACTCGTGTTTGAGTGCTTGGTCCATATGAAGGGGCACACTATTAGGAGGTGTGGCCTTCGTAGGGTATAACTGTTTAAATTATCTAATATTTATATCAATAAAGACACAGGAGGCAGCCAGGCGGTGGTGGTACATGCCTTGAATCCCAGCACTTGGGAGGCAGAGGCAGGCAGATCTCTGTGAGTTTGAGGCCAGCCTCGTCTACAAAGCGAGTCCAGGACAATCAAGGCTACATAGAGAAACCCTGTCTCAGGGGAAGAAAAAAAAAAAAAAAAAAAAAACCACCACAGGAGACACAAACTGAGGTAAAAAAAAAAAAAAAAAAAAAAAAAAGCTAGCTCAGCAAGGTATTTTCTAAGCTATATACAAAATATCTACTTACAAGCCTGCTTCTACAATTAAACCCCTAGCTCTTTAGAAATCTATGCTATCTGTGCCATTTTACCTAGCTAGCCTACCTTTCTCTTGAGCTCCTCTGAACCCATGAGGGCTCCCTTAGCTCGTTTTTCCTAGAATTCTGGTTTACTTGTGTTCTCCCAGCTGCTTTTCTGTAGTTCCAGCAAGTCCAAAGAGTGGGTCTCTATCTCTTACCCAGAGTTCCTTCCAAAAATGCTCTTCCAAGCCAAAAAAAAAGAGGGAGCCCTATCAAAAGTCCAATTACTTATAAAAGAAGACTGTAGCTCCTCCCCTACCCCATTGGCAGACTGAACCATGTTTTCATAGACATAATGTGGGGGCTCCAAGCCAAGTCAGTAGGGGCCGAACCGTTTCACCTTTATAGTGGAGTAGCAGGAGGCTACCCAGCTGACTTTGCCTCCAGTCATAGAGCAAAGACCACAAGACCTCTCCTAGGCAACTTGCCTTAAAATAGGTAGGAACTTTCCATTCTTTAGCATTCTTATCTATGGCAGTTTTAGAGACACACCCAAACTGCTTCTCTTTAGGACACACCTAAATGCATCTGACATATGCAATATCTATTTAGGCTTTTAGAGTTTGCTAACAATTAGTTTTTCTGTGTACAAATACTGTGTACACAATCAAATATTCTTTAACACTGGAGTAAGATGTGATCTTTTCGGAGGAAATGTGTCACTGTGCGGGCAGGCTTTGAGATCTCCTATGCTCAAGATCCTATGTCCAGTGTCTTTCTGCTGCCTGAAGATCAAGATGTAGAGCTCTCAGCTCCTTCCCCAGCACCATGTCGGCCTGCATGCTGCCATGCTTCCCACCATGATGACAATGGACTAAACCTCTGAAACTGTAAGCCAGACACAATTAAATATTCTCCTTTATAAGAGTTGCTAGTTACAGTGTCTCTTTACTCAGTGGAAACTCTAAGCCATCATGCTAATATAAAAACTAAACAGACATCTCACCAAGCAGGGAAAAGTTCTTTGGGCACAAGGATCCACTGGGGATTCTTCTCTGGTGTGGATGCTTTGGAAGCTTGCAAGTTTCAACCCACCTTTGCCATGAAGTCCTTCAGTGGTGGCAGGATAGGAGGATGGCACTGATGGAAATCTGAGGGTCTTTGGGAGTGTACATAGGCCAATGGCTAGCTGACAGGCAAGCCTGTGTAGGCTCCATGACTGTGTGAAAAGTTCAATGGTCACCAGAGCCAGTTCTAAGCACAGAGTCTCAAGTTCTCTTGCCTATGAGTATCAACAGAGGATATGGAAGCCAAGTCTTAGGAACACAGCTATGCAATCCTAGAGACCATTTCCAAAGTTTGAGTTATTGTATCATTTCACTGGGCAGTAGGTTTGCACTATCAGGGCTACAGCTTGGGGTTGGTTCACTAGCATAATAACACCATCTTAGGGCTAGCTCATTAGCATTATGAAGGCCTGTCCTGGGCAAGGCTTTTTCTGAGCTGCCTGGTGGTCTGTCAGGAATTTGTTTCTGAGGACTAGCACTTATCTGAGATACATGGTGTCAAACTTCTATTTCATTTGCATTACATTATTCCAAGTAAAACAAAATGGTCTCCAAGTTACACAGAATGTTTTGGTTTCTTGTTGTTGTTGTTGTTGTCATCATCATTGTTGTCGTTCTTCTGCTTCTTCTTCTGCTTCTGCTTCTCCTCTTTCTCCTTTTCCTCTTTCTCCTCCTCCTCCTTCTTTTCCAAGGCAGGCTTTCTCTGTGTAGCCTTGGCTGTCCTGGACTTTGTAGACCAGGCTGGCCTTGAAGTCACAGAGTTCCACCTGCCTCTGTCTCCCCAAGTGCTGGGATTACAGATGTGCACCACCACGCCAAGCTACGAAACCATTTTTAAGCTATGGCCTTACAATAGGACTTCTCTGTAGGCTTAATTTTTTAACTAATATATTTTATTACAACTTATTAAACGAGTGTACGTCACTTATAACCCAACTAACCAAAACAATAGGAAATGAGGATTAAGGAACACAACAACAAAACTGTAAGGATATCAGTTCCGAGGAGCAATTCTCCGGAACCTCAGCAGGAGCTGGAGCCCCGAAGCCTTCCCTTGAGCGGTTCTCTCTAGGAGCATCTCGAAGTGCAGCGATGAACAGCAAAAACTATCCCAACTTTCCAAAAAGCCCTGCCTCCAGTTCTGGGCTCGTTTATATATCTCCTCCCAGAGTCTGGTCACAGGATCTTTTCAGCTGGCAACAATCAAGCTCCCTCACCAAGTGGTTGGTCCTCTAGTAGATTAACCTCACCTGTTCTGTCACAAGACCTTTCACCATCCCACACATGGAGACAGGTTTATCTCTCCTTCACTTCTCAGTGGCCCAGAACTTGCCACGTAGCCTAAGTTGGTTATCTACTGAGCTCCAGATATCTGCATGTCTCCACCTCCCCAGGGCTAGAATTACAAGACAGCCATCACACCTAGCTTTTTATTTCCGTAGGTTCTGTGTATCAAATTCAGGCCCTTTTGGTTCTAAGCACTTTACCTACAGAGCTATCTTCCCAACTCTACCTCTGCCTTTTAAAGAAGAAGAGCTAAAAGTGGCATTTGGAATGGGCATGTGTTTCTATCTCATATAGAAAATATTATAAATGTCCCTGCAAATAGTTAAAATACTTTGAGAGTTTCTGGTATATGACAGTCAGTGGAAGCACTGTGAGTTAGTCAAAGACTTCTACCAAGCTATCACACGTGTTTCATACCCATGTGGTTAAGGGTGCAGACCTAAGTGTCTCTAAGCCTTCGTTTCCTTGTTTGTTAAATAGGATGTAATTTTTAGGACTACAAGTATCCAAAGAATTAATATTTTACAACATTTATAACAGTGTTGGGATGAGGGTGGCTGGAGAGATAACTTATAAGTTAAGGGCACTTGCTGCTTTTCCAAGTGGCCTGGCTTCTCAGCACATGTGTAACTCCAGTCCCAGTGGATCCAATTTTTTTTTTTTTTTTTGAGACAGAGTTTCCTCTGTGTAGCCTTGGCTGTCTTGGACTCACTTTGTAGACCAGCCTGGCCTCAAACGCACTGCGATCCACCAGCCTGGCCTCAAACTCACAGTGATCCACCAGCCTCTGCCTCCCGAATGCTGGGATTAAAGGTGTGTGCCACCATGCCCGGCTTTGATCCAATTTTTTTTTTCTAGCCTTTCAAGGCATACCAGGAACACATGGTATACAGACATACTGTGACAGGGAAAGATAGTACAGAGGTTCCTCCATCTTGTATTCTTGTCAAAGCTATTTCATGTTTGACTAGAATTTGATCTTATCTATCTATCTATCTATCTATCAATCTATCTATCTATTTATCCATCCATCTATCTATTTATTTTGTTTGTTGTTGAGATGGCGTTTCACTCTGTAACAGTACTGGCTTTCTTGGAACTCACTTTGTGGCCTAGAACTCACAGAGATCCACCTGCCTCGGCCTTGAGAGTACTGAGATTAAAGATGTGAGTCACCACACCGAGCTCCAATAATATTTTCAAATCACAGCAAAGAATGGTGAGTTTGATCTTCCTAATGAAGAATCCTATGGAAAATTACCCAACTCTATTCTTGGAACCCACAATCAAGATGTCCTAGCTAAGTTATCTTGGCTTCTGTTAATTTGCTTGCTTGTGCAAACCTCCCCCTGCAGCTGCTGAGCAAGATTTCAAGATGTGGATTTTGCCTTGAAGAACCCCTTGGAAGGGCTGGAGAGATGGCTCAGTGAATAAGAGCACTGTATACATAATTAATAAAAAATTTTTTAAAATTAAAAAAAAGAAGCCCTTGGTCTAAATGCTTGGGGTTATACTTGGGTTGCTAAATACCTAGGTGTAGTCCCAGCTGGCTAGAATGAAAACTTTTGATTGACTATAAACTGTGAGTGGCTCCCAATAACACTTTGGAAGCCCCAGCAAAATCCCCAAACTAAACTTAGGGGCTATGAGACACACAGGCGCATTGAATAGTGTGCCAGCTGGAGAGGACTCTTAGGAAGAGAAGAATCTTAGGAGATGTGTACCCTGATATGTTCCAGGGCTCCAGAAAACCATATTTGACTTCGCTGCTGAGTGCTCTAGAGACACCCTGATGCTGCCACCCAAAAGGGGAAAAAAAAGTAACTCAAAAGTCATCTACTCTGAACATCTTCAGAAGTAAGTTTGGTCTGTAGGAAACACCATCTGGTTGGTACATAAGAGGAAAAGTTGGACACAGCTGTAGATCCTGTGTGTGGGATTCATGTGGGATATCATCCACCTCCCCTCATCTGTTCAGGTACGTGAATGTGTGGTGACCACTCCTTTTTGATTTTACTATGTGTCTTTCTGTATGACTCTCTCCTTGTGTGTCTCTCTGTGTGTTTCTGTTAGTTCTGTTGGTTGGAAAAATAGATCTAAAATGGGAGGGAGAGTGAGCCATCCTGAGACCATAGCCACCACTGCCACTGAGATTTTGAACTATTTCCTGCGGGCTCATAGGCCTTGACTTTGAATGTAGCACAGTGGCTGGCTGCTGCTGCTGCTGCTGGTGGCACAGCTGGTCTTGAGTCCTGGTGGTAGCTACCCATTTCCCTGTATTAACCAATGGCTTTCTCTGGTGTAACATCCCCCTCCCCCTTAGCTTAAGACCTGTGCCCTCTTCTTAACTTTTTTTTTTTTTTTTTTTTTTTTTTTTTTGGTTTTTCCGAGACAGGGTTTCTCTGTGTAGCCTTGGCTGTCCTGGACTTGCTTTGTAGTCCAGGCTGGCCTCGAACTCACAGTGATCCACCTGCCTCTGCCTCCCGAGTGCTGGGATTAAAGGCGTGCGCCACCACCGCCCGGCTTTGTGCCCTCTTCTTGGGGACCCAAATCACACAGAGGAAAATCAAACCTAGCACTGCGAGAGGAAATTTAATGTCACCCCTCCTCCCCTAGGGCTCACTTCTAGCTTGTTTAGTCAGTTGCCTCCTGCTTGTTGTCCTCTTCTGTGCTGAGGAGGACAGAGCCTCAGAGAGTGCATAGGGAGGAGGAAATAGTCCTGAGCCTTGCACTCGCAGCTCCTCAGATACTGGTTGTACTCAGGAAAGGGGGAACTTCCCCAGTCACGCCCAGGGAAAGGTGAGGAGTGGAGGTTCAACTCCTTATCCATTCGTGGCTTATGTTTCCTTGTCTACCAGTGACTTGTATAATTGGAAGACCCCAAAACTCTCCATTTCTAGAGAAGCCACAGGCACTATTAGCCTGTTGGAAATTGTTTTAAGATAAAAGGGGGGGGGGCTGGGAATGTTTTTCAACCCTGGGGTAGAGTCGCAGCCAAGAAATCTCCACTGTGCATCTCTCAGGTCACATGCCTAGGCTACCACCTAGAGGAAGGAAAATGAGAACATTTCCACAACTGTGTTTCAGACATCCTGAGGATCCCCATTCCCACACTGAAAAAGAAAAAAGTGTGAGAATTTCTAGAGGTGGTTGGATACTGCCAGCTATGGATGGTGGGCTTTCCTGAGATGGCCAGGCCACTCTATGCCAGCACCAGGGCTGTGCAGCCTTTGGAATGGACTGAGACTGAGCAGAGGACATTCCAGGCCTTGAAAAAGGCCCTGGTGTCTGCCCCAGTCCCGGCTCTTCAAGACAATACTAAGCCATTCCACTTCCACTTGTACGTGGATGAGGTCAGAGGCAGTACTTAGGGAGTCAGGCAAACTTTGGAACCTTGGCAATGACTGTTGGCATATCTGTCCAAGAGACTTGACCTGGCTGCAGTTGTATGGCAAGCATGTACAAATAAAGGCTGTAGCTGTCACTGTCCTGCTGTCCAAAGAAACTGACAAGTTAACTTTAGGGCACAAACTGTTCCTGGCAATCCCACATTCTGTTGAGGCCATCTTGAACAGGGCACCTGAGAGATGGACGTCTAATGCCAGAGTGACCCAATACCGAGTTCTGCTTCAGGATCAAGCCTGCATTCAGTTTCATAAGATATCAGCTTTCAACTCTGCCAGTATCTTACCAGATGACAACTTCATGTGTTCCTTGCATGACTTGAAGTGACTAACCTGATCCAGTTTTTTTTTTTTTCCGGTTTTTCGAGACAGGGTTTCTCTGTGTAGCCTTGGCTGTCCTGGACTTGCTTTGTAGACAAGGCTGGCCTTGAACTCACAACAATCCACCTCTGCCTCCCTGAGTGCTGGGATTAAAGGCGTGCGCCACCATAGGCCGGCCTCAGTCTTGAAGATCTGATCTGACTGTTATCCTATTGGCAACACCCAAAAAGATATTGTTCACAAATGGGAGCAGTTTCATGCAAGACAGTATCACATATACAAGCGCAGTAGTAGTTACTCAAGATAAGACTGTCTGGGCAAGTGAACCTCAGTTCAAAGAGCTGAATTTTAGCTTTTACTCAAGCACTCTGTCAGGGAAAAGCAATGCTATCATAATGTACACTGATAGGTGATGTACTTTCCCAGTGGCTCGTGTCAATGGGTTCTATACAGGGAAAGAAGATTGCTAACCTCAGTTGGAGAAGAAATCTGACCCTATTGGAAGCTGTCTGGTTACCCAAGGGAGTGGCTATTGTCCACTGCAAAGGACATCAAAAAGGGGATTCCCCAGAAGCCAAAGGCAATAGAGCAGCTGACTTGGCCACTTGAGAAGTGGCCCTGCAACCTTTGGGACTTGTCCAAGCCTTGGGAGCATTGATAAAGCCCAGTTTACTGGACCACTTCAGGCAAGATTGAGTGGGCAAAACGAGAATTGGCAAAACAGGATGAATGAGGATGGTAGATACTGCTGGGTGGCAGGCCCATCCTGCCTGCAGGCCAGGGAAGGCAACTGGTTATGGATGACCACCAAGCCACCCACCTAGGGCCTACAGAAAGTGCTGAATTCCTCATGCCCAAGCATTAAGTTCCAAATCTGAGATGGCTGATTAAAGATGCCACTCTTAGATTCACCAACTGTACCTGTACTCAGGTAAACCCCAATGTGGGAAGGAAGAACCTCAGAAGATCCCAGCTCGAGGAAATGGGCCTGGAGGACATTGGGAGTTGGACCTTACTGAAATCTGCCTAGTGTTTTTCACCTCAAAAACTGCTGTTGTTTGTAGAGACCTCAGGATGAGTGAAAGCCTACCCCACCTGAACAAAGACTGCACCAATAAGTTACTAAGGAACTTCTTCAGGAAATAATTCCTAGTTTTAGACTGCCTCTACCTTTGAGGTCCAACAGTAGCCTGTCCTTCAAGGCCAAAGTGTCTCAAAATACGACAAAGGTACTAAACATTAATTGGAAATTATATTGTGCATATAGGCCACAGAGCTCCGGTCAGCCCCAAACCTGTGCATGGGAGTTCAGGAAAGCCAGGCATGAGAAACTCTCTCTTTTATGTCCCTTCTAAGGATGGGACAATGTGGCTCTAGGGGAGGGATGGAGTCAGTAAGTCAGGTTATAGAGAAATCTAACTAGAATAAGGCCTTCAGGGATTATGATTTTATATATGCCCTGCCGATGGTAGGTCATCCTGCCTTGACTCAATGTTAATGAAGGTCACATGAGCCCCGATTCTGGTCCTGATCCTAGTAGGGACAAGAATAGCCAGTACAACTGCCATAGGCACCTCAGCCTTGATTCTTGGGAAGCAACGTAGGGAACTCATTTCCTTGATAAACTTAGACCTAGGCCATTTGGTGAATTCTATTTCCAGGCTGGTGAGCTAAGTTGACGCCCCCACAGAGCTAGTCCTACAGAACTGAAGGAAGCTAGACCTCCTTTTTGTGAAACAGGGAGGACTTTGGATGCCAAAATAAAAATATGAAAAAATGAAAATTAGAGTTGGGTGCAGTGGTGCAAGCCTATAATCCCAGCACCCAGGGAGACAGAGGCAGGCAGGGGATCTTTATGAGTTCAAGACCAGCCCTCATAACTGTTCTGTTTTTGTTGAGCTAATATCTCACTGTGTAGTACAGTCTGGCCTCAAACTAATGATCGTCCTCATAATCATTTTTATTTAATAAATAAATAAAAATTGAAAAATGCCCCTAATCCATTGAAGTCACATACTCAGATATTAGTTGTCACTGTGAATAGTGCTGCCTGATCTGCTCCATTCTAAAATACAAATTTCTGGAGTGTGCTGCCCTTGGGCGGTCTCCATTATGTCTGCAACAGTGAATTGTTCCAGAGAATCTGCACATGTCCAGTAACTCAACCACAAGGTTTTGGAAGGAAAGGAAGAGTTAATCCATGAAAACAGATAGCTTGAATTAAAGACATGTGATATGTCATTACCTGTCACCTTCTGAGCACCAAATCTATTGTCCTAATGAGTCATCACAAAGACCACATTTTGTTTGCTTGCTTGTGTTGTTTTATTTTCTTGTTGTTTTTGTGACAGGTAGTCCTGAAAGGCTCATTCTGTAGCCCAGGTTGCTCTCAAACTCACAGCAGGCCTTCTGCCTCAGCCTCCCAAGTATTACAAGAATGTGCCCTTACATCTGGTCATTTCTCTCTTTGTATAAATAAATAAACTGTGGGTTTCAGAGGCTGAAAGTAACTAGTAGAACTGGAGTTTACTCCAAGAATGAAACACCAAATACCCTTTCATTGACATCTTAGCGAAGAAATCCCCAGGATTCGGCAACTTACTCCTGAAGAACTCAGTATTTTCCTCAGTGGGAACTGGTAGGAAGGATTCAAAAAGTAATTTCTCTCAATGCTTCATGGCCCAGTTGGAGGTCAGACTACTGCTTATGAATACTTCTAGTAGGCACATGCTTAGTGTGAAGTGATCCTGAGAAACAAACAAAGAAGGAAACCAAAAAGACAGAGGTAATAGTCTGAAGCTGTCTTTCCACCCACATATGGCAATGGAAGCCTACAGATTGGGCAGAGCGTGTAAAGTAGTCTGAGTAAGGAATAGCACCTATTCAGAGCAATGCTGTGGTCCAAGCACCCCTGTGGCCGGAAGCACTTTGCAAAGATGAAGATGATATGCTCATTCCACGTGTGCTTCTGCAGCACGAGTCTACAAATCCCCGAAATGAGATGGGGACCAGGAAGTGGGAGAGCTGCAGTGATGGCTTGGTGCTCAAGGGAGCTTCATGTTCTTGCAGAGGACTGGAGTTCCCAGCACCCACATTAAGTGGCTCACAACTCTATCTTCAAGGGATATGACACCTTCTTCTAAAGTTGTGCTTTTTGAGGTACATTTGAGAGTATTTGTTCTTACAGGTGCATGGACACTACACATAAATTAAAACAAAATAAATGCTAAAAGAATAAAAAATAAAGCCAGGCGCTGGTAGCACACACCTTTAATCCCAGCATTTGTAAGGCAGAGGCAGGTGGATCTTGGTGAGTTTGAGGCCAGCCTGGTCTACAAAGCGAATCTAGGACAGCCAAGTATACACAGAAAAACCCTGTCTCAAAAAACAAACAAGAATAAAAAATAAATAAGTAATGTAAGAAATGTTATAACAGGCTAAAGTTAGTTATACTGAGATGTTTATGCACTTCAAGACACTAAACATGCCAACTCTACATAAGTTTTATTTGTATTGTTAAAAAATGAAGTAGAGGAGCTGGAGAGATGGCTCAGTGGTTAAGAGTTCTGTCTGCTCTTCCAAAGGTCCTGAGTTCAATTCCCAGCAACCACATGGTGGCTCACAATCATCTATACTGAGATCTGGTGCCCTCTACTGGTGTGCAAGCTAACATGCAGGCAGAACATTGTATAAATAATAAATAAATAAATCTTTAAAAAAAAAATGAAGTAGAGAGCAAGCAAGATGGCTCTGTAGGTAAATGTGATTGCTGCCAAGCTTGGCAACCCAGTTTGTCAATTGAGTATGTCAACTTCCCCGCCCCCCAATGAGGTGCCACATGGTAGGAAGAGAAAACCAACTCTGACAATCTGTCCTCTGATTTACAACACACACACACACACACACAAATTAATGCAAAAATGTAAAGTTTGAAAATAATAGTGATAACCAATTTCTTTTTTTAATTTTAATTTTATTAATTTATTCAGATTACAATTAAATTGTTATCCCATCACTTGTATGCACCCATTCCTCCCTCCCTCCCGCTTTCACCCTGTTCCCCTCCCCTAGGTCTATGACTGAGGGGGACCTCCTCCCCTACTATGTGGTCATAGGCTATCAAGTCTCATCTTGGTAGCCTACTTATTCTTTCTTTGAGTGCCACCAGGCTTCCCCACCAAGGGGAGGTGGTCAAATACGGAGCACCAGAGCTCATAGCAAAGTCAGTCCCCGCTCTCCACATAACTGTGAAGACCAATTTTCTTAACTTAGAACCTGGGTTGGTCTTCAAGGATTTCCAGATCCATAGAATGTGATGTGAATGACTTTCTGAGTTCCGAGAAGGCCCATGAGAAGCCACTCAACCTCTATTTAGATTTCTCCAATCACTTACTCTTGAGATGTTCTTTCTGGTAAACCTAAGCAACACAAAGAAGTCATGAGCTGTTACTTCAGGTGACTCCAGTGTTGACAGTGAGGTCCTTGCCAACAACTAGGCTTATCTGCCACCAGTGTGAGTGAGACGGGTTAGAGGAACACACTAGTCAGACTTTCAAAGAAGAGCTACTACAGCAGAGACCAGCAGTATAATTACATGGCTCATAAAAAAAAAAAAGTCATAGATCTGTCTTCAGAAATTTAAAATAGCAAGAACAAAGCACTAAGCCAAGCTTGATATCCTTCCATACTAGGGATATGCATATAGCCATGTCATGGGCACTGAGTCCAGCCCTGTCCCAAGTAGACAGACTAAAACGACTCAAGAGTACTGGAGTGAGAACCTTCTAGGACAATCAACCTATAAAATCATAAGACACAATGATAAATTGTTCAGAAAAAGATGATAGAATAGGTTGTGAATTACTAATGGCACAAATATTGATCACAAAGCTTATTCACTGGGAATACCTTATGGAAGACACAATGATACAGGGGAGATAAGACTCTTCTTAGAGTTCTTAGGTTCATAAATAACAAAATTTAAACATGGACTCAAAGCTGGGTGCCACCAAGCCTTTAATTCCAGCACTCGGGAGGTAGAGGCAAGCGAATTGCTGTGAGTTCGAGGCCAGCCTGGTCCACAAAGCGAGTCCAGGACAGCCAAGGCTACACAGAGAGACGTCTCAAAAAACAAAAACAAAAATAAAAAAATAAAAATAAAAATGGACCCAAATGGAAACACAACAATTTTATTAGAGTTTAAAAGAAAACCTACAAGGTAGGCAAACTAAAACCTCAGCTTTTGTCCCATTGAAGAGAATGCAGGGGGAAAGGAAAAAGCCATGCTGTTTTTAGGTTGTCAGATGTGTGGCTGACAAGAAGCCATAAGGTAGGGAAAGAAGCTTCAGAGAAAGTAAGGAACCCTAAAACCTGGAAGAAAGCTCAGTGTTGAGGAAAAATATGCCATCCTTTGTTTTCTTTCTCTCTCTCTTCAACTAAACACTAGCTAAAGTTATCTGGAAAGAGGAATCTCGATTGTGACAACTTTGTAGGGCATTTTCTTGATTAATGACTGATGTGGGAGGAGGTCCAGCCTACACTGGGTAGTGCTATCCTTGGGCTGGTGGTCCTGAGTGGTGTAAGAAAGAAGGCTGAGCAAGTCACAGGAACAAGCCAGTAAACAGCATTCCTCCATCACTTCCTGCCTCTGGGTTCCTGTCTTAAATTCCTGTTGGCTTCTCTCAATGGACTGTGACTCAGGATATGAAAGCCAAATAAACCTTTAAGTTGCTTTTGGGTAAGGAGTTTATCACAGCAATAAAAACCTAATTAGCTCACATGCTTTAGAAAATTCATAAGAAGAAGAAAAGGAAACATGTCTTTCCTAACAATTCAGAAAAGCAGGCCTATTTATGACCATACATGGCTTTGGCCCATAAGATTCTGTTCTAGGGGTGGCAGCTCTGGGAAAGAACAGTACAGTATCTCATGAAGGAGCTAATTATTCCATCTATCTTTTCAGCATGGCTTAAGTTGGGTCCACCTTCCTAGAGGTTGTCCCTGAACCAAAGTGACTAAACCAGTGCAACTGGAATGTTGGGTCTCCACCCAGGCCAGAATCTATACTCTTGACCAGGAGCTTTTTCTACTCCAACAACGGGGTACTCAAAGAAGGTATTCTATGACTTAGTTTCTTTCTCTATCGTGTGTGTGTGTGTGTGTGTGTGTGTGTGTGTGTGTGTGTGTGTGTGATGTGTGTATATCCCTATTTCTGGTCCTGCTCTATCACTTTCTGCCTTACTTTGAGGCAGGGCCTGCCACTGAATCTGGAGTTAGGACATTCAACAACAGTGATCCCCTGTCTCAGCACACCACAACATTGGAGTTATAGGTGTGCATACAGCCAAATCCAGCTTTTTATGTGGGTGCTGGGTTTGAACTTGGGATCTCATGCTTGTGTAACAGACGTTCTTAACCAGTGACCATCCTTTTCTGCTTATTTGCCTGACTTCTTTCTCTCCCTCCCTTCTTTCCTTCCTTCCTTCTGTTTTTGTTGAGACAATGTCTCACTATGTAGAATAAGCTGGCCTAAAACTCATGATCATCCTGCCTTTGTGTTCCCATGTGCTGAGATCTGTGACTGTATTTCTTTTTACTGATGGAGTTACTATACATTTCAAGACATTTACCAAAAACTTTATAAATTCCTTGAGGAAAAGAAAAAGATGTAGCCAGCATGGTGGGACATTCCTTTAATCCCAGCACTTAGGAGGCAGAGGCAGGCGATTCAGATCTCTGTGTGTTTGAGGCCAGCTAGGTCTACAAAGAGAGTTCCTGGACAGCCAGGTATATTACACAGAGAAACTCTGACTTGAATAACCAAAAGAAAAAAAAAAAAAAAAAGAGCCAGGTGTGGTGTCACATGCCTGTACTCCCAGCTCTCAGGAGGCAGAGGCAGGTGGATCTGTGTGACTTTGAGGTCAGCTTGGTCTACACAGTGAGTCCAGAACAACCAAGCCTAACACAGAGAAACCCTGCCTCAAAAAATAAATAAAGAAAGAAAGAAAGAAAGAAAGAAAGAAAGAAAAAGATGTTGGTTCCTGACTTATAGAGTTAGGTGTTTTATATTCTAAGTTACTGAACAGATACAAACCCTTTAAAAGTCAGAAGGAATAGGCCACCAAGACAAACTCCTTATTAGGTACTTGATCAATTGTCCTTTCCATAGACTTGTTGCTTTTACCATTTTTCTAGTCAAAGCATAGCTACAACAATTTTGTGGGAATTTTCTCATCATTCTTACATAATACTCTTATCCCCAAACTTCGTGAATTCTCTAGCCCTGTAGAATGGAGAGTAAAACTGAGTGAAGGGACTCTGCAGTCTACTATCAGTAATAATCATTTCCCATATAAGATGGCCATGAAGTAGCTCAGCAGAAACTCTGAGGCTAACTGCCTATCCAGCCTCTAAGATCTAAGATGAGCGGTTCCTCTATCAGGGAATCAGTTACTGTGAGAGGCCAAAGAATCCCACAAGGAAGAATCGAGAGGTGTCTCTGAGCAGCAGGTGGCCCAGCCTTTTCTTCAACAGAGTATTTTTTTCCCTTTCAAGGCCAGGGCTTTGTGTGTGGCAGGCAAGTACTCTGCCACTGAACTACACCCCTAATGCTTCATTTTTGTGGCATGGCCTTATGCAGCTAAGACTAGCCTCAAACCCTATATGTCCGTGCTTTAGCATCATTGTCAGTGTGAATAATATAAATTCAGCACTAGAAATACATAATGCAAAGAAATCCCATGTTTGAAGGACTCAGCTTCGGGTGGCTCCCAAAGAGTTCGGTTGCAGAGTACAATTGGCAGATTAGCATTAGGGTAACAAAGCAAAAGATTCCAGGACAGCCCCACCTCAAGATTAGACTGAGAGCAGCCAAATACTGCCCTGGAGCCTGGCCTTGAGTTCAAAACCCTTCTTGGAAGACTTTTGACATGATCTCAAGTGAGATTATGTGCTGTTAGGAAAACACACACACACACACACACACACACACACACACACACACACACACACACACATACTCGTTCATTTTACCAATGAAGACTCAGGAGCCAGATGCTGAGGTGAAAACCTCTTACCTCAGAGAGGCTGAGAAAGCGCCCAGCTGACCTTCCTCCTCAGCTCACATCCCAAAGGAAAAAGTACCCCCTTCCCTCCCCATCCACCAAAAAACAACTCAGAGCTAAAGGCTGCAAAAGCCAAAAGCTTGCTAGTTCACCTGACAGCCCAGAAGGAAAAAGACAAAAACCTAAAAGCCAAAGAGCTCTTTCTTCTTCTCCACACTGTCTTGTTTGTTTGTTTGTTTGTTTGTTTGTTTTCGAGGCAGGGTTTCTCTGTGTAGCCTTGACTGTTCTGGACTCACTTTGTAGACCAGGCTGGCCTGGAGCTCATGGCAATCTGCCTGCTTCTGCCTTCCAAGTCTGGGATTAAAGGCGTGTGCCACCACCGCCCGGCATTCTCCACACTGTCTTAAATATGCTGATCTCAAAGTTCTTCCATTTTTTTTTTAAGATTTATTTATTTTATTTATTGGAAGAGGGTATCAGATTACATTATAGATGGTTGTGAGCCACCATGTGGTTGCTGGGAATTAAACTCAGGACCTCTGGAAGAGCAGGCGGCGCTCCTAACCACGGAGCCATCTCTCCAGCCCCAAGTTCTTCCTTTCTACTTAATCCCTGTCAGCTGGTTTCTTGCTCTGCCTCTTGACTAGGATTAACTTTATTAAATACTGTGTACAGTAAACTCTTGGATTAAAAGTGTGTGCTAGGGCTGAGTCTCACCACAATTACCTGTTTACAATAAACAGAAAGTTCTTTGATTTAAGGTTTTGTTAGGACTGAACCACACAAAACAAGAAACAGGTTTTTACAATTCACAATCTCAGAGTTCACAATGGGATGGTACACGCCTGGCTGCTTGTTGGTGTTTGTGTGTGTGTGTGTGTGTGTGTGTGTGTGTGTGTGTGTGTGTGCGCGCGCGTGCGCACGCCGCACGCAACGTGCATGACCTAGACTTCTCTCTGCTTCTGAGAGAGGTATACAAAAGCCAGGTCTGAGCCAGAGAGCAAAGTGGTTCAGATGAAGATATCATAAGGGTCTTTAGCTGAATTTCTCCAGAATATGTGAGTGATAGTTTCCTGCTAAAGGACTATGCTTCCCAACTTCCCTTGCAGACTATTTAAGTCATTTCTGCCCCTATAAAACGTAGCATCCCAGGTGGGTGTGGTGGCACACGCCTTTAATACCAGCACTCGGGAGGCAGAGGCAGAGGCGGGTGGATCACTGTGAGTTCGAGGCCAGCCTGGTCTACAAAAGCGAGTCCAGGACAGCCAAGGCTACACAGAGAGACCCTGTCTCGAAAAACCAAAAAAAAAAAAAAAAAAAGATGTAGCATCCTATTTTCTTCTGTAGGCATTTTGGCCATTCACACACAAGGATGTCAAAAGAGTCCCTTGCCACAAATAAACATGTTCTGCTTAAGGTCTTTCCACCTTCTGCCTTTCTGTAGCTGCTTTGGAATAATGTAACAGATGGTGCTGAAATCCAGGGTGGGAAATCTGAGCCTACTAGGGGGTTAAGCCTACCCATAGACAACCCTCCCTGACTCTCATGAGGCCTGGCACTGGCCCCTGCCCAAGAGGGCCAGGAAGGGCCACTCAGTTCTATCAGGTAGCCTTTTCCTCCCCACTCTGTCCCTGCCCTTTCTCTCTCACCTTACTGTTTTACTGACACATTTAGACCTTTTAGGTGTGAGACCATGATACATTCAACTAGAACATGTACGCATCATAGCAAAATGCCTGGAAAAGGTTATTTAACTCAGAGGCACCCTCATTTGGTCTAGTAGCTCACTGGAACTTTCTCCTGTCTTTTTTTTTTTTTTTTTTTTCAATGTTTGTTTTGGAGACAGAGTTTTTTGTGTAGTGCTGGCCGTTTTGGTACTCTCTCTCTATAGACCAAGCTGGCTGCCAACTCACAGATACACTCCTGCCTCTGTCTCCTGAGTGCTGGGAGTAAAAGCATGCCCCACCACCACCTAGCTCTTTTGTCTTTTTAAACTCAGTTGATGGCACTGGAGACTTTCCACTGCCTGTTAAAACAGGGCCCAGACATTAGCACAACTGACTCCTTGATGGGAGTACCGTTCAGGCTGTAAAACTCATCAGGAAGATAACACCATCTCCCAAGACAAAAACAAAGACTTAATCCATCCGATTCCATAGTCCTGGGAAAGTCTCTGAGTGTACTAGCCTTGCTTTTTGGCTTCTACAATTCTGCTGACTAACTGTTCTTGTTTACTGAAGTATGTCTACCCAGTATTTGCTTTGTTTTTGTGCTTAAAATTAAAAACTCACCCTGAAATCTGGGTTTGGTGGCGCATGCCTGTAATCCCAGCAGCGCTTGAGGAGGCAGAGGTAGGCAGATCTTTGTGAGTTTGAGGCTAGCCTGGTCTACAAAGCATGACCAGGTCAGCGAAGGCTACACGGAGAAACCCTGTCTCAAAAAACCAAAACCAAAAACCTCACCCTGAGGAAGGCTTGGTGCTACACTGGGATCCCTAAGCCCAGGGTAGTTGCCGGCTGGCTAACTTGGTTTAAATCCATGCCCAAGCACTCTTCTCTGGTGAATATCTCACAACACTATGAGGAAGTTTGAGAAGTCTAATTCCGGGAGTTCTCGACTATCAATCATCTCAAGGGCCCGAGAACACCCATTGGCACTGTGGTTGCCTAACCCTGGAATTGTAAGGGTTAGGCACACCCCCTTACTTTCCATGAACACCTGGTCATTTTGAGACTTAGAGAATGCTCTAGGGACTGGATATTGACCTTTGCTTTCACCTTGATCCTGGGCCTGGCCATGGGTTCCAAATTCTCCATTTCAAAGTACACACCCTCAGCCTGGCCACAGGCTAATGTAAAACGCTCCACTTGGGAGACCGCATACCAAGTTCATTTGCTCTCTATAGGCAGTGAACGAATGGCCACTGCTGGCTCATATTTGGAACTTTGGATTTTTAGTAACTAAATTGATTTAGGTAACTCCACAAGATGGAAGTGAGTGTGGTCCGAGGCCCCTCCTCCATATGACTCATAGTTCACCCTAACCTTCCTTAAGGCCCCTCCCAGAGCTGGAATTTCTGCTAGGCCTCCAAACTGGAATCTATACAAGTATTCCTAACTGAGATAACATAGAACTCTTTTTCTTGTTTTTGGTTTTTCGAGGCGGGGTTTTTCTGGGTGGCCTTGGCTGTGCTGGACTAACTTCGTAGACCAGGCCAGCTTCGAACTCACAGCTATCTGCCTCTGCCTCTTGAGTGCTGGGATTAAAGGCGTGTGCCACCACCGCCTGGCAGAAGTCTTTTTCTTCATACCTCTTTTTGTTTTTGTTTGTTTGTTTGTTTGTTCCCGAGACAGGATTTTTCTATGTAGCCTTGGCTGTCCTGGACTCACTTTGTAGACCAGGCTGGCCTTGAACTCACAGCGATCCACCTGCCCCTGCCTCTGCTGGGATTACAGGCACTGCAGCAGCCAACCACCATCACCACCACCACCACCACCACCACCACCACCACCACCACCACCACCACCGTTACATCCACCGCCGCCACCTCTGCCAGTACTGCCACCACCACCACCACCACCACTGCCCCCGCCTCCGCCCGACTCTCTTTATATCTCTTTTGCCTTATGCTTTTGGCATGTTTGTGTATTTGATTCTCCAAGTCTGGAAAATCCTGCTTGTGTCTTTAACAACTAAGAGATAAAAGCATTGTGGTTTATCGGCTTCCACCTGCAGAGGCACAGCAACTGGTTACGGATATACAGATCACTGGGTTCAGGGTTACCGAGATTCAGATGTCTTCGGGATGTGGACAATACTGAGAAATTATTCCATGCTGTTCTTCTCTACTGAGAAGGCTGGCTCTGGAGTTGTAATTTGGCCCATCTGCTCAGACTTGAGCACGCATTTTAAAAGTTTCCTCCGGAGTCTCTGTCCTGTGTCAGGCTGACCACCTGACTCTGGCAGGGAAGAAGGAGAGCAGACAGAACAGCCAGGAAAAGCACTTTGTGCTTGAGAACAACTATGAAGCCACTTCCCACTGAGATTGCAAATGGCAAGGTGTTAACTCTTGCCACCTGCCTCTTGGTTTTGTTTACTATCTTTAAAACTTTTGTCAAACTTTTAACTTTCTATCTTTTAGGATTTGTAAGTTCATTGAGCATGATTTTAAAAGGATATATAGAGAATCTTAATTTTCTATAGCATTCCATGTGTGTCATTTGGATTCAACTTTTCTTTAGAAAAAGGGTGTGTACCTGATGAGCTCACCTTGGGGTACCATCTTGGCTGATGATGTAGCGCATGTACGTTATCACCATCTTGGCTGATGACCTCATCAAGACGGAAACACGCCACCGTGTGACATTACCACCATCTTGGTTAAGGTGATCACAGGATATGTCTCTGCTTATCATCATTTCCCGATAGCTTGTTTTTAAAATGGGTCATATAAAAACTGTTGTATTCTTTGCTATCTTTGTTAAACTTTACCTATATGACAAAACTGAGTCATATTTTTAAAAAAAACATATTTTTGCTCTTTGTTAAGCTTTAGCTATTTGGCAAAACTGAGTCATAAAAAACTGATATTTTTGCTGTCTTTGTTAAGCTTTAGTTACTTGGAGAAACTGAGTCATATAAGAACAGGCATTTTGTAAAAGTGCATTATAAATGGATCATAAAAATGAGGTTCTCAGTCTCTCTGTGAACTGCATGTATGGCTTAAGGTTTAATACTAAAGGATCCTTAATGCAAGAACATAATTTTAAAGTTCAAACTTAACAGTGGTAAGAGTACAAAATCTTAATCTTATAAAAGGTACCAACTTGCTGTAAATTGTTAAAGTTAATTAAGATTTACAAGTTAGTGGTCAGCCATGCTAAGTACAAATGTAATTTATTTACAGAGACAAGGTTAGAGGGCTAGACCAATTTATGGCCTATTACATAGCCTTCTGTATCTATTGTCAAAGTTAAGCCTGGAGAAGGTAACTCAAAACAGGTTTAAAATAAACTTTGTGTAATTAATTATACTCAATTATATTCAAAATCAGGTATATAAAAATTGTTTATGAAAAACTGAATGTTTGAGCAAAATGGATTAAATTTGTAATATATTTGCATGGCAGGAAACCCCCAGGCTCAAGTCCTCTCTGTTAAAGTAATTTTTATTTGCCTGAGGTAATTGTCATCCTGGAGTCTTCTTACTGCCTCTGTGTGCTAACCTAGGCCTAGTCCTGGAAGCGCCTAGCCTCCATAAAATCTAATCTTGGCCTGGGATGTTTTTAGCCTCTGAGACTTACTGCCTAATACGCTCACCCTTTCTAGTTCTTTCTGAACTCTGGTCGGTTCAACTCAGATGTTCTGGTTTAAACTCCTCTCCAAATTGACTGATTCAATCCAGCTTCTCTCAGTTTCTCATGGAATATCTCTGCTTGTTCTCACACGAACTCTAACAATTTGTTCTAATCTCCTGGCTCCTTCTCATTCTCTGGACCATTCTGTCTTCACCTGTGTCTAGCTTATTCTCTCTTCACCCTGTCTCTGTAAAACTCTCCCAATAACATTGCCTCTGAGTTCTGTCATGAACTCAACACCACTGCACTGCTTCTAAACTCACTGACTCAACTGAACTGATTGGCCTGAGCTGACTAGAACTCAGAGATCTGCATGCCTGTCTCTTGAATGCTGGGATTAAAGGTGTGTACCACCACACCTGGACTTAAGCTTTTCTTTCCCTGAAACTTGCTCTATACCAGGCTGGCCTTGTACTCAGAGATCTGCTTACCTCCTGTCTCCAGGGATTAAGGGCGTGTCTGTATTCCAGCTGGATCACATTGATCTCTTGCCAAAGAAGCCATGTTCTGAATTAAAACTCCTCCATAGGTTTCCTTGTATGGAGCACCATCCTACCAGAGTAAGTTACATGCTGGCCACATTACAGTACAGGGATACATGGGAATAAGGCCTGCCATATGTATGCTGCTCCTGCCTCTGCCTGTGTGGGCCTGACCAGCTCTGACTATGTAGGCCAAACTAGAAAAAAAAGAAAACCCTCTCCTTATGTAAAGATGAATTACTTCTCATGTTCCATGTGACAGACAGATAGATTCTCTTGCCCAATGGAAGTTCTCAGAATACACCCACATCCTAAGTGCCTCAAACAACAGAAAGGCAAATACCAATTACTCAGTCTGCAATGTTTTCTAAACAGGCATATGAGGCTGTTGTGAACAGGGGAGTCTTGAACCTAGGCCTACCATGTGACGGGTATGAGACCTGCATTATGGTCAATTGGTCATGCCCTTTACCCTGGCATTCACTTTTTCCTCTTAGCACAAGCTAATTCCAGGTTCCACACCCTAACCACTCATATTCCCTGATCAAAGGAGGATGCCAGACACTCTGTCATCAACTCACAGCTTTGGAGAGTCACTCAGAATAGCCAAGTTGTGCCTTTGACAGTTGGTTTTATTTCTGTAGAGTCAACTAATGATCCTATTAGGTGATTTCCCCAGCCTCAGACTCTTCAGGAGGAGGTGACTGACATGAAGGAGATGGTCTCCAACCTGGGCTCACCTGTGCCACTTTGGGAGCATATTCTAGTCTCTACCCACATAGAGAGCTCCAGGGCCAGTGCCCGTGCTCTCACCCTGAAGCCTACGAGGAGCACACGTGCTTTGCCAGCAGTATTTGGGAAGTTCTCTAAGAAATTCCAAAAGCCAAAAACTCATTTAATTTGGTTATCTTGCTTTACAAATTACACCTCTAGAAGTCAATCTATTTAAATAGAATACTGTTAAGTAACGTGTGTACTTCTGTCAGTATGTGGTAATTTAGACATTTGCCCATAGACAAGAGTGAAGAGTTGGCTTTAGCCTTCTTTGCAAAGTTCGTACTACATGTAATTTATTGGTTACAGATTTGACATGACTGCTTTCTTTTTGTTGTTGTTGTTTGTTTTTGTGTTTGTTTTTGTCTATCGAGACAGGGTTTCTCTGTGTGGCCTTGGCTGCCCTGGAATTCACTCTGTAGACCAGGCTCGCCACCTGCCTCTGTCCCACAAGTGCTGGGATTAAAGGCATGTGCTACCACCTCCCTGAGACTGCTTTCACCTGTTGATGGAGTCTATGGAATGAAAATGTTGTAGAGATTTTTTTTTAAACATTTATTTATTTATTATGTATACAATGTTCTGCCTGCATGTGCACCTGCCCACCAGAAGAGGCAGCAGATCTCATTATAGATGGTTGTGAGCCACCATGTGGTTGCTGGGAATTGAACTCAGGACCTCTGGAAGAGCAGTCAGTGTTCTTAACCTCTAAGCCATCTCTCCAGCCCGAGAATTTTTTTTTTTTAATGTTCTTTTAACAGGGCTGATTTTAGAAAACTTTGTAAAATGTGTCATTTATTCTTGACAAGGAAGTCCTTGTCTCTAAAATTTTAAATTGGAAGACGAAAATCAATTCGTTTGGGGGAATATAACTTAAAATTAAATTGTCTTGTCATGGAGCCTGATATTTACTACATAATCTTGGAATATAGGTATAACAATTTGATGTTAACAAAAATATGTAATAAGTCATGGTTCCAAACACTAGATATGGTCATTTATTTTTTATTTTTATATTTTTGGTTTTTCAAGACAGGGTTTCTCTGTATAGCCTTGGGTATTCTAGATGCACTTTGTAGACGAGGCTGGCCTCGAACTCACAGAGATCTACCTGCCTTTGCCTCCCAAGTGCTGGGATGAAAGGCGTGTGCCTCCACTGCCCGGCTACATAAGGTCATTTAAAGTAATAGACCCAACTGTAAAAATTTTATCTAGCAAATTGTTTCTAACCAAAAATTGTATTTTACTTGAGATACACTGTTTTTGTTTATTAAATAATAGCTAGTATTATTAATATTTAAAACAAATATACAAAGTTTATCATATGTGGAAGCAAGGGATATCACTCAAGCACTCTCTGTTCAGAATCACTCCTTAGATGCTGACTTTAACTGACTTCTTTGACAAAGCTCCCACCTGCTTGTTACTTATATGGAGTCTGATGTAAACAAGACAGCGAAATCCAGTGACCTTGTCCTTCTACAGAACTCTGGTGCATGGTCCAGCCAGTTCTACAATTACATTTAACTCATGTTAGTGTTGATATAGATGTTTTCTTCATGTAACTTTGTCTCTTAATGTTCCCCCACAGACTTGCACAGTTATTTCCTCCCGACATATGTTTTGGATCTTTACCATCTTAAGATTTGTTGTGGTCCCTTGGACAGACCCTCTTCTGAGGCACTCTGACTGTGGCTCCCTTCATCACCTTTCTGTTAGCCTTGAAGCAATTACTGAGATATCAACAGCCCCAAATCCCTAAAGCAGTTCGGGTGACTAATACACCATGAGCGCCATCCGACTCAACCCTTCTCTGGACACTCTAGATATTGTTTGGGAGACTCAGAGCCCAAACAGCCAGGCTGAAGCCTTCTTTGCATCAACAACCTTCCTGTCTCACCAGCTCAGATCAGCTTAGCATCCTGCAGGACCAGCTCAACTCACCCACTGCTACGGTATTCCAAGGTTTATGCCCTCCTCTTTGAACAACACTGATTCCATGCCAACACATTCTAAATGGCTTGAGATGATGTCTAGCGACATGAGCCAGACAAATATTTAAGCACAAACCTCTTTCTACGTATGAGCTTCTGGTTCCATACTACTCTGGGTCCTTCCATGGATCACTTCTTTCATCCTTATTATCCTCATAACTTTGTTTTTACCCTGTTCTTTAAATTTTTACTTACAGAACTTCACCTTCACCAAACAAACTGTTCCACACAACCTCTCTCAACAGTGTTCACCTTAAAACAGCTCCCTCCATTTATTCATGATACATCTGCAGACAGACCTTTTAGATGCTGTGGAGAAACTCTGGTTAAAAGGGGCCTCCATCCATCTCACCCCAGGCCAGATACAATTCTTTACATTTGTCCTCTATTTTCCCTTGTTCACTTCCTTTGATGCTTTGTAGCTCCCTGCAACTTCTGCTACTTGCAGCAGACCTGGCAATGGGACCAGCCACTGCCACTCTGAATCAATTCTATGTGTACTTTCTCTCACTGGCCCACTTTGTCTCTCCCAACTCCACTCCTCCCCCACCCAACTTTCCCAGAAACTCGCTCAGTTCTACTCTGTAGCCAAATCCTCTGGTTACAGCCTCTAATAATTACTTCCCAAGCCTCTTCAGGAATACAGGGCAGCAATTCCCTGATCCATCACAGCAGAGCAAATTAGGGCTCTCCCCTTGAGACATAACTAAGGGCACACCCTTCAATGGACCAAACTATCTCCTCAATAGAAAAGAGCTGTAACACCCTGCCCTGCATTTTGTTTTCCCCCTAATCCTGCCAGAGTTAGGAATGATAGTTTCCTGCTACAAGACTACACTTGCCAGCTTCCCTTGTGGAGTGTGGAAGTCATTTCCATGCCAAAAGTGCTGCATTCCATCTTCTTCTGTAGGGGCTTTTCCCCACAAGAAGTATCCCATCTATACACGTGTGTGACAAAATGCCCCCTCACAGTGAATAAAGTGGAAAGCCTCTCTTTCCACCTTCTAGCTCTCTACAGCTGCTTAAGTTACCTAACAGTGGGGATGCTGGCAGACACAAGTGTGTTTGAATGTCAGTGGACACAACCAAACATTATTTCTGCAGTGAAGTTTGTAAAAGTTCCTGTGAGGTATGAAATCAAATAGGCACACATGCGCGCGCGCACGCACACACACACACACACACACAGACATATACACACACTAAATATATATATATAAAGTATATAGATAGAAAGATAGATAGATAGATAGATAGATAGATAGATAGATAGATAGACAGACAGATAAACTATAATGTGAGCTCAGGTTAGGTTTTGCCACTTAATGGACACTGGTCACATTGTGTTTAGCCACCAAATGACTTTTTTATTATTATTATTATTATTATTATTATTATTATTATTATTATTATT
>OU015744.1:135148881-135186381 GCA_907169655.1 Acomys percivali
TATTATTATTATTATTATTATTATTATTATTATTATTATTATTATTACTACTATTACTATTACTACTATTATTATTTATTTTATGTGGATGTATGTATGTCTGTGTGAGGGTGTCTGATTCTGGAATTAGAGATAGTTGCTGCCATGTGGTTGCTGGGATTTGAACTCCAGTCCTCTGGAAGAACAGTCAGTGCTCTTAACTGCTGAGCCATCTCTCCAGCCCATGACTTTTAAATAAATAAAAAAAATCACCAGCCAACTTTCAGTAGAGAACTCTTCCGATTCCTGAGTTATGGAATTAACTCCAACATACCCATAAATGCATAAATAAAATTTGTGCTTACCTAAGATGTTCGCGATTGTGTGCCTTGCCCTTTGTGGTTTCTTCACTGACTATTTTTATTTGTTTGTTCTCAAGAAGTCCTAAGGTCTGAGAAGTCCTTCTGATGTTACAGAAAGGGACCTGGTACCTACAAAACCAGTTTTCCATTTACAAGGGTGTGACACTGTTCCCGGCACACCTGTGCCTTTCTTGTAGCCTTCCCTCCCCACTCTTGACCCTTCGACTTCCAGAGTGTCCATTTCTCATGCTGACTTGACCACTTTCCTAGGATAATTTATTTTAGCACTCGGCCTTCTTCCCTAGGCAAGGATCTCCTCCCTGGAGAGAGCAAAATTTGGCCCTGATCCCTGCTCTTTTCCCACAAGGAGAAGCACCATAGGACAAAATGCAGAAGAAGACACACACATTTGACCTCTTGATTATTACTTTTCTCTTGTATAAAATGTCAGTTCAAAATACTTGCTTTTAGTAGCTGGGTGGAGGTAGCACATGCCTTAATCTCAGTATTGGGGAGGCAGAGGCACTGGCTCTCTGAGATCGAGGTCAGTGTCTGGTGTACAAAATAAGTCCAGGACAGGCAAGGCTACACAGAGAAACCCTGTCTCAAACAAACAAACAAACATTACTACTAGTAACTCCACCAGTCAGTAGTAGAGATAAAGAATTAAGCATCCTTATGCAGGGAAGCTGCAGATCCAATTTCTCCTTACAGGAACCGAGGCAACCACAAATGGATAGCGAAGTTACAGAAGGCTGGCAAAGTAGGCAAGAGATGGCGGGGCCCTGAAATTACAGGTCTTCTTACCTAGTGTGAAAGTTGGCTGGGATAGCTCTTGTTTCTTAGAATATCCTTTCATACATACATACATACATACATACATACATACATACACACACATACATACATACACACACATATATATAATCTTGAATATGGCTACACTTTTTAGGTGAGAAAAGTGTCAGAAGGAGGAAAAGGACAATTTACTAGAATATACTTACTTCATCCAGATTGTGTAACACTTTAGATCAGCCGTTGCTTTTATCTGTTCTGCATTGCCATCACACCTCTCCCAACAGAAACTTACTGCGGCTGTAAAGTATCATCTCTATGACCTTCCCTGAAGGCAGTGGGGATATGAGGTCAACGTTCAACTTTCTAGTCCAGCTCAGCCACCTAGTGAATGCCCATAAGCATGTCTTGCATTTGATCTAAACAAAATGTTATCCATGCTACCTCATTCACAGGATAACTAACTCACTCATGAGTGTTTGGGGGCCACCCTTCATGCATCAGGCACAGTACTATGTTGAGGATAGAGAGGAAACAAAACTAAACCCTTCCCATATAGTCTTTGTATCCTAATGGGAGAGCAGAGAATAAGCCAGGTCAATGTAAATATGGCAGATAGTAAATCGTACTGTGGAGAAAGATAAGTAAAGCCAGGCAAGAGGACTGGGCTATAGGAAGCATTGTATCTTTTTACACAGGGGGCTATAAAGAGCCTCCATAATTAGTTGCCCTCTGTGTAGAGTCTGAAATGAAAGTGAAGAGTATCCTGGGCTGGCCTGAGAAGTCTGCAAAATGAGGAAAATTTAGCATAACACTTGGAATACACTGGACGCTGTGTTCATATTATTTATATAATCCAGAAGGCAGTTAGTGTTATTGTAGAAGAAGTTATAGGTGTTAGAAATAAGTTTGGGATGGCAAAGAAAGAGATGACCATTTCAATTGATGTGTCTGGACACAGCAAATTTACTTTTGATCAAGAGGGTGGACTGGTTGGCCAGGTGTGGTGGCACTCAGGAGGCAGAGGCAGGCATATTGCTGTGAGTTTGAGGTCAGCCTTGTCCACAAAGAGAGTTCCCAGTCAGCCAGGGCTATTATATAAAAAAACTCTGTCTTGGGAGAAAAAGAGGGTGGACTGGTAAGGGTGCACTTGGCTTTTATTCTAAGGAAGGTGACAACCATTTCCTCTCCTCATTGGCTGGTGTCCTCACAGTCTTATTTAATTGGCTAGTCTGAAAATAATTGGTGCCTAGGAAATGCAAGTGACAACAAGCAATGGGTCACTGCTCCAAGAAAAGGGTCACTGTTCTCGGCCATCACATTTCTAGAATAGAGAGCAGTGGGTCTTTGAGGAAAGAAAAATTTTACTGGGTGGGAAAGATTAAAACATATACAAGTATTACAAAGATGCGGAGACTAAAAGATTTTAATTCCTTGTCCTAAATACAAGTTTTATAGTACTTGATAGAAAAGACTCATACATAGGAAATAATTCCAGTTCCACTGAAAAGTCAACTAAAAGAATTTAACCATTGTGAAAAACAGAAGACTTGGTATGTTCACAATTTGTTAAAATGTATAGGAAAAAGTACCTCTGTGGAAGAGATATGTTTTTGTTTTTTATTTATTTATTTTTTTTTGAGAGATATGTTTTAATCCAGCACTAAAGAGGCTGGAGGAAATGTTCTCCAGTAGTTTTCAGCTTCAAGTTCTCCATAGCAAATATTCCCAACTATGAAGTTGCTGTGTGCATTGAACTATTTCCCATCATCAGCCATAATAATGCTCATGGGACATTAATCATGCTGTTTATAGGCTTATAAATGCATCTCTTCCAAAGACCTCAAGTGTTTAATGGACATGACCTAATTTACCCTCACAGGTCTAGCCTCATTTAATAGATGAGGAAACTGAGGCTTAAAGAAGCTGAGTAACCTCTTCAAGGTCAGGCATGTACCAGGGGATCTGATCCAGATGCCAACTTCTTGCTATTCCTACCTAGCTCTGTCTCACTAGGTACCAAAGATGGTGTGTGTGCAACTCATGGCACTAGGTGTTTCTCTGTCTAAGCAGGAAATGGTTATTTTATGTTCCTGAGGAAGAAGCTACTTTAGTCTTACTAAAGTATTAACTATATAGCTTGCTTCTTTGAGAGACACCTCTTGCTTATAGGTCAAGATGGCATAAATAAATACAAACCTAGTTGGTAAGGGAAGCATAATTTGGAAATACTCTTTTCTCGGTGAAAGTCAGTCAACAGGCACCCCTAGCAAAGGAAGACATTTGAGTTGATCATCTTTTCTTTTCTTTCTTTCTTTCTTTTTTATTTTTTTAAAATTTTTTTTATTTAACTTTAATTTATGTGCGTTGGTGTAAGTGTGTCAGATCTTGGAGTTACAGACAGTTGTGAGCTGCCATGTGGGTGCTGGGAATTGAACCAGGGTCCTTTGGAAGAGCAGGCAGTGCTCTTAACCACTGTGCCATCTCTCCAGCCCCCGATCATCTTTTCTATGCTTGGCATCAGATGTACTTGGATATTATTTAATCCTGACAACAAACTGTTGTGGGGGAAACTGTTCAACTATACTCTAGAAATTAGAAAACAAGTTACGTAAAATGTAAGGTATTTGTCTAATGCCCCAGAACTAGTAAGTAGCAAAGCTGAGATTTAGCCCCCCACATCTTTGTGTTTCCTGACTCTCCACATCTTCCAAACAGCCAGACATCCCAGCGCACGCATGCATCTCTTTCCAGATTGTAATCTGATGATCCAGGATGACTCATCAGCTCTTTCTTCCCTTGAATAAAACATTAGCAAAAGTTTTAAATAAAATCATCGTGCAAAATTTGAATATTTCAATTCTGCTATGTTAACCTTCCTCTTAAAATGTTTAACAGGTTTAAAAGTTATACAGTTAAAATTTGGAATTTTGTCTGGGTTTTAATGATCTAATTTATCCCTTTGCTCATTGGCATGCATAATGGGCAGCTTTTTATATTGACATGTCAGAATTGTTTTTTGTTTTTGCTTGTTTTGTTTTGTTTGTTTTTAATTTTATGTGTAGGGCTATTTAGCATGCATATGTCTGGGCACCATGTACCTGCTGGCCCCCGTGGAGGGTGTCAGATTCCCTGGAACTGTAGGTACAGACAGCTGTGAGCTGCCATATAGGCACTGGGAATTGAACCTAAGTCCTCCTGGAAGAATTGCAAGTGCTTTTAATACTGAACCATCTCTTTAGCCCTTTGGAGCATAGAGTTGCCAGAAGGTACCTGTGAAACCTGAGGAAGTTCTGAAACTTGCACAGCATGACATCAGGTCCTTCTCAGAAGAAGTCATGGGCTTAAATACTAGGCTTTGGACACCACTTATAGTTTGACTATTCACATCATTCAACCTGATCAAATGACGATATAAAATAATTATGTGGCTGAGTGTGGTGGTACACGCCTTTAGTTCCAGCACTTAGAAGGAAGATGCAGGTAGATCCACGTAAATTCAGTCCAGCCTACTCTACATAGCAAATTCCAGACCAGCCAGAGTTACATGGCTAGACCCTGTCTCAAAAAGACAACAACAAAGTGAGTTATATATAATCTAATAACTCATGCAACTGTGTGCATGTGCATATAAATACACACACACATACACACACAGCTATACAAAAATATATACTCAAAACACTAGATGAATCACATGGAATATAAAAATGCCTCAACTGTTGGATAGGATGGTGCACACTTGTAATTCCAGGAAGTTTATGAATTCAAGGCCAGCCTGGGCTACACAGTGAGATCCTATTTCAAAACAAGCAAGCAAGCAAACAAACAAAAGTTTTTTGCTAGCTCTCATGAATGCAAGGTAGAGAGAAAAATGTAAAAAGTAAAAACATATCAACCCCAGTTCCATCATTGTAGAGGCTCTGATGGGAAGATCTTACTTAAATCAGAGGCTAGCCTCACTCATGTATTGAGCTTGAAGCCAGCCTGGGCTATATCACAGTATCTTCTTCAACTACAATAAAATCAAACTAGAATAGAAAGATAGCAAGCATCTCCAAACACATAAACATCTGCATAAATGATTCCTGGAGAAAAGGGAAGTCTCAAGACATTTTTTTCCCTTCAAAAAGACATTGAAAAAAATGAGAGTGCAAAATGTTGACATTTGGAAGATGGAGCTAAGGTAAATGCTGAGGCTCTGCTCTGTCCTCTGCGTTCCCTAGTACTTGCATTTCTCTGTAGCAAAATAATTGCTTTAAACCATTTCCTCTGCATTTTCTTAGCCACTGGGGGGGCAATGTCCTACTTTTTCATACTGCAGTTGTCTCAGCGTCCAATAAAAGTTGTTTTAACAAGTTAACGACTTAGACACCCCAAGCTACTTAGCTACATGGAGTTGAAACCAAATCAATTCCTGTACAGCACTAGAGAGAGCTCAGGGCATCCCGACTGGGAGAGGATTTCTTCTGCACTGGGAACCACTGCCTAGGCACCAGGTGAAGCAACTGCCCAGTCCCTCCCAGGACAGCTTACTCAGCCGTATACAACTAGAGTAGAGCATATTCAACATGCATAAATTCTACATTTCTCCCCTCAGTAAAAATGATCTCATTAATTAATGAAGTCAGGCCCGGGACCAAGGCTCTAGCTCTCAGGGAGAGTGTTTGTGCAGGACAGTCAGGGGTCAGTGCAGCCTTGAAGGCCTGTCGGGCTCCTTGCCACTCACTCACCTGCTTCATCTCTAACTTTTCCCATGCCGCCGTCCTCTTCTTGCATGGACCCATAAAACCTACCTTCAGAAGGATCATAAAAGTCATTTATTACAGCTTCCCTTTCAACAGCTGGATACACTGTAGTCAGGGAAGCATTAAAGCCGCAAGCTTATTTTAGAACTGACTGGACTGAGATTACTCTGAGAGAAGCAGTAAACATGAATTAAAAAAAAAAAAAAAAGCATAGGTACACTCAGTAAGTATGGAAATGACCCTAAAGGTACAGAGACAGACTGAAAATATAGCTAGTCTGAGTTCTATAAGAATAATAAAACCCTAACTTTATACTCTTGACACTTCATCTCTAAGATCCTATAGATGCTGGGAGTTTTTATTTACTTTTTTAATTTAAAAAAATTTATTTATTTTATGTACCTGGTTGTTTGCTTGCATGTATATGTGTGTACCGTGTATGTGCATCGCCTGTGGAGGGCAGAAGAGAGTGGGGGATCCCCTGGAACTGGAGTTACAGATGGTTGAGAGCTGCCATGTGGGGGCTGGGAATTGGATCCAGGCCCTTTGAAAGAGCAGCTGTTGCTCTTAACTGCTGATCCATCTCTCTAGCCTCCCCCCTCCCCTTTAAAAAATTACATTAGCGCCGGGCGTGGTGGTGCATGCCTATAATCCCAGCACTGAGAGGCAGAGGCAGGTGGATCTCTGTGAGCTCGAGGCCAGGCTGGTCTAGAAAGCGAGTCTAGGACAGCCAAGGCTACACAGAGAAACCCTGTCTCAAAAAACCAAAAAAAAAAAAAATTACATTAGCAAGGTGATGGTGGTGTACACCTTTAATCCGAGCACATGGAAAGCAGACGCAGGAAGATCTCTATGAGTTCCAGGCCAGCCTGGTCTACAGAATGAGTTCCAGACATCCAGGCTACCCAGTGAAAACAAAACCAAAAACCAAAAAAGAAAGAGAAGAGACAAAAAGTAAATTACCCAGGTGGTGGTGGTACATGCCTTTAATTCCAGCACTCAGGAGCCAGAGACAGGCAGATTTCCAAGTTCAAGTCCAGTTTGGTCTACAAAGTGAGTTCTAGGATAGCCAGCGCTGCATAGAGGAACTCTGCCTCAAAAAACAAAAAATTATATTTATTTATTCATGTTTGTTTGTTTGTTTGTTTCAGGACAGGGTTTCTGTGTGTAGCCTTGGCTGTCCTGGACTCAATTTATAGACCAGGTTGGCCTCGAACTCACAGAGACCTACTTGCCTTTGCCTCCGTGAGTGCTGGGATTACAGGTGTGCGCCACAGTGCCAGGCTTTATGTTTGTATTTGTATGTGTGTATGCCACAGCATTCACGTGGAGGTCAGGGGACAACCCACTTGGGTTCTTTCTCTCCTTGTTCCATATGGGGACTCAACTCAGGTTGTCAGACTTACCAGCAAGTACGGAGTCCCCTCTCTAGCCCCTGAAAGCTTATTCTTTCTGTAGGCTTTGATCTTTAAAAAAACCCTACTTTATTTGTGGTTATTCAATGCCTCTACCTCCCTTCCAACTCACCTACCCTAGATAGGAGAGAAAGGAGGTTATAGGAGCAGTGTACGTAGACCTTTTTCCCTGACTCAGTTCCTTGGGGCTGGCCTCGAACTCACACTGGTGTGCCTGCCTCTGCCTCTGCCTCCCTAAGTGCTGCGATTAAAGGCATGTGCCACCACACCCAGCTTTGCTTTTCTTCTGTAATCCTTACAAAGCAAGAAAAGTGCAGACACTTCAATCATTACCCCAATCAAAAAGCTTGCAGGAGGCACAGTCCCAGCAAATCAAGGTCTCCAGGGAGCCTGGACTGTAAAGCAGCAGCCATCACTTTTCGTGTCCGAAGTCAGCAGACTGCATGCTGACCGCTGCCCTAGCCCCACTCCAGGTGTGGAGGAACTGGTGTTATTAGTGCTACTTAAGTGTAGTCTGTCAGATTCTGCACTAAGAGAAAAACCAGTGGGACTCGTCAGTCAAGCACCCAACTGCAATTTCCCAGTTTCTGTACATAGCAGCGAGAACAGCAGCAGCATTAACAGTGGCGAGAGAGACTGAATGAAAAGTTTGACTGGAGCAGGGTGTGGTGACGTAGGCTTGCAGCACAGTTAGAGGCTAGCCTAAACTATCCAGAAGGAGTCAGTTTCAAAACTCAAAACACAAAGCAAAACAAGTCTGTTTCTTTCTTTGGTCTTAAGGCTCAAGGCACACTCCTCCCACCCCCAACCCCCTGTGCCCCCCAGTTACTTCATTTGTTTGTTTGTTATTTATATGTGCATGCACGGTCCAGGGTGCGAGTGTAGAGGACAGAAAACAACCCGCAGGAGTCAGCTCTCTCTCTTTCTACCATGTGGGACCTGCACATTGAACCAGGTCACAAGCAAATTGGCAAGATAGTCTCTTCTGTTTGCATTTCCTTAGCTGCTGAGATGCTAAAGCGGCCTGAGTTTGGGCTTTCAAGCATTTGTACCTGAGGCTCCCAGAATGATGATGATCCGCACTAGCTGACTACCAATCTTAGCAAATGAAACATCTTTCTCAGCTCTGTGTATGTGCCTGTACTTTCTGGATTATTCTGTGAGAACTCTCCTCACCCAGGCTGAAAGATCAGTGTTAATTTCCTTCATCTTTCTCTTCTGATAACCTATTGATTTTGCTTAGGAGATTTATCATGTCTGAGTCTCCAGTCCTACTACCAAAATTCTACCCATAAGTCATCTCACCAGACCTCCAAGCTGAAAAAAAAAAAAAAAAAAATTAAAACAGAAATTTTAAAGGCATTAATAATTTTACTTCGGGGCAAGAGCCTGAGACACTTTTATCAATACATTTATATAATCTGTGACACTCTTAACTAGTATGAACTATGTTTGCAATTGAAAGCACATCATTTGTGAAAGGCCATAGGAGCGGGGTGTGTCATTCAAAGAAGAGTATTTGATGTGACAGGACGAGGGTGGGGCTGGAGCATTTGGGAATAACTAAATTTTCACTTACGACATAATCCGGAGCCAACCTCGTTCCCCAGGGGACTGAAGCGGCAGGACTGGCTTCTATAAATAGTGGGGTGCGCTCGCTCTGGATTCTTGAACAATATCATCTGACAGACTGAATGGATAAAACACGCTGGTAAGGTCTGAGCAGGGGAAAGGAGAGGAAAAAGCCAGGCGAATCAGAAGACCTCGGTGTGAGACTGCATGAAGCTGGGCTGTCTTTTTTTTTCCTGGTTTGCAGGAGAGCCAGCAGAGCTTTCTGGCCCGCTCTTTTCACGCGCATCACAGGTGCTATTTACAGAGCTGCCGCAGGGGTCCAGCTCCACAGCGTGCTTTTTTGATGTGCTCTGCTAAGGCTAGACAATTTCTAAGACAGCCAACAGCTGCTACCAGTTTTTAAAGAGGAATCCTAACAGGGTAAAAGAGAACCGCACAGACTCCTGGGAATAAAAGGTTTTTCATCACTTTCCACTGGGCTTTCTGGCTGGATGCTACCACAATGGCTTCTTCGCAGCTTTTCATGAGCCCAGTGCCCAAAGCTTGAGAGGCCTTGAGTGACAATCTTTGAGTTGGGCCTCAGTCACTGTTTGGTTCATCTTGCCTGCAATTAGTGCTTTGTGGGGACTCTGCCATTAGGCCACAGGCTTATGTTTGCTTCTGTGGTCAAATGAGTTGCTGAGGTACGGAGAAGTTTCTGGAAGCCTTACGCAAACTTGTCTTCATTAATGAGTACCTGCTTCATCAAGAGCATGTGGCTTATATTTAGAATGGGCAAGGAACTAAGAAAACAAGACACAAGAAATATCTGTTGAACGACAACCGGAACATGGTGTTTAAAAGCAAATACTCTTAACTTCCATGGGGTTCAAGCTAAGCGTAGCTTAACGACATTTGTCACGTTCAAACTTTCTAAGTAAGAACATTTGGTTCAGGCTCTAGCTTAATAACTGAATATATAATTCATTTAACTTCTCTAAGTCTTGGTTTTTCTCATCCATAAAACGAGATAATTATACATGCCTTGTCTACAAAGTTGTCAGTGGGATCAAATGAGATAATGTCATAAAAGCCCTTTATAAATTAGAACACACTATATAAATGCAAACTATTATTATGCTTAATTCTAGTGACTAGTGAATAATAAACTGGTGGAACCAATAATCCCATTGTCCCTGACCAGGTCCACCCACTCTACCTTCTAGGACTTCCTCGTACTTCTTTCTATGCCTTTATCGAGAGACGGGGACGAGAACACCACAGCCATTTCCCTAGTGAGTTTCCCAATCACATCTCTATGAGGATACGGCTAAAAAAAAGAATACGTAGTGAGGTGCCTACTGTTTTTGTCACCTCCTAACCTTTTACATTTATTATTACTGTTGTTGTTGCTGCTGCTGTCATTTATCTCAGTGTTCTGAGTCTGAAGTCACTGTCATGCTACCATACGGGAAACACACTAGCAAGTTAGGATTCTGGTCCTCTGTGGCCTTGCTTTAGCCGTTTGTAAGTTAGAATTCAAACTAGATGATTCATTAGTCCCCTCTAGTTCTAAGAGTCTATCTACAATTGTTAATTTTTTACTGCTGGGCTTGAACCCAGGGCCTTACACATGCTGGGAGAGCACTCTGCCACTGCCCAGACAGTTCTGCCCGCCCCTTCCCAGACCTGTTTCTTCAGCCTTTTGGTGGTGATACATATGATCTGTGCTGAGAAAGAACTGAAGGCAAAAGGCAAAGTCACAAACAGGGTGCTTCCAGGGAGCAGCTGCAGGGTTTCCCTCAGACGCTCCTGTCTCTTGTAGCTCTCTGCTGGGGCTGGTCCAGAGGTCCTTAAAGAAAGGGAAAGCTAGTTTGAGAGGCTGAAGGGAATTTACACTGACAAACTAAATTAGCTCTTCAGTGAAGAACAAAAGAAAAAAAATACACACACACACACACACACACACACACACACACGAGGGCGCACACACACACACATTGCGCTCACACACACACACACACACACACTGCAATTTTGGTCAAGTTCATTAGTTCAAGCCCCAGTTTCTTCACCTTTAAAATGGAACTTTATCTATTTTATAGGCTGTTGTAAAACATGAAAGAAACTCCTTTGCCATCATTATTTATAATGCAATAGAGGTCCTTCTAATTGAAGGTATAGCAGGTAACTTAGATTCATTCAGATTGAAAGCTAGAGATAAAACCACAGTCACCCAAAGACTAGAATTAAAGCAGTTTCCTGTCCTTCCACTACCCACGGCCAGTTCTGCAAAGCCTTCGAAGATTTTATACCGAGTTTTTAATTTAATTTTATTTTTCACATTTATTTATCTGGTGTATTTGTGTGTTGTGGGCATAAGGATGCCGCAGTAACTATGTGAAGGCCAAGGGAAATCTTGGAGGAGTTAGTTCTGTTACCATGTGAACCCCAGGAATTGAACGTAGGTAGGTAGGTGGTTCGGCTTGGTGTCAGGCACCTTACCCTGCTCAGCCACCTCAATGGCCCTTGAGTTAGTTCTTAAACGTCACTGTTCTCAGACAATTTAGACTTGCATCCCTGGAAATAGCTCAGATGTTGAGCACACAACTCCCTATATATTTAGGAAACGCTAAACAGGAGCCTGGGGCTTAGAGTGACTCTCTGCATCTGAGTCCAAAGCACGGCTCCCAGCTCCTTTATTGCACACCAGCTTGATTTCCCTATGCAGATAGGGACAGGAGTGACAAGAACCAGCAGCAGGTGGCTGGAGATGTGAAGAGGACTAGCCAGGACAAGCCAGCTCTCCACTTGGACGTAATTATCCCTGTGGTTTAGGGCTGCCTAGCTGAGGGAGAGAATGACGTGAGCTCCTGTGAGTAGGCTTGCCTCTTCTCTCGCCCCCACTCGCTTCTGGGGGAACCTCACACATTCTCAACCTTTCCTGGCAATGCCCAAATTTCTATCTTCAACTTAGGGGTTTCTTCTAAGTCTGAGTTATTATCTGTGGTCTTCTGGTCTCATTTGGATGTCCCATTGTCACCCTAAACTCAACAGCTCCCAGGCTGATGTCCTCACCCATATATCTACAGACTGGTGTCTGCCATGTGTTTGGTGCCTTCCATCCAGTGATCTCTATCTTAGTGAGTGATGTGTCCTCCACCCAAGTGTGTTCACAGCAGGCAGTTCTTGACGTCTCCCTCCCACAGCCAGTCTTTCATGGAGCCCAAGCATTTCTAGTTGCTAAATACCTCTGGAACTCACCTTCTTTTCACCCCTGCTTCCATGAGCTCAGCTCAGACTGTGATTATCTTTTGCCTTAATTATTGCAAGAGCCTGGTTTTTCTTTCTTTCTTTTTATTATTATAATTAATGCACATTACATCCCAATTGTTCCCACCCTCCCTCTCTCTTCTGTCCTATTCCCTTCTCCTAGTCCTCTGACGGGGTGGGAGTTCGGAGATGCGGGAGGAGGTGGGTGGGCGCTCATATGACCACAGCCTAGTCTCATCAGAATAGCCTGCATCCCCTTTGTCTGTATGCCCACAAGGCCTCCCCGCCAAGGGGATGTGATTAAATCTGTGGGCACCAAAATTTGTGTGAGAGGCAGTCCCCCGGCTCTCCCACCCCATTCCCCTCCCGCTCCCACCAATAATGAGTTGTCCATCAGCTACATTTGAACAGGGGGTCTAGGTCTTTGCATACATTGTCCTTATTTGTTGTATCAGTTTGTGCAGGCCTCCCTGGGTCCATATTCGTTGGCCTTGATGGTCTCCTCGTGGAGCTCCTGACCCCTCCGGGTCCTTCCACCCCCCTGCCCCACTCTTCCAGGCAATTCTCAGTGCTTCACCTAGAATTCTTTTTTTTTTTTTTTTCCCTCTGAGACAGGGTTTCTCTGTGTAGCCTTGGCTGTCCTGGACTTGCTTTGTAGACCAGGCTGGCTTCGAACTCACAGAGATCACCTGCCTCTGCCTCCCTGAGTGCTGGGATCGTAGGCGTGTACCACCGCAAGCAGCAGCAGCATTCCTTTTAAAAGAAACTGTTTAGTTTCCTAGTCCTCAGAGGAGGGGTGGGTGGGGAAGACAAGATCTTCTAAGCCTCCTGTGATCTGTTGAGCTGACTTCCTCAGCATCACCTCCCACCCTCCCTTCTCCTTTACCCATGTTCTGATTCTGTGTCTCTCTCAACCTTGGCGACATATTAAGATCACCTGAAAAGTTTTCAGACCATCCTCAGGGTTGAAGATGAGTAAAACTGTCCACCTACTCATCCACTGCATATGTTGTTGGCTCTACTGAAACAGTTTCTTTCTCATGATTTCTCTTCCTGCTACTTAGATGTCACATTGTCCTTCAGCCCTCAGCCGGGGGTTGGGGGGGGGCATTATCTTATGCTCGCTCTCTCAAGCTTGCTGCTTTCTCTTAAAATGAATTCAGACACTCTCAAGTGAAACACTCACCACAATTGGATCTTTCAATGTATCAGAAGAGAGCCAAGGACAGGGTCTCACAGTTTAAGGTTGATGAGTTACAGAACCAGAGCCAGAATACGTGTGCAGATTCCACATTGTGCCCTCACTGCCTCTCTTCCTTCAAATTTTGAGAACAGAGTCTAGAATTTGGCTATGCTGTGCCCTCATGGTGTGAAAGGAAGCAGGAAGGAATTCATTGCCATCAAAGTGAATGACAAAGCCATCAAAGAAGGCAGGACGAAAAGGGTAGGAAGACGAGAGTTTCTTTTTTTCTTGTCTACAGTGGGGACATTCAGCAACACTCTGCTGTGGATTCAGTGGTGACAATGACAGATCAGACCCAGGAGAGTGACAAGCTGCAGTCAGCTTGCAAGTGCCCAAGAAAAATGTTAGAAAGTGAGATGTGTTAATGAGCAAGAGTGAGCTCTTTAGATTCATGTTTCTAGAAGGTTCCTTGTGTCTGTGGACTAGGAAAGGCAAGGAGTCAGCCATGACACAATCAGAAAGAAGAGAATTTCCTACAAAAATAAAACAGCTGCTACTATTGTGGGCCTATGCAAGAGCTAGCCCAGTAGAAAGACCCCCAAGGCAAAGATAGTACAAACTCCGACCAGCCAGAAGATGAGAGGACTAAGGACTAAGGTAAGCAAAGACTTCATCACATGAAGCCTATTGTCCACAATTTATTATTTGACATCAGTCTCGAGGCAAGAGGAAACTACAAAGGGTTTAATTGGCAAGGAGGCGCTCTAATTTGTGCACAGCCTGTGCATTTACAAATGGTATCTTAACTCTGGAATAGCAATAACCTAGAGAAGGGAAATAGGGCCCCTGAAGAAATAAACCACCTCTCGCAAGTGGTTGCTTGGTCTGGTCTCGTTTGAACTGATCAGATCTTGACATAGAATGCCCTGCCAAAGGGCCACTCCCAAAGGTCCGGAATCTGAAGAATTGGATCCCATGGCTGGTGTTGAGGAAGTCCAAAAGAAGAATGGAGTAAACCACTAATTATGGAGGAGAGAGCGTGTGTATTTATCCCTTCCTCCAACAACCAGAAAACAAAGGAAATATATTCATCCAAATCTCTCCCTGCAGAAGACATAGCACCTGGAGTCCCTGCTCAGCACCCTTCCAGTGGTTTAACAAGTTAACCCCATTCTAGTTTCCTGAACTGATTATCCAAGACCTTGAATCCTGTCTGATTTCCTTGTCATGACTGTTAACTCATTGACTTTGTTTTCCTTTTCTGCCTCTCCTCAGAACCATGAAGATAGCAATTACTTGCCTGGCTCTACAATTCTCCCAGCCTTTGGACTGTCCCTCTGTGGCTTCTTTCCTCCACTCTGCTAGATTTCATCTAGACAAAATTCTGTGTGTGAGAGAGGCATAGCCTATAGCTATGCCTCTGCTTCCCAGACAACTATACTACTCCAGCTTCCCAAACCCAGGGCAATGGTAGAATGTGCCCGGTCCTGCCTGGTTTCTATAAATAACCTGTCATAAAGTTAGCAAAGGAAAATGTGATGATTCAGAGCACAGAGCCAGACTTTCCGGTCTCTTCCTTTAGTACGGGTTGCCATGACACTGTGCTGAAAGCCACATATAATAGTGGCTTACATTGAGTGAGGACATGGTGTATGCCTGGCTCTATACAAGGATCCCTGTAATCCTAGGGGTTTATAACCATTTACAATACAGGGCTTATCATCATTTTTATTGTCTAGGCTCTGTGGAGTTGTTTCCCATTTGATGAAGGTAATTGAGATGGGATTCTAACTGAGTTGGTCAGGCTCCAAAGCCTCCAGGGACTTAACTACAACTTGCTTATCCTGGCTTTAGCCATCACATCTCTCTCTCCCTATGAGTTCATTTTGACTGATATAATTCTTTCAAGGTCATAATTACAAAAGATTATCCACTATGAACTTAATGGTAGTTACTACTGAATGTCAACATGACAGAATCTAGAATCACCTAGGAGCCAGTACTCTGGGCATGCCTTTCAGGGATTATGTAGATTAGGTTAATTGAGGTAGGAAGAGCCACCTTTTAACTTCAGGTGACATCATTCCATTAGCTGGGGGCATAGACTGAAGGAAAAAGAGAAAGTAAGCTGAGCACATGTTCTTATCACATGCTCTTCTTGACTATCGATGCAGTTTGGCCAACAGCCTCCTCAAGCTTCTACCACATGACTTCTCTACCATGATGGATGGTCCCTTCAAACTGTGAGCCAAAATAAATCCATTCTCCTTTAAGCTACTTTGGTCAGGGAATTTTATAACAGCATTAGGAAAAGTCACAGATACGAACTTCATTATCTGTGCAGAGATAGTTTTCTTTTGAAAACTATATGGAGGAGGAAGGTTCTGGTTGATGACAGATCCAAGGTCCTGAGAGTCAATTCAAACTATTTTAATTTCTCTTCTCAATTAGTAGACTTCCAAATGCCACATGTGAAAATGTTAATGTTGGAGTTATAGAGAGTGCTGTCAATATTTGATTTTTAAAAAAAGATTTATTTATTTATTTATTTATTTATTTATTTATTATGTATACAGTACTCTGCCTGCTCATACTCCTGCAGGCCAGAAGAGGGCATCAGATCACATTGTAGATGGTTGTGAGCCACCATGTGGTAGCTGAGAATTGAACTCAGGACCTTTGGAAGAACAGACAGTGTTCTTAGCTACTGAGCCATCTCTCCATCCACCCCCCCCCACGTTTTGTTTTTTTTGTGTGTGTTTTTGCTTTTGTTTTTTTGAGACATGGTCTCTCTGTGTTAGCTTTGGCTGTCCTGGACTCCCTATGTAGACCACGCTGGCCTCGAACTCACAGCGACACACACACACACACACACACACACATACACACACACACACACCAAATTTCCATTATTTATTTTCCTGTTGATGGACATCTAGGTTAACTCTAATTTTTTTTCAAGGCAGGGTTTCTCTGTGTAGCCCTGGTTGTCCTGGAACTCAATCTGTAGACCAAGCTGGCCTTGAACTCAGAGAGCCATCTGCCTCTGCTTCCGGAGTGGCCAACTTGATTAGAATTCTTTACTGTAGTGAATAAAGCAGCAATAAATGTAGTTATGCCTGTGATGGTGATGTCTTTACTGTATATGAACAGTAATACAGTATAACAACTACTTACATGGCCTTTTGGTATTATAAAGAATCTGGAGATGAATTAAAGTATATGAAAGAATATGTATTCAAAAAGGATTTGAGCATCTCTAGATTTTGGTAACTGGGTGCCCTGAAGGCAATCCCATTGATATGGCCCTCTCTCTCTCTCTCTCTCTCTCTCTCTCTCTCTCTCTCTCTCTCTCTCTCTCTCTCTCTCTCCTCGACAAACCAAGCTCTCTTCCCCAAAGAGCAGGAGTCATGCTAGATTTATTCCCTGGAGGGGATCACACTCCCTAGCTGGCCTCTCTCCAGGCAGCCAGTTGTCCATCTTTATCTTAGAGAACAGCTCTGACAAAGCTTTGGCCTGGCAAAGCTTTTCCCATGCTCTCTACACAAAATTAATTTGAAACAGTTAGCCTAATATGATCTTTTTTTTTTTTTTTTTTAAATCTGAGCACCATGTGTTCACAGGGGGAGGGGACCTCTGCAGATATTCATTTTCCTCGCTGCCACTGGTGACCGGGAGCCTGAAGAGGGACAGGAGAGAGGCTAGAGTCCACTTATCTGGGGGAATGGTTAAGGGACTCAGGAGTTACTTAGCTGGACAAGGGAAAACCCAGGGTGCTTCTGAGTGTAGCATCCATGAGCTGTTGACGTGGAAAAAGTTCCTTTTGGAATGTTTCCAGGAAAATTGGACTAATACCAAAATGTTCCAAGAAAACAAACTGCTTTAAAATGACAAAGAAACTTTAATAGCAGGACTGACCCATGCAAAGGGTCCCGTAGCTGAGGGGATGGGTTCTGACCCAGAAAGTCTATGTAAAAAATGTTTTGTACCCCTCACATAGGACCACAGCTGGAAGAGCAGCCCGTGGCTTGGAACGTCTGATTGCTTCATGTCTGCAATGAAGACTGGGATTTCCTGGGAAGCTGGCTGACAAAACGCAGCTTATCTATGAGAGTCAGAATAAGAAGAGAAACTCAGCAAGGTGGTGGTGATGCATACCTTTAACCCTGGCACTCGGGAAGCAGAGGCAGGGGGATCTCTGAGTTCTAGGCCAGCCTGGTTTAGACAGTGAGTTCCAGGACAGCCTGGGCTACACAGAGAAACCCTTTCTTGAAAAATGAAAAAAAGGAAAAGGAGGAGGAAGAGGAAGAGGAGGAGGAAGAGAGAGAGGAGGAGGAAGAGGAAGAGGAGGAGGAGGAAGAGGAGGAGGAAGGGAGAGAATAGGAGGAAGAAGAGGAGGAAGGGGAGGACAAGGAGGAGGAAGAAACAACTATATCCCAAAAAGGAAAGACACAGGAAGAGCTTCAGGAAACTGAAAAGGACATGGAAAACGCCTGGAAGAGGCCTTGATGCACAGAAGTGCTGAGCTGAGCAGCCTCAATGACAGTTCTTGGAGGAAGCTTAGATGACAGAAACTGTTTCCAGATGAATGCTGGATAATCTTATACTCAGGACAAGCCCAGAGTTCTCACAAGCCTCAAACCCAGTGATTCCTTCTGTGGAAGGGGTCAATGGCAGAGAGAAATCTCATTTTGTGCCATTATCTGACCCAGAATAGCAGCCACAGACCATTTTGGAAGAGGATCCTATTCTTAGAAGCTGAGCTACCCCAGGGGGTGGAGAGCAGGAAATTATCCCCCTTCAAAGGGATCCTCAAGTGGTGCACACCTTTAATCCCAGCACTTGGGAGGCAGAGGCAGGTGGATCGCTGTGAGTTCCAGGCCAGCCTGGTCTACAAAGTGAGCCCAGGAAAGTCAAGGCTACACAGAGAAACCCTGTTTCAAAAAACCAAAAAACAAACAAACAAACAAGCAAAACAAACAACCACACACACACACAAAGGGATCCTCAGTTTGGTCATCTACAGAATCTGGGTGCAGGAAAGCCCAGAGAGGCAATTGTGGAGAGGAGGAGGGATGGATGCTGACAAGCCTTGGGGTGCAGGCCAAGGGAAGCTTCACTCAGGAGGGCAAATGCACAGGGAAAAGTAGACCAGGAGCAGATAGAATTGACTGAGAATAACCCTGGGCCTTGATCCTGGGGTTGTCAGGTACCAAGCCCTGGACCCACCTGTCACTCACCATGATGCAGCCTGAAACTCTGCAGTTCCAGGGATGTGCTTGATCGTTGTGTGTGCATCCCTCCAGCAGAATGACTGATGCTTAGGAAGTCTTGGAAGCAGGGAGGAGGTGATCATATCTACAGCTCACAGGGTTGTGGTTGCTTTCCACACTCTAAATGCAGCCAGGAGGATGCTCCTCAGCTGAAACACTGGGCACCGGAGGGAGTACGATCTGAGAAGTCTTAGGAGGGTGGGAGGAACCTTTGCAGTCCACGGAACACAGAGGCCCTGGTACCCAAAGTAGGAAAACTGTAAGGTGACGACGGCTCTGGTGACACCAGCCACTTGTTCAATACATACTCAGCAAAGGCATAAACAGCGCAGTGCACAAGAACCCACAAGTTCAAAAGACCTCACTCCTCACATAGAACTGGAAGTCTCCAATACCTGAGGACCCAGAAAGAAACTGGCCTGGCATTTGTATCACCTTTATTTTTTATGATGTTATTAGTTATTTTTCTCTTTTCTTTTTTTGTTTTTGTTTTTGTTTTTGTTTTTTGAGACAGGGTTTCTCTGTGTGTAGCCCTGGCTGTCCTGGAACTTGCTTTGTAGCCCAGGCTAGCCTCAAACTCACAGAGCTCTGCTTGCCTCTGCCTCCCAAGTGCTGGGATTTAAGGCATTATTTTTAATACATAATTTAATACATAATACAAAAATACATATGTATTTTAATACATAATACATAGCTTTACTTTATTATTATTATTATTATTATTATTATTATTAGTAATAGCATTTTTGTTTTTTTGAGCCCTGGCTGTCCTGGAGCTCACTCAGTTGAGCACGCTGTCCTTAAACTCAGAGATCTGAGCTGGGCAACCGGGCGTGGTAGTGCACACCTTTAATCCCAGGCAGAGGCAGGCAGATTGCTATGAGTTCGAGGCCAGCCTGGTCTACAAAGCAAGTCCAGGACAGCCAAGGCTAACACAGAGATCCTGTCTCAAAAAACAAAACAAAACAAAAAAACAACCCAACCCAAACCAAACCAAAAAAAACCTCAGAGATCTGCCTGGTTGTGTTTCCTGAGCGCTGGAATTAAAGGCATGAGTCACAACACCTGGCTACTTTATTGCATTTTTTAAAAATTAGGTTTTGAGGTGGGCTGTGGTGGTCCATGCCTTTAATCCCAGCACTCAGGAGGCAGAGGCAGGCAGTGTTCGAGGCCGGCCTGGTCTACAAAGTTAGTCCATGACAGTCAAGGCTACACAGAGAAACCCTGTCTCAAAAGAAAAAAAAAGAAAAAGAAATTATGTTTTGAAGTTGGGAAGATGGTTTAGGGGGTGATAGTGCTTGCCACACAAGCCTGATGACTTGACTTCAGTGACCAGAACCAGTAGGAACACTGAGGTGACATGCACGTCTAACCAGCATTATTACTTTGAGATAAGAGATGGAACAGGAGAACCACTTAGAAGCTTGCAGGCCAGCTACCCTGAAATACACCATGCAGGAGGAGGAAAAAAATAAATAAAAACGTCCTGACTCAACAAGGGAGAACATGAGAATTAACTCTCAAAAGTTGTCCTCTGTCTTCCACACAAGGACGTGTGTGCCTGTGTGCTCACACACACACACACACACACACACACACACACACACACACACATGATAGACATTTTAAAACTTTACGTTAATTCCGCTTTGTAAGTTCACATAATTTTGTTTATGTATTTTTTTCCATTATTGGTCAGTATTTTTCTTTTCCTTAATTTCTGTTTTTCTTTTTTTTTTTAACTCCCTTTATTTCCTCCTTTTTCATATATTTAGTAATTAGAGACATTTTTAGGTATTTGTACTTCAGTTTATGTGTATGAGTGGTTTGCCTGCATGTATGTGTGTGTAGCTGTAGCACATACGTGCTGTGCCCAGGCATGTCAGAAGAGGCTGCTCAGTTCTCTAGAACTGGAGTAACGAATGGGGGTGAGCAACCCTCTGGTGGTGGGAACAGAGCGCAGATACTCTGCAGGAGCAGAGCTTTCGGTTTTACCTTATTATCTTTAAAATTAGGAGGACATAAAGAGCTTCAACAGAGCCAAAGGTGCTGTGACACATCCTCTACTGAATTAATTCTACCAGACCTTTAATGAAGAGCTGATACCAATGTTTCTCAACTATTCCATGAAATAGAAAGGAAAAGAGTACTGTCAAACTCATCCCACAAAGCCAGCGTTACTCTGTTACCAAACCCAGATAAGGACACAGCAAAGAAGGAAAACTATAGAGCAACTTCCCTGATGAGCAAGACACGATTCTCAATACGATTTTGGCAAAATGAATTAAAGAGCACATTAAAAAGATCATACTCCATAAGCAAGTTGGCTTCATTCCAGGAATGAAAGAGTACTTCCACATATGCAAACCAGGAAATCCAGCACATAAATACTCAAGGATAGAAAGCCCAGGACTTTAATCAATGCAGAGAGGGCCTGTGATGAAGGTCAACATCCCTAATGATAAAAGTCCTGGTGTTGTATGAAAGGAGAGAAGGTTAGCACTCCTCTTGACAAGGATGGAAGAGGCCCTTGGGCCTAACAGCACGCATACGGTTAAGGCACTGCCACCTATTTCGTGACATCTAACCACTGTTTGGGGCTGGAGAGATGGCTCAGAGGTTAGAGCACTGATTGCTCTTCCAGAGGTCCTGAGTTCAATTCCCAGCAATCACGTGGTGGCTCACGACCATTTATAATGTGATCTGATGCCCTCTTCTGGCCTGCAGGTGTACATGCAGACAGAGCACTGTATACATAAATAAATCTTTAAAATAAATAAATAAAAGCCCCGAAGAAAGTAGAAAACAAAGGAACATATGCTAATATAACAAAGACTATGTACCACAAACTTAAAGTAAGTAGTAAATTAAGCGAGGGAAACTGGGAGCATTTGTTCTAAAATCTAGAGTGAGATGTGCTCATTCTCTCTATTTTTGTTTTTAGTTTTTGGGTTTTGTTGTTGTTGTTTTTGTTTTGTTTTGTTTTGTTTTTTCGAGACAGGGTTTCTCTGTATAACAGCTCTAGCTGTCCTGGAACTCTCTCTGTAGACCAGGCTGGCCTTGAACTCACAGCGACCCGCCTGCCTCTGCCTCCCAAGTGCTGGGATTAAAAGTGTGTGCCACCACTGCCCGGCTCATTCTCTCTATTTTAATGCAATAAGACTTGAAGACTTAGCTAAAAATAAAAAGTAAAGGAACAACTACAATTATCCCTATTTGTAGACAACATGATATCCTGTACTAAAAGGAGTCTAGAGACTTCACCAGAAAACTAGACCTGATAATAACTTTAGCAAAATAACAACAAAAATCACGGCCTCTTAATTCCAGTTCAAGAAGATCCTGGCCTGCATCAGAACTGCAGGCACACAGCATACACACATTTACCTCAATAAGAAATTAAGATAAATATATAAATAAAAAAGGAAAAGCAGCCAATAAAGCTAGACTCCCCCTCCCCCTCAAAAATTGAAAAAAGCAGAATAGAAAGAGTGAAAGGTTGGAAACTAAAGCCTGAGGAATCTGTGGTGGAAACATACAAGACAGACAGACAGACAGACAGACAGACAGACAGACACACACACACACACAAAACACATACACACACAGACACCACACACAGACACCATATACACACATAAACACACCACATACACACACCCCCACAAACATACACATCACACACATACACACATCACACACAGAAACCACATACACACATAAACACCCACACACACACATACACACCACACACACATACCCCTCACACACACACATACACACCATACACACATACCACACACACACGTATACACACACCACACACACATACAAACCACACACACACCACACACACATACACACACACCATATATACCACACACACACACATACAACCACACACACACACACCCCCACATACCCCTCCCACACACACACTCTAAACCCTTAAGGATATTTATGTTGCCCTAAAGTTAATTGAAACATTTTTGGTTCTCAAAGCTAGTAAGGAGAATGATGGTATAAGAGAAAAAATTTTTTATCTGATAGTGAATGTGATGATAGAGAATTAAAAAATGAAGGCGATATCGACAGGGTTTATTCATTGCTTTCCTCCTTGGTGTGGCTAAATACCTGACAAAAGCAGTGAGTGGAAGGGAGGGAGGGAAGAAAGGAATTAAGGGGACTTATTTTGGCTCATAGTTTGAAGGTACAGCTACAAGTGGGTCACTATTATTTTCCTCAGCGGAGTCCTATAACCTGAACAACCAATATGACTTAACCCATCACACTCCACTCCTGTCTTTCCTTCTGGCCACAGAGCAGAAGGAACCTGGAAAAGTGGAGCTGTGCAGCCTGAGGCTAGGGGAATCTTCAAAAGTCATGCTCTTGTGTTCAAACATTGATAGGAGTGGAGTTGATCCAGGAGCTGTTTGCTTAAAACAGTCCCCATGCAGTTTGTCTATATGCTCAGACAGTGGCCACACCGTAACAAGCCCCGTAAGCTGTGTTCCAGGTAAACGTTGACTCCTTCTAGAGAGTACTTCAGTCATGAAAGAGAAAGAATGAAGTAAAATGGGGAGCAACTCAGAGGCTTAGCCACAGCCACTTCTTGAAGGGAGAATCCCAGGGATGACCTCCCGGGCCAGGACACTGGTGCCCTCTAGGTATGCAGTTACTGTGCTGTGATTAAAGGGAGGGGCTGGGGCATTCTGATTTTCTTCTGATTCTATAATCCTATCTGGCAGAAACGAGAAACGTAGAGGGACACAGCTCACTGTGGCCATGGAGAGGGACAAGTAGCCCGTGGCAGGTGATGAACAATGGGAAGAGCAAGGCTGCTTACCAGAGAGCCGCCCGACATAAAGCAGGGTGCCCCATATTGGACCATGTCCCTTGGATGGGGAGGCCTGGTGGCACTCAGAGGAAGGATAATAGGTCACCAAGAAGAGACTTGATACCCTATGAGCATATACAGGGGGAGGAAGTCCCCCTCAGTCACAGTCATAGGGGAGGGGAGTAAGGGGTAAATGAGAGGGAGGGAGGAATGGGAGGATGCAAGGAATGGGATAACAATTGAGATGTAATATGAATAAAGTAATAAAATATATTTTTAAAAAACCAGTCCCCAACACTTCCCTCCCACCCTATCCCCCAGCCCCCCAAACCCCCTCCACCCCCCACCCCCCCGTCACTGAACTATGTTCTTGTTAGTAAACCAGAGAGAAGCTTCCTTATATTGCTTATGGCAAACTTGTTCCCAGATGCCAAACTCCGCCTTCGGTCCATCATACCTACCCATGCCATCTGGGTACTTACCACCTATGGCGAGATTTCCTGCTACAGCTACACAGTTCAGGAGCGGCAGACTTGTGGCTCACTGAGCTGAACACTTTATTGTTTAGTCATTCACACAGACTTTCTGAGTCTGTTCTATAGGAGCTAATGGTCCAGGTAGGAAACATTTTCACATACAGGAGGATACACTCTTCCCACCAGAGTCCAAAGTGTGACTCCAACTGCCGAGGGAGCCCTGAATCTCTCTCATCTTCCAGCTCCGCTCTAGCCTTCAAAACTCAGTGCAGAGGCCACCACCTTCCATTCTCCTGTCCTTCCCTCCTCTAAAACCGGGTTGTCTGTGATTTCTTGTTCCCTACAGCCATGTCTAATAGCATCTTTTATAACCTTAGCCTACTGTAGGATGAGCTTTTGCTTCTAATAAAATTTGTTTTATTTTATGTGTGTGGATATTTTGCTTGCATGTATGTCTGTGCATCACATTTATGCCTGGTGCCTGCAGAGACCAGAAGAGGGTGTTGGATCCCCCTAGGAGTGGAGTTGCAAACAATTCTGAGCTGCCATGTGGGTGCTGGGACTTGAATCCAGGCCCTTTGGAGGAGGAGCTGGTAAGTGAGCCATCTCTCCAGGCCAGAATGCAGAATGAGGTTTTGTATAGTGGCTTTCTCCACACTGGGCAATGAGACTTTTGTGAACAAGAACTGTATATTATACATTTTAATTTCCTATTGCATTATTTATTTGTTTATCGTGTGTGTGTGTGTGTGTGTGTGTGTGTGTGTGTGTATGTGTGTGTGCGCACGCATTTGCGAGTGCACACATGTGGAGATCAGAGGAGTCTGTTCTCTCCTTCTACCATGTGAGTTCTGAGGTTTGCACTCAAGTTATCAGGCTTGGCAGTAAGCATCATTATCCACTTTTCACCAGCTTTATTATTTATCTTATCTTCTTTTTTTTCCATTTATTTATTTAGTCACTTTACATCCTGGTCACACCCCCTTCCCTCCTCTCTTCCCAGTCCCACCCTCACACCCCCTTTCCTCATTCCCCCCTCTCCTCTTCCTCAGAGAAGAGGAGCCAACCCCCTCCCCCATGGGTACCAACCCACCCTGGCACCTCAAGTCACAGCAGGACTAAGCACATCCTCTCCCACTGAGGCCAGACAAGGCAGCCCAGCTAGGGGAAAGGGAATCCAAAGGCAGGCAACAGAGTCAGAGACAGCCCTTACTCTCATTGTTAGGGGCCACAAGCTGCACATCTGCTACATATGTGAGGGGGTCGAGATGCAACCTATGCATGCTCTTTGGTTGGTGGTTCTGTCTCTGTGAGCCCCCATGAACCCAGGCTAGTTTACATCTTGTGGTGCCCTTGACCTACCAGGCTCCCTGAATCCTTCCTCCCACTCTCCCACAAGACTCCCTGAGCTCCGCCTATTGTTTGGCTGTGGGTCTCTGCACCTGTTACCATCAGCTGCTGGATCAAGCTTCTCAGAAGACAGCTATGCTAGGCTCCTGTCTGCAAGCATAGCAGGGCATCATTAATAGTGTCAGGGGTTGGCTCTCTTCCATGGCGTAGGTCTCAAGGTGGGCCTGTCATTGGTTTGCTGTTTCCTTAATCTCTGCTCCACGATATCCCCTCTTGTAGGCAGGACAAATTTTGGGTCAAAGGTTTTATGGTGGGTTGGAGTCTTCCTCTCTCCACTGGAAGTCCCACCAGGATAGGAGGTGACAACTTCAGGCTTATATCCCCGCTGCTAAGAGTCTCACCTAGGGTCACCCCCACAGACTCTTGGGAGCTTCCACCTTTCCAGAGATGTCCCCCTACTGACGGCTGTTCTCTCTTCCAATCCTCAACCCCTGCTCTCCTCACACCTGATCCCCACTCCCATTTCCTTCCCCATCCCCTCCCCCACTCAGCTCCCTCCCTCTGTCTATTTCAGATATCTGCTTTATTTCCCTTTCTGCGTGAGGCACAAGCATCCTCCTCTGGGCCCTCCTTGTTACTTAGCTTCTTTGGGTCTGTGCTTGGTTATCCTGTACTTTATGGCTAATATCCAGTTATAAGTGAGTAATACCATGTGTGGCTTTCTGGGTCTGGGTTACCTCACTCATGATGATATTTTCTAGTTCCATCCATTTGCTTCTTATTATGTGTTTTAAAAACCTCAGAATAACAAACTTGCTTTTGGTATTCATAAATTGTTCATTTTGCAGATTCAGCCAACCACCCATATATTTTTTAAAAAGTGTTCTAAATTTTTTGGTATGCATTTCTTGACATAGTTCTGTAAGCAATACAGTATAGTGACTACTTAGATGGCTTAACACATAGTTAGGCCCGGGTAGCCACTTAGAGATGGTCTAAGGTGTATAGAGGGTGAGCACTGGCTGAATGAAACTCTATGGTGCTAACAGAAGGGACTTGAACATCTGCAATCCTAGTAATTTTGGAGACTTATGGAACTCCGAGGTATCAAAGGGTGAGTGAGATCTGCTGACACCAGGTCACACAGAAAAGAAAATGCATTTTTCTTTCCTTTCCCTTCTTTCTCTCTTTCTTTCCTTAACATGTATGAGTGTTTTGCCTGCAAGCATGTCTGTGTGTGTCTGGTGTCCACAGAGACCAGAAGAGCCAAGTGACTTGCCCAGTGTCACAGAGCTTTAAAAAAAAAAAAAAAAATCAAACGAAATGCCGAGGAACACCTTAATTGACTAATCACAAGCCTCAGAAACAAGCTGAGTGCAGGCCCTGGGATAAGCTTGCCCCTTTCCCTTTGAACTGCAGATGTGGTTTCTGTCAGGCTGGAAATCCCTGCTCAAGAGGCTTTCTGATGACTTGCACTGTGCTGGCATTGTGACTCCAGGGATTGCCTTCTGGGAGATGCTGCTGCTTTAATGATCATGTCAGCTGGGTTCCCTCATTGAATTACACCATTTGCCACTTTGAAGTCAGCCTGAGTTATCAGATTTACTTTCCCAGGGTGCCACAGAGGAACACCACAGTGAACAGAGTTATTCCCAGTCCCCCAGTTCTATGCTGACAGACTTCCCTCTTGATAAGATTGTGGATTGTCTGCAGCCAGAAGCCTGTGTGGGCCCATCTTCTCTCGTCACTGGCCTCCAGCTCCCAGCCCACTCCAGAATCAACCTGCTTCATGCATACATGTTAATAAAGTCAATGAATTGGCTTAGAGAGATTTTGAAAGTAGTGGCTAACGATACTGGTGCTGAGTCAGGTGTGGTAGTACACACCTTTGATCCCAGCCCTCAGGAGACAGGAGCAGTCAGATCACTGTTTGAAGGCCATCCTGGTGTACATAGAGTTTCAGGTTTACTTAGAGAGACCCTGTCTCAGAAACAAACAAAAAACAAAAAAACAAAAACAAACCCCTAAAACAGTCACTGCCCTTTTGTATGATTTCACAGGCTTCATTTAATTTTCTGCCTGGGAATGAAGATTTCAGAGCACCAAAGCTGGTTCTGCTAGAAACACAGTACCCAGCGCCACTTGTCCACCGTCTCCTGGTGCCTGATTTGCACCTTGTGCAGCCTTCCTTGCAGAAAATGCTTGGGCTTTGGGGCAAAGACCTGGAGCAAGGCAGGAGAAGTCTGCTCCTGAGGGACAGAAAGATGCCGGAGCTGGAGTGTCCCTGTCTCACAGCAAATCCCCTCAGAGAGGCAAAAGGGCCCTGGGCTAAGAAGAGGTGCCTACGTGTGCAGGAGAGCAAAGGCCGGTGTGTCCAGTCCTGCCTTCATCAAGCTGACGTGTGAGTCAGTATGTTGTTGCATAGGCAGGCCCTGTTGGGCTGCTCTGGGCCCCAGGGGAAGAAGATACACAAGGGATCGTCCATCCTAGAGCAGCTCGGAGACTAAAAATGAGCAATTATACAGATGATTGTAAATTATGATTATAAGACATTAAATAGGATATTATAAAGCATAAGCAAGAGTGGAGGATGATATGTTATATCCATCTTGAAGGGAAGAATCAAAGATGGCCTTTCTGGGATGCAAAAGGCTGTGTTGGAGGATGGTGAGCCAGAAGAATATAATATACAGTTCCAGGAGAGGGAGTTGATGGTGTTTTGGCTGCAGAACAAGCTGTGGAAATAGACTCACCTATTTTTATTTTATTTTTTTCTGAGCCTGTGGCTTGGAGACTGCTGGCCGGGCTCTTTGCCACCAAGCTACAGTCCCCGCCCTCCCCTTCCCGGCCTCCTGCCTTTATTTCCTGTGAACTCACCCTCCATGAGAGCCGAGGCTTTAGTTTGCTGGGTCCTGCAATTCACTGTGAGTTTTGTCCTGAGTGTGCAGGACATTTTGGGACATGGAGCTCCTCCTGTCTTCTTTGAGGTTAGCAGAACTTACCATTACAAATTACCCTGGTTGTCTGGAGTCACGTGACAGCATTCCGACTCACATGTGAACAAGACGGAGCCAGTTCAGATTCTGAGTCCGCCACTTGTAAGTCGCAACTTCCAGAATGTTATTTAGCTGCTCCCGGCTTTAGCTCCCTCGTCTGTGAAACAGGCCTAGGAAGAAAAGCACCGATGCCGGTAGCTTATTAAGAAAGTTCTCTGGGTTATCTCCTCAGCGTTCTACTTGTCACTTTCAACTTCTTCATGTTTAGGTCACTGTTGCTCCCCATGGCCTTGGGTGGCAGCAAGGACGGCGCTGTGCACTTCCAGGTGCACTGTTCCTGGATTTCTGGGGGTTTGTCTTGATTTTATAATCCAGTGCAGAGCCATGTTTAAGCCAGGTCCTGCGCCACGTACTTGATCTCCTTTGATCCTCCCAATAACTTAAGAAGTAGGTGTTATATCGTTATAGAGATTCAGATTACAGTCAGGTCAAGCCACTGCTGTTCCTAGGCACACCCCTGAGCTTCTGACTCAGGAGAAATAGGCAAGGCTTGGGAACCTTCAACACACCCATTCCCAGTTCTGTTTGCCATTTGTGACATTGACCAGCTAAGCTCCTGGCTTGTTTCTGGCTTCCATGTGTGCTAAGGGTATGATTTAGCAAGTGAGGCAGGTGATTTCAATATAAAAACATTAAGGATTAAAACAAAAAATCACTGTGTGTGCATGTGAGCACTGGTGTACGTACATGCAGGTGCCTGTGGGTGTCAGAAGGTGTTGAGTCCACTGGAGGCAGAGTCACAGGTGATTTGTGAGCCATCAACACAGGGACTCTTGTCTTCTGCAAAAACAGCAAGGGCACTCACCCATTAAGCCTCCTCACTTCCCCATAAGGATTTTATTTACTTATTTGTTTATTTATTTGGGTATTGTTTTTGAGACAGGGTTTCTCAGTGTAGCCTTGGCTGTCCCGGACTCTCTTTGTAGACCACGCTGGCCTCGAACTCACAGCGATCCTCCTTCCTCTGCCTCCTGAGTGATGAGATTAAAGGCGTTCACCACCACGCCAGCTCCCGTAAAGGATTTTTATAAGCGACTCTGCTCAGCTCACATTTTTGTTTGAACAAATCAGCAATTCTCTAATAAGCATGGTAGAACTGATAAAACTGCCCTCAAGTGTTTCACATACTTTCAAACTTCTCTTTGTTTATAATTTTTGTGTGCACATCATGTGTGTGGGGGAGCACATGTGCCATGTCTGTGTGGAAGTCAAGAACAACTTTCAGGAGTCGGTCCTCTCCTTCCATTCCACTGGTCTTGGGGACTGAACTTAGGTTGCTAGGTTTGGTGACAAGTCCCTTTACCTGCTGACCAGGCTTACCAGACCAGACTCATGACTTTTTATTCCAAATTACAAAGCAAATTAAAAATCCATAAAACCAGAATTTGATTTTATTTTCTCTTTTTGAAAGTTATGTGACAGCCTGGAGAGTGGGCTTAGCAGTTAAGAGCACTTACTGCTCTGGTAGAGAACTCAGGTTCAACTCCCAGCATTCTCATGGCAGCCCATGACTGTCTGCAACTCTGGTCCCAGGGGATCCAAAGTTCTGTTGTAGCATTTGAGGGCACCCGGAACACATGTGGCACATGGACATACGTGTGTAGGCAAAATACGTAGACAGGTAAAAATACAATACCAATGTAAAAATTAAAAATATATTCGCACACATGGTGCTTTGATTGCACGTATGTCTGTGCGGCAGGATTGCGCAGGCCTTAGGAGGGCAGAAGAGAGCGTTGGGTCCCCTAGAACTGGACTCACAGGAGCTTGTGAGGTGCCATGTGGGAACCAGCAAATGAACCTGGGTTCTTGGAAACAGTAGCCAGCGCTTCTAACTGCTGAGCCGTGTCTCCACCCCCTGACTTTTTGTCTTTTATTCCGGAAATCAAACCAAGGGCCTTATGCATGAGGAGTATGCACTCGGCCACAGAGTACTGCTCCAACTCCAAAATTCTTTTCTTACAGTGAGACAATGCATGGGACAGCCAGGCCTGACCAGGCCTGAAAAAAAAAAAATGACTGGTAGGTGCTCTTTGCTGTGACTATGTATGTGCTTTGTGGGACAAAATAACGGTGTGCTGGACTGTGAGCGTGAGCGGATTTTCTGTTGTTATATAGCAAATTACCCCCAGAACTTAGGTGTTTGTTGTTGGTTGGTTGGCTGTTTTTAAACTACAAGCATTTTTACATCAAGAATTGAGAAGCAGGTTAGCTTGGTGATTTGGGCTTGGAACCTCTTGCGGCTAATATGACGGCACAGACCTGTAATGCTGGCATGCAGGGGCTGAAACCTGAGGATCCCTGGTTGAAAGCCAGCCTGGCTCCCTAATAGGTTCAAGGTCAGCTAGGGCTACACACCTGACCCTATATCAAAAATAAGTAAATGTGGCTGGGGTGATGCTCGCCCTAGTGGACAAATCGCTTGCAGGGCAGGAATGAGGACCAGATCCCCAGAACTCACAAGGAAGTCAGGCAGAATGGTTGGTGCCCTCTGTCACCTCAGTGTTCCTACAGAGATGAGAGGATGGAGCTCACCTATGACATCTGTAGTGAGGTGGGAGGCAGACACAGAGCTGACATAGGTAGTGGGAGAAAACAAAAGAGAGTTCCTGATTTTCCTATGGAAAGAGAAGATCTTCCTAAGGTTGTCCTTTGACCTCCACTCAAATACCTGCAGTTATACACCATATGACATAACATATATCAATGAACATGTACATACACAGACACACACACACCACAGTAATAGAGGCTGGAGAGATGGCTCAGCAGTCAAGAGTGCTCGCTGCTCTTCCAGAGGCTTCTCAGTATCCATGATTAATTGTCTCACATTTGCTTTTAACTGTAGCTACCCCCAAGGGATCTGACACCCTCTTCTGGCCTTAGAGGCACTTGGACACATATGCACATGCCTACACTCACACATGAACATAATGAAAAAGGTTTTAGATTTTAAAAAAGAATAAGTAAAAAAAAAAAAAAAGTGAAGCCTAATATATTTCAGTGTATTTTAAGCTGGAAGGAACCTCGTGAGTCATCCCACAGTTGGATTCTAACGTCATCTTCCTCACTCTATAGATGAGTAACTTGCGGTCCAGAGAAGAAGAAAAAAATATTTTTTGCTAAACGATTTGAATGTGCTTCAGTTCTATGACTGGGTTAAACTCTCCCAGCACATCTCTCTCTATTCTTACTTTACTCAGAAGAAAATGAGGATAAGAGAGACAAACACTTTTCCACAGGACTAACTGCTGCTACTTCCTGGAGACAAGGCCAAAACAACAGCACCAGCACACCTGCCGGGGTGCTCTCCCTCTAATGTCCTATCACCTCGGATGTGGAGGGACAGTATCCCCGAGGATCGAGATGAAGAAAGCTTTCTGCCTGACTAGCAAGAGGCCCCTCAGAGAGCATCTCACCTATCTCCTTTAGCCAATGGCCCACCTGCGTCAAGAATGTCAGAGGTTACAGACAGAGGGCAGCATCACTTGCCCAGCTCTCAAGGTTGGCTCACAAATTTCAGGGCATGAGGTGTTATTATATTTTTGTTTTTGTTTGTTTTAAACAAAACCAGGTTGTGGTGGCACACATCTTTAATCTCAGTGCTCAGGGAGGCAGAGGCAGGCGATCTCTATGAGTTCAAGGCCAGCCTGGTCTCCAAAGTAAGTGCAAGACAGCCAAAGCCACACAGAGAAATCCTGTCTCAAAACACCAATTCATTTTTGGTACCAATTGGTTCCTTCCTTCTCTGGGAGGAAGGAGGTGGGACTGGGAGGAGAGAGGAGCAAGGAGCGATGAGGCTAGAATCAGGATGTATGGTTGAGAGTGGCCAGATAAAGTCAGCAGATGGAGGAAGAAGAAGCTAAAGAAGCAGGCTGAGAAGGCAGGGTGCAAGTGTACTAGTGGGGGGTGTGGTACTAGTGGGGGGTTGTACTAGTGAGGGGTATGGACTAGTGGGGGTATACTAGTGGGGTGTGTGTACTAGTGGGAGTGTGTACTAGTGGGGTGTGTGTACTAGTGGGGGGTGTGTGTACTAGTGGGGGGTATACTAGTAAGAGTATGTACTAGTGGTGGTGCACACTAGTGGGGGGTATACTAGTGGGGTGGGAGTACTAGTGGGGCAGGTGTATTAGTGGGGGGTGTACTAGTGGGGGGGCACTATACTAGTGGCTTGTGTAGGGTTGCATGCAGCCACACTTGCCGTGGAATTACTGCTCAGTGAAATCCACGGAGAAGAATTTGCAGAGCTCTCAGCAAACATTTATGTTGGGCATATTCTGCATGTTTCTGAAAGCATACAGAGGGAAGAATCTGGCTGGTTTTGTTTGTTTGTTTGTTTGTTTGTTCTGGTCCCTTCCAGAGCCTAGCCAGTGGTGACTATTTGCTAGTGGCTGGTGCACCAACTGTATTTTGTTTTGTTTTGTTTTTTGTATTTTGTTTTGTTTGGTTTTTTGAGACAGAGTTTTGTTTTTTGTTTTTTGTTTTTTTTTGAGACAGAGTTTCTCTGTGTAACCTTGGCTGTCTTGGACTCACTTTGTAGACCAGGCTGGCCTTGAACTCACAGCAATCCACCTGCCTCTGCCTCCTGATTGAGTGCTGGGATTAAAGGTATGTGCCACGACACCCAGCTGCACCAACTGTAGCTTACAATAACTTACTGCTTGATGAAAACAGAACATCTTGGGGGAGACTAAGTTGCTCAGCAAACGTTTGTTGAGTTCCTTCTCTGTTTCTACCAGGTGCCCTGCTAGTCTGAGGACATGGAGCTGAATCCAGGAATCCCTCCCTGCACACTCCAGAGACAGAGGCGGAAGAAGGCACTCACCTAACAGTGACTGGGTACTTGGTCTGTTCATATATCTGGGGTCCTTCACCGTCTTGCAGACAGGTGGGTGAAGATGGGTACAGAGCTGTCAGAGGGCAGGCTGTTAAATACAGTAACTTTGAACTGGGGATAGGGGCTGGAGGGGCTAGAGAAGAACTAATAGATCTCTTTATTCAGAGTGTGTGTAATGTGAGGGTGAGGGGTTGGTCTTAGACAGGATAAGTAGGAACTGTTCAGGTGTGCCTTAGTTAGGGTTACTATTGCTTTGATGAAACGCTGTGACCAAGACAACTTGGGGAGGCAAGGGTTTATTTCAGCTTACACTTCCAGGTAATGGTCCATTGTGGAGGGAGGTCAAGGCAAGAACTCAAACAGGATAGGGATGAGGAGGCAGGGACTGATGGAGAGGCTGTGTAGGGGATGCTGCTTTTTGGCTTGCTTTCTTATAGAACCCTGGATCACCAGTCCAGGGACAGTGCTACCTACAATGGACTGGGCCATCCCCCATTAATCACTAGTTAAGAAAATACCCTACCAGCTTGCCTACAGCCAGATCTTATAGCGGCATTTTCTAATTGAGGTTCCCTCCTCAGATGATTTTAGCTTGTGTCAAGTGGACCAAAGCTATCCAGGACTAGGTGACAAGCTCCAGGTAGTGTGTGTAGGGACATGTTTCAATTATTGTGGGAGGAGGGGAATGCTCCATGGCAAAGAAAGTTGCACGGCACAAGAGAGGACCTGGAGGGCTAAGCTCAGTACTATTAGAGAGCAAGACTGAAGGTTGGAGGGAGCAGTGCAAAGTGAAGTGTGAAGAAAATTAGAACTGGATCTTGCAAAGACTTGTCATGTTAAGTAAATATCTTAGCTACTTTTCTATTGCTGTGATAAGACACAATGACCAAGGCAACTTGTAGGAGAGAGGATTTATCTGGAGCTAATGGTTTTAGAGAGTAAGAGTCCATGACCATCTTGGCTGGGAGCATGGCAGCAGGCTGGCAGGCGTGGTGCTAGAGCGATAGCTGAGAGATCACATCTTGAGGTACAAGCATGGAGGCAGAAAGAGACACTGGGAATGGTCTGAGTCCTTTGAAATGCCAAAGCCTGACCTAGTGACACACCTCCTCAAACAAGACCACACCTCCTAATCCTTCTCAAACAGTTCCACCAACTGGGGACCAGGTACTCAAAGCTATGAGCCTATAGGGGCTGTTCTCATTCAAAGCACCACAGTAAAAAGTGGGCCTTTACTCTGAAGGCAATGAGAAAGAGCTTTAAAAAAAAAAAAAGCTTTAAAAGAATAATGTCTTAAGGTAAAAGTTACATAATTAAAAGCAATTAAAAGAATCATCACATACTAAACAGAGTCAACCCTCCCCCCACCCCACCCCCACCACACACACACAAAAGAACCATATAGCTGTGACATCTGCTGTACAGAGGACTTCAAGTCACCCAGAGTTAAAAATCTAATTATAGCAGTCATGGGCATTTGGCAGGTGAAGTCTATGCAGCTGTCCTTCCAGCGCAAGGGGATTGTGCCGTCAGAAGTACTACCTTCTTGGAGGAAGGAGTCCGTGCTCCTCTACAGCCAGCACCACTCATGGCTGCCACATTTTGGCTTTCATCTTTGGGTATTAGCAACTATGGTAGACTGCATGCTGCTACCCACATCCAACTCTCTTAAACTTTTGGCTGACACATCACATGACAAGAAGAACACTGAAGGTGTGATCAAGTTGGACCTGGATTTACCAGGTAGGTCCAAAGCTATTAGAAAGGTTCTAACGGGGCTGGAGAAATGGCTCAGAGGTTAAGAGCACTGACTATTCTTCCAGAGGTCCTGAGGTCAATTCCCAGCAACCACATGGTGGCTCACTACCATCTATAATGTGATCTGGTGCCCTATTCTGGTGTGCAGGTGTACATGCAGGAAGAACATTGTATACATAATAATAAATGAATAAATCTTAGAAAAAAGAAAGGTTCTAATGACGTATTATACCCATATAACTCAATTATAATACAAGGTTTACTTCCAATACTTTGAAAGTATGCTATTGCAGGCTGTTTAGGATAAATAAGTTATTATAAGTTAATTGTTAGCTGATCAAATCATGGTCATGTCAATCACTAGTCTACTTTTATCACAAGACTATACATCTTAGGTGTAGCAGACAGACACGATTCTATAGAAAGATAAGGTAGAATAGTTAGATAAGGTCTTCAAATGAGACACGCAGAATATGACATTTAAAAATGTTTTTATTATTTTAATGATTGACTGACAATGAGACAGGTTAACTCCTGGCAACACACAGGAGATGGTTTTAAATGTGGCAAATAAGCCACTGGGCAAAATGTCCTCATTTCTACCACAGACAGAATTCCAACTAAAAAAGGACAAGCTTGGATGCAGGCAGAGTCGATGGCCAAACTCTGCCAAGACAGGGTAAGCAAATCCTCAATAGTTCCTGCCTCACAAATATGTCTGTCGGATATACTGGGCCAGAAGGGTGAGGATGATGCTTCAATGTTATAGAGAGTTTTGGGTGGCTACTCAGGTAGAAAACTGTCACTGTCATCTTCCTATTTGGAAAGTTACTAACCTGCACTCCCCGCATACTCAGGCAATCAAGTTTATTCCTTCTCAAGTCTCTGATGGAGCTGAAGACCAGGTATCTTAGTTTTACAATGAAGCTTGGTCATTTAGGGGTTAAGATGTTTTTAGGTCTAGATAGATGGTTTAAGTTGATACTGACGAGATGTGATAGAGATTGATTTACATTCAGAATTTTAGATGCACCAAGATAGGGATGATGTTTTCTTCAAGGCTATTAAATACATATAGCCAAAACACTAAGAATATAACACTTATATAATTCTTGAGTATGTCATGGTTCTTGCTATAGGTAGTTTTTTTGTTTTTGTTTGTTTGTTTGTTTTTGGTTTTTCGAGACAGGGTCTCTCTGTGTAGCCTTGACTGTTCTAGACTCGCTTTGTAGACCAGGCTGGCCTTGAACTCACAGCCACTGCCTGCCTCTGCCTCCTGAGTGCTGGGATTAAAGGTGTGCACCACCACGCCTGCTATAGGTGGTTTATTGTGTATATGTGTAGTAACATAAATGTATATGTAAAAAATAAAAATGTTTAATTAATAAAAAAAGAGAGGTTCTAATGAGACAGGGGCTGCTGCGTCAAGGCATGTGGAGGGGCTGGAAGAAGAGGAGAAATGGAGGTTGTGGGGAGAAGGGAGGGAAAGAAAGGAAGCAGCAGATGGAGGAGCAGATAGGGAGAGGAAGAGAAAACAACGAGAGGGAGGAGAAGTAGACAAGAGAGGAATGGGAGAAGGGAGGGGGCGGAAGGTAAGGAGGGGGAGGGGGGAGAAGGGGAGTTCCTGAGTGGAGAGGGACCACTGCCTGCCTGGCAGCTGGTGACTATTCAGTGAGCTCATCAGGGCAAGGTGGCGCAGGCCTTTAATCCCAGCACTTGGGAGGCAGAGGCAGGCGAATCACTGTGAGTTCGAGGCCAACCTGGTCTACAAAGCAAGTCTAGGACAGCCAGGGCTATCACACAGAGAAATCCTGTCTTGTAAAACTGAAAAACCCAAAACCAAACCAAACAAACAAACAAAACAAAAAAATAACAGCAAAAACAAACAGTGAGCTAGAAGAAAGTAGAATTTACCATGATTTTCTGCTGTAGAAAGAAAAGTTGGAAGCTCTGGCACCTGCTAGGGGATGAACTTGTTTTCTAGAGAAGGGACTTGTTTCTGGAAGAAAGGCTGACAACCAGGCAGGGACCTAGCAGGAGAGGTGAGGGCTGAGATAGTAGTAGGCAGGTGACCACGTCTTGGCTGCACTGCTTAGCGTACCTGCCTCCTGCCTTCCACGTTAAGCTTACCCTCTTGGACTTGGGGGTCAGTGGGCCTCTGTGTTCCTTTTCTCAATGTGACCACATGGACTTGGTGTTTTTAATTGGCTTTTTCCAGATCGGTGGCTGAACTTGGCTTGTAGGCGTGCAGGCCGTCAGTCTAAATTAGATCACGGGAAGAGTTTGTAGTGACATTCTGAAGAAGGAAGATGAAGCCACACAAACTGGAGATGCCCCTAGAGACGGCAGCTCTGCCAACAACCAGTTATTGACAGAGCTGTAAGGAAAATAAATGCCATTTAGGGTCGTGGTTTATTTGTTCACAATGGCAACAGCCAACTGATAAAGCACCCTTTTGGAGTAACTGCCACACAACAGTCAGCTCATAACCCATCATCAGAGTACTGCTGGGTCCTGGCAGGGCTGGATCTGTGGGGGGCCAGTGGTCAGGTCTGCCTGTGTGCACACACAGCAGTCAGCACCACAGAGGGGCAGGTTCAGGCTGCC
>OU015744.1:135191381-135200595 GCA_907169655.1 Acomys percivali
GAGTTTTAACTTCACAGATAATCTGACACCTCAGGGCAGAAACCTTCAGAACACATTGCAATGACAAACAAACAAACAAACAAACAAACAAACAAACAAACAAAGAAGACCCACACTGACCTTGATCTTGGTCTGGGCTTGGTTCACATAGCATCATTTGGCTTAGTGCATTTCAATCACTCAGGGGGAAAAAAAAAACCAGAAAGGTCTCTCCAGCTCTAATGGGCTGTGAATCTTGGTACAAACTGGCCTCAACTCTCACATCAGGGAAGGATTTGGGTCTGGGATCTCCTTTTCTTCATGCGTTTGGCTCACGTGAATCTGATGACTTCGGTCTGGATATTCCATTTATGGGCCTCGGGGAGACTGTTCTTTAGCAACAGATTTAAAGGCTGTTCCTTACAGCTCACACATTTATTAAGTAAACAACCATAAATTGGCACAGACTGAAGCATAGGACCGAGGGAAACAAGTACATGCATTTTCTCGTCTGATCCATACTATAAACCTGTAACACGGGTGCAGTGTTCTGCATGAATGCCTCCATAAACTCATATATTTGAATGTTTGGTTGGTGAACAGATTAGAGTTAGTAGGTGTGGTCTTGTTGAAGGAGGTGTGTGTCACTGGGGGTGGGATTTAAGGCCCACTCTTGATTTTTCTGTCGGCTGCCTGGGAACTGGGATGTAAGCTCTCAGCAACTGCTCCAGCGCCATGTCTGTCTGTCTGCTGACCCACTCCTCCCATGGTGGTCACGGAATCACCCTCTGAAGCTGTAAGCAAAGCCTCAATTAAATGGCTTCTTGTATAAGATGCCTAAGCCATGGCGCTTTCCCGTGAATTCCTCTGATCATCAAGGGCCTGCCATTTTTCTAAATATCAAAAGCCCCTCCCTTTTCTGTCTCTCCTTTTTGCACAGTTGTCAGAAATCACGTGGCCTGTGCAGTCTCGATAGAGGATCCCCACTCATGCACGTTCTGTAGTTCAGAGTGATGCCAGCTCTGATGTTTGGATTCCAGTGTTGCCCTTGGGTTCCGGTTCGGTAAACCCTGCTGCTGTTAATGTTGATGGTAGTATTGAGGAGAACCATGAAGTTCTTCAACTTTGTAATTTGGTTAAAAGAAAATTACTTGGATTGTATGAGGCTAATTTGTATTGTAATTATTTATACCTTAATAAAGTAAACACACAAACAAAACTACCACCACCACGACCACCCTTTGCCATTACTCCAGGCATTGTCCTTAAACACATCAGCTATTCTATGGGCCATCAGCCATGCAAGGAAGTCTCTAGCATGGAGCTCACTCCCCTCCCCCATAGCAGCTCTCTATTTCGTTGCAGGAGAGGTTTCCCAGATATATTAATGACTACTTTTAGTCAGTGAGTTATAGTTATTTGGTCAGAAGTAACAAGCTTGTTATAAAGAGACGTCTGTATCCTTTGCTTTGGCTACTATTGAAATAACTGATCTGAAGAAACTGGAATTCCCAAGGGAGAAGAGAAAGCCTAAGACCTGGGACAGCCAGAAGGGAAACTTTTTTTCCAGGGAGATTTGCAACTTGTTAGACTACCTTACTGGAACAAGGTTGTTCACTGGTGGGTAGGACTGCTTAGATATGCATGACTCTTGTTACATTTCTTTCTTTCTTTCTTTTTAAGATTTATTTATTATTATTTATACGGTGGTCTACATGTTACACCTGCATTGCCAGAAGAGGGCATGAGGCTACATTATAGATGGTTGTGAGTCACCATGTGGTTGCTGGGAATTGAACTCAGAACTTCTGGAAGAGCAGTCAGTGCTCTTAACCTCTGAGCCATCTCTCCAGCCCAACCCTTGGTACATTTCTAAGATGGCTTGAAAGGAATGGAAGGCAAGAAAGACAGGCACCCTAATTTAGACAGGTAGGACAGTGTTCATTGGCTGACACGTGGCAAAGAGCATAATCGCACCCACTGTGGGTGGTTGAGAATGCCTACGGGGTGGGGATTGGGGGCATGGGAGAAGATGACCGTGACCCTTTGTAGGAGTGGAGAAGATTCCATAGTCCCTCCCTTTCAAGAGTAGATTTGCTTGGCTGCAAGGGAAGCTGGGAAGTGTAGTCTTTTAGGATGAAACTATCAACTCTGGCCCTCTACTTAAATCTAACCTCATATTGGGCTACGAAAAAAGGAATCCTGATCAGCCGGATCTCTCCGTCCCTCTTTCATGCTCAACTTTTTCCACAGATAACTTAGCTCTTTTTAATTGGCTTACAGGTGCAAGACCATGGTTTGGGCTGTGACAAGAAGGCAGGTAACAAGAAGGGACACTGTGTTTGGCAGAGGCATTTTTATGGGCGTGCTCTCTTGATGCAACACTGTTCTTGGCCACTGCAGTCCTATGAGTCACAACCTGGTCTGCTGCAGCCCCGAGTGACTGGCCTTTTTGTTTTGTTTTTGTTTTCCTCCTGCTGAGACTGGAACTCAAGGATGTATGCATGTCAGTGTTCCACCTTTGTGCAGAATCTCCAAAGGCTGGCTGAGTGCATCCAAATAGGAAAGATAACGGCCATGGCAAACAAAAAGGATAACTTGGTGGAGAAAGAAATGATGCAGAGAGGAAAAAAAAATTATGGGTCTCTTTCAACTTTTCTCATCCTTTCCCATTTGTTTTCCTTTGAACTCTTGAATATCCCTCATCCAGATCTGCGTTGTAATAAAGATAAGAGAAGCCAGGGCCATGCATATACTCAGCATCACTCGCCCTCTGAGCTGTGCCCCCCAGCTTTACTGTTTTTACGCAGTCTGTGCTTGTAGCCACAGGAGCACCTCTGTGTGGTGAGGCAGCCATTTGTGCAACCAGCGGCCATTTACTGACCAGGTTCAAGTACAACCAGACACGCGTCTTCTGAATCCTTCCATGGTCAAGACTTACACTTTGCTGACACTGGGTGGACGATAGGAAACTACACACATCTTCCTCCTCTGTAAAACAGAATCAAGAGGCGAAAGATGGAAACATCAGGTAGAATTAAATGGCAACAGTGCAGCCCCAGCCAGGTCATCAGGGGCATGAAGTCCTGTACTGATGGCTGGTAGTGCAGTTTCATGGGTGTGCATTGAGAATGACAGTGATTAAAGCCCATGCCCATCCTGTGTGAGCCCATGTGGTGTTAGGCGACATTCTCACGTCTGAGCCAGCTTCTCTACTTTTACGAGTGCGTGTGTGCCCTGGGATCAGGATCAGAGAACAGTGCAGGTTAGGCAAGTGCTCTTTCAAGTGAGCTACATCCCCCCAGCCCTGCTTTGTGGTTTAGTTCTGAAAATTAAATGAGATAATCTGTCTCAAAGGTTTATATGGTGATGGCTGTTTAGGAACACTGGCTAAATGCCATGCTTGGCTTCTTGCCCTTTTTTTAAAAATATATTTTTCAAAAGATTCATTAAAACGTTTTTAACTGATGTCCATGTAAGAGTGTAGGTACCTGCAGAATCCAGCAGAGGGTCTTGGGTCCTGGCTAGTTGGAGTCACAGGAGTTGTGGGTTGCCCCGTGTGGGTCCTCTGCAGGCACAACCAGTGCTCTTCACCCCTCGGTTATCTCTCTAGCTCTCAGACTGGCAGTGCATCAGGTGCGGGCTTGCTTTAGCTTCCTGAAACTTGAAAGGGGCCCAATGAGATGGTAGAAAACACGCCTTTAGGCAAACCTCTATGGGGTTGACACACCAGGGTAAATGACTGGAGAGTTAGTGGAACCAGTCCCACCTAAGGGTACGCATTTGCTATTCTCACCAAAATGACTCTTATTTTTCTCTTATAAACTTTATTACTTTAAAAAAATGTTGAAAATATAACCAATCAAAACAAACAAACAAAAAACAACATACATCTCACCCCTCCCCAAATTAACCACTTCCAAAGTCTATATATCCCAATGAACTTCTATATAGTTTAAAGTGTGATTCTGCAGCCATGGAGTTTCACATTGGATTTTATAGTTTCACTATCTATCAAATATGTTTTTGGGCATTCTTTAAAAACAAAACAAAAAACAAAGTTTTGCACACTATGGCTGGATGTTTCTTAGACAGTATTGCTGATCAGGTAGACATACCCATCCTGTGCTGGAGACATATACCTTTTGTCTCGTTCCTGGAGCCTGGTTTGGGGTGAGACTAGCTGAGCTGCTGGCTTGGCCCTTGGAAAGGAGCTGAGGCCTTTTGGGGCGGGGTCTGTGCATCTCTGCAGGTGATTTTGATCTTCCAATAAGGGAACATTCCAGGTCTGGCATGAAAGATGAAGACACTCCTCAGAGATTATGAACAAAGGGCCCAGCTAGACCCAAGTAGTTTGTGGCCACGCCCCTCCTCCCTATCCAGTCTTTGGTGATGCTCTTTGACTGCTTCTCAGATTGGTCCTTTTCGCATCCCCTGCTACTGTGAATTAGCACTCAGTTTCCATGCTGGATGTACTAGCCTTTCTCTTCCTGCTACTCTGCCTGCCCTCTTCTCCCACCCTCAGCTCATTCATAAAATCTGAGTGAGTTTTCCCAAATGCTGGCTTGAGACTCTGCTCAGTCCCTGATGGAGTATTCCGCACCCCTTTCACCTTGACCTTGGTGATGGCTTCTGTCTCCACCCGGACTCCAGAACATTTGGCACTAAACGAAGGAGAAAACTAGTGAAGCAGAGGCAGGAGAGTTTCAAGGGGTTTTGGGGGTTTTTTTGGGGGGTGAGGTGGGGTGGTGGGGTGGGTGTTGATAGATTGTAGAAAACAAAACTGCCTCTATAGTGTGCAATAGGAGTGAACAGACACTGTGTGAACAATTTACACAGACTTCTCCTTCATCAAGATGGCCTGAAACAAAGCGCACTGGCGAAACTGGCTTCGGTGCCACATCCTACCTCCTCCTTTCAGTAATCCTTCAAGGCAACTTCCTGCATCATGCTTTTCAGAGACCTTTGCTCAGTGACTGGAGAAGTTTCCTCGTGGAAAAAAAAAAAAAAAAAGATTTTTTTTTCTATGTTAAGGTCTACGAAAACAGAGGCTTGGAGAGATTGGGCAACTTGCCGAATGTCACAAGCGAGTGATGAAATTTCAATGTTATCACAGGTAATCGGACTTAGCAGGCCCTCGGGTTTTGCCATCCACGCTAAGGTAGGGTGGACTAATAAGCCCTTACAGAGCAGCAAAGCTTGGGGCAGCAGGAGGGACAGACAGCTGACGTGCACCACGGTACTTAATTATCAATCATAGATATTCTGGATACCCTAGGAAGAACTGGCCAGCTGAGCTCATGACTTCTGCACACCTCAGTGTGGCTTTCAGCATAGCCTTCAATCGCTAGGTCTAAATGTTTCTGTAAAAACACTAAAAAACACTACATAATTGGGGAATGCCCCTGTGGAAGGATCATTTCTACCAAGCCGGCCTCTGTATCTAAAACTATCTCTCCCTACGGTTTAGGTCCCTTTAACCCGCTACTGAAACAGTGAGCAGGCTCCGGGAGTGGGGAACCCTTGAAGCCTAGTGACAAAGGTCTTTCTCCTTCTGAGGGGCTATAGTAGAAAGTCTCAGGTCACAGGAATAATTACCACAGAACCCTCTGTCAGCTTTTTTCTCTCTTGACAGAGCAGCAGTCTATCTAGCCAGTCTTAGCCTTTGTGTCCATGGGGGCAGTGCCTGGAGCTGCTTTTCAAACTTCTCCCCGGCCTCCTTTTCTTCTGTTCTTTCCTCTCTCCTTCCACTTCCAACGAGACGTTAGGGTTTTAATCTGCAATGTCGCTCACAGGCTCAGGGTTTGAACCCTCAGAACCCAGGCGGTGGTACAATGTGGAAGGCCATGAATCCTTTAGGAATGGGATCACTGGGGCCTCCTTATATCCACTGCTGGCTCAGTCAACCAAGGGTTGTCCTCGGGACGCCACAGTGGGAAGTCTCTGCCCCCTACTTCCGCTCCCATGGCTCCTCATCTACGGCGGGCTACAACCTCTCTGAAAACCTTGAGTCAAAATGAAGGCTTCCTCTCTTAGCTTGCTTCTGCCAGGTATTTCATAAGAGTAATTTTTTGTTGTTGTTGTTTTTTTATTTTTCGAGACAGGGGTTCTCTGTGTAGCCTTGACTGTCCTAGACTCACTTTGTAGACCAGGCTGGCCTCGAACTCACAGCGATCTGCCTGCCTCTGCCTCCCGAGTGCTGGGATTAAAGGCGTGCGCCACCACAGCCCGGCTGAGTAATTTTAAAAAGAAGTAACCAATGCACACACGCTAAGCACTGGAGCACTGGAAACACAAACGCAGCGAGCCTTGTTCCTCTGGAGATGCCGTGTTCCCTCCCAGCAGGGCGGGAAGAACATCAGGGTGGGAAGAACATTAGGGCCCAGGCGTGTCAATCATGAGTCATAGTTGAGGCTGTATGACCTTGACGAGTTAGTCACCTGCGCGATGACTTAGTCACTTGCGCGCTCTGTAACTTTCTCCTGCATTTCTAAGACAGGGAGACACTAGGATTTACTACCCGGGGTTGTTGTGCAGTGACAGAAGTACATAGCAGTCCTGTAGGATGGTGCCCGGCATGTGAGCTACTACTACAGGTACTCATAGGTTGGTGTCCCTTCTCTGAAATGTTTATGTCCAGGAGTATTTCAGATTTAATTGTATCTTAATTTGGAAATCATCCTATATGTGTGTGTGTGTGTGTATACATGTACATACACATTCATATATATATATACATATACATATATACATATACATATATATGATGACATACCTTGGAGATGGGAGGGGCCCTAGGCTAAAAATACCTTTTATTCATGTCTCATCTATACCTTATACAACACCTTGAATGGACTTTGCCCTGCATTTGTATTGAGAGTCAGATGTGAAATTTCCATTCGCAAACATCCTTTTTTACTTCAGGCTCTCAGATTGTGGGTCCAGTCTGCACTTTTGGTTACACAGAGTGGCTTCAGTCCCGGCAGCTGTGTTCTGTCCCTCATATCCCCAAGGTACACCACACCATGTGTTAGCAGTGGCCAGGCCCGGCACAGCGCCCATCGAGTGAAGGTAGCAGCCCTGGTTATGGTTGCTCAGTTTAGATGAAAACTGTCATTTCTGTTCTTAGTCCTGAAGTGTGAGGAAAACATGACACACATCTGTTAAAGGCAGTGATTGAGAATGGCATTTTTTATACAAAATGATAAAATCCTAACAGTGAGGAGAGGCCAAAGGGCTCAACTATGGAAGAAAAATGTCACTTTTGTTTGTCTGGGGTGACTTCTTTAACCACAGAGCCAAAAAGAGGATAAGGCATGACCTAAACCCCATAAGATTGAGTTCTGGGCTGGCAACTAGTCAGGGAGAGTGAATGTAGGCGCTTTCCAAATTTGTTCCAATTTTCCAGTTTTTTTCAGCTTTCCAATTTTCAGCTAAGATCACCACTGAGCTCTGTCAACTGCAGTACCCATATGGTGTGTGCATGCCAGTATACATGTATGACTGTCTATTAATGCACATACCTGCATATGTACACATGTTAACCTGTGTACAGTATGTACATGCACATAGCACATGTGTGTTTGGATGTATAGGTATGAGTGTGTGAATGTGTGTGTTGTCCTTGTGGATATATGTATACCCATGTGTGAGGATACGTATGTATATGTTAATTTTCTCCAGTAGGCACATGTGTATGTGCATGTGTGGGTAAGTATACTTGCTTACATGTGTTTACAAATGAATTCAAGTTTGGCCATGCATGAATATGCATGAGTGTATGTGCTTTTGTGTATATATGTACATTGTATCAGTGCTTCTGTTTGTAAATATATATATATGCAAGTTTACCAACTACACATATGTGTATTCATGTGCACGAATATGTGTGTGAATATTCATTTTAATGCAAATATGGTTTTGCATGCACGTGTGTATGGTGTTTAAGGTGTGTTGGGGCTGGGTAGAAAGGAGGCCTGGCTCAGTTCTATCCATGAGTAAGCAAATGCTTAAACTTATTGCTGCACTGGTATTTCCACATCTATTTGTCAGATTCTTTTAAACATGCTGTTTGGAATAATTATTACTCCCTTGGGGCCTCTCTTATATAAAGGTAAGCCATTGCATGTGTGTTCAAAGCAGGTCAGCAAAGCGACATTGTCTGGTTCTGCTGCTGAAGTGCTGCTGCCTGTATTGTCATTTGAATGACTTTCTCATTAAAATCCTTCCAGCTCCAAAAGTGCACTGCCCTGCTTGGCATGGCTTACATATTCACACTGGTGGAGGTCTCAAATTGGCACGCCATGAACATGTGGGCAAAGGAGATTATACGCATGTCCTGATGACTTCAGCCTCCGATACAAGTGTTTCCACAGACAGTGGGTGCTGCAAGGTGATTTACTCGGGCATAGCGAGGACTCAGACGCCTTACCCAATCAGCCCTGGAACAGAATATTACTGAGTAAGCAGAACAGGCCAGCGCATGTTCCCATCCCAGAGGCACCACTTACTGTGTGTCTCAGATAAGCTCCTTAGCTCTTCTGAGCCTCGACTTTCCTGTTTGTCTTTTGAGACAGAACTTCATGTAACCCAGACAGGCCTTCCTTCCTGTGGAGTTGAAGCTGACCATGAACTCCTGACCTCCCAGCTGCTGGGATCACAAGCACTAGGCAAACCACTGCACTGGCTTCTGACTTCATGTCACTGAACGCATTCAATCTCCTATCTTTAATCCCAATGCTGAGAGCACAGAGGCCACTTCCTGACTCCGAGGCAGGGACATTTAATTTACCTAAAGCAACTTGTCCATAAAACCTGGTCATAAGTGGATAGTAAGCTTTTCTATTCTCTTTGTTTTGCTTAATGTGATTTTTAAAAGACACTAGTTATAGAGCTGTAGAGCTCGTACTAGAAAAGATACTCATGCACAGCACAATAATTAAACAATACAGGATTCCTAGAATGTGAGCCTCAGCGCCGTCTCTCCCTGTAGGCTCATGATAACTGCATAAACAGCACAGTGCAACCCAAGAACACCCTCTGCAGAAGCATCCTTTCCTCTCTAAGCGTTTTCCTAGGCACTACTCTCTCTCCTTCAAGTAGTTCCTGCTTGGAACTACTGAGGTTTTCAGTATTTTTTGAAGAAACAAAAACTCACTTGTTTGTTTATTTGTTTAACGAGCACGCAAGTGTGTGTGTGTGTGTGTGTGTGTGTGTGTGTGTGTGTGTGTGTGTG
>OU015744.1:135200605-135219828 GCA_907169655.1 Acomys percivali
TGTGTGTGTGTGTGTGTGTGTGTGTGTGTGTGTGTGTGTGTGTGTGTTTATACATGGACATGTGTGGAGGTCAGGGTCCTGGGGATTGAACTCAGGTCATCAGTTTTGGCAGCAAGCACCTTTAACCATTTAGCTGTCTCACGTGTCTACTTTTCTGCACTGTTGGCACCTGTGTCTATTTTAAATCACCAAATTAATGGCCTGTAGATAGTAGAACTCCAGTCAGGAGCCCCTCCTGCTTTATCTGAAAGTAAGGCTAAGTTGGGGCCCTACCTATATGGTACAGGGATGCTTTGAGAATATTAGAAATTTCAACATGCCAGTGACAGGGCCACCCAATTGTTCCTCGTAGTTAAAACTCTGCTATGAAGGCAGTAATGCTGGCTTCCTCCAGCAGGTGGCAGAAGGTGGCTCCTCAGCCAACAAAGCTTCCCAAGGTGTAGAGCCCACAGGGAGGCCCTCCTCAGTTCATAGAGCTGTAGGGACTAACCTACTCTCCTGGAGCACGCGCCCAGCTGTGGTCAAGAGAGCTCTGTTTCCCTTTGAACACTGTGCACAACATGGACAGCAACGGTGAATCTGAAGATCTGGGTCCAAAGAAAACATCTATGTCCCGACCTGACTCTGTCATCCCTCTAGAGCGGTGTCTTCATCATTACAAGAACAGTAAGATTAAACAAACAAACAAACAAAGAAAAACAAAAACAAAAAAAGTGCAACACGCACTAGAGTCCCATTATTGAGACCAGAAAGATGAATGTGTGAATTTTCTGGGAAAACAAGAAGAGACCCGGTCAGAATAAAGTTAAAGATTACTTCTGTGAAAGTCTCAGCTCCAGCTTCTTTCTTCATTCATCTATTCTCAGCAAACACGAAGCCAGGCATTATGCTAGTCTGGGGAGTTTGACTCACATTTAAGAAGCTCATGGTCTTGTATGAGTGGACACATCTGTGAGAAAGGTGTGCACAGGGCACGTATGTTCTCCTGGGTCCTAGCTTACCAGCACGCAGATACTGTTTGAGCTTATGGTACAGAATGAGAAATCCCCTAGCAAAGGGTATTTCCTTCTCAGTTTCTTTTAAAAATTCTGCTCTTAAAGAAACCTACTGTAAGCCGGGGGGGGGGGTGTACAACCGTAATCCTAACACCCAGGAAGCTGATGCAGGTGCACTGGGAGTTCCAGGCTAGAGCTGGCTATCTAGTGAAAGCGCATCTCTACCCCTACCACAAGACAAAGCATAACTGCTGTTGGTGAGGATACTGCTTACTTCCATTGTTGCCTGACGAAATAGCCAGCCGGAAGCAGCTTAAGGGAGGGAGGGTTTACATTTGGGCTCACAGTTTGTTGTGTACAGTCAGGAAGCCATGGTGCCAGGAGCCTGAGGCAGCCGAAGTCAGTATCTGCAGTATCTACAGTCAGGAAACAGAAAGCAATGGGCGCTGGTGCTCAGGCTCACTTTCTCCTTTTTATTCAGTCCAGGACACCAGTCCATGGAATGGTGCTGCCCACATTTAGGGTGGTCCTTCACAACTAATGCCTAACAGACCGTCCCTGAGGTTTGTCTCCAAAGGGATTGTAAATCTCCTCAAATTGGCTGTTAAGACCAACCATCACAATGAGTAATGGAGGAAGAAAAGAAAGAAAGAAAGAAAGAAAGAAAGAAAGAAAGAAAGAAAGAAAAGAAAAGGAAATTGTGAAACCTGCCCACTTCCTTCTCGGTAAAAGCTGGGGACACTCCCATGTTATTACCAGTAACTCCTGAGTGGGAGGGCTCAGTGGCCTTTGAAAAATTGAATGTTTTACTTTTTATTTTTTTATACTTCTGTATCATCTCCATTTAAAAGGATATATTTTTTTTCCTCATTAAAAAAAAAAAAAGACCAGCTATAGTCGCTTATGTCCCTTGGCAAATTCAAATGCTGTTGTGTGCACCAATGTTGGTGATAATAATAAATGAAGTTACAAGGAAAGACCATCCTTGCTAGGCTTTGTGCTCATAAAGAGGTCTCCTATCTAGAAGTATGTCAGAGCCCTTCTCTTCAAAGTTCGGTTAGCTCTGCAGCCCTTAGGCTCCTGCCTGGCTGGTGAGTCAGGAGGAGGGGCCAGCTGCTACAGTAGTGTTTCCAACAGGGCACCCCTCTAACATGCTCATGTGGGATCCAAGGGCCTTTCTCCCATACCATTTAGCAGGACTGTACTGTGACCTTTCAGAGGCCACGTTAATGTTGTCATTCCCATGCTACAGGTAAAGGGGAAAAGGCTCTGGGAAGTAACACGACTTGCCCAAGTGGCAGAAGTTAGTTTCTGACAGGGTTTAACGTAACTTACATACCAATTACCTAACATATAGAGAACACTGGGGTGGGCGAAGGGAGAAGAGGAGTCTAATTCTCCATTTCCTTCTTTCTTGTTCTTTCTCGTCTGTTCTCCTACCCTCTCCTCCTCCTTCCTTCGAGTCCGTCTGGAAAAGAGAAGGGAAGAAGAAATGTGCCGGAGAATAAGCAGATGATAGCCAGTTAGCTGCGGAGCACTATGGGAGTTAGAATCATGCTGCGAATTTGAAGCAGTGAGTCAGAGAAACTATTAAACTAAGACGGAACCATGTGAAAATATTTAAAAACAACAACACACAGTTTCCTAAATTAGAAGGTAGGACCAGAGATAAAGTGTAGTGGTTGTCTGCCATGCACAAGGCCTTGGATTTGATCTCCAACGAGAGAAACAGCCCCGCCCCCATCCCACCCCCATCCCCACTCCCAAGACAGAGATCTTTCAAGAATTGCTTACATTCGTGGCCGGCAGAGAGAAGGTTCACACTTTTGCCACATGGGGGCGCCTGACACCACCAGGTCATGAGTGCAAGTTGCAGAAGGACTCCTCACCCTATGCACTCTATAAGTAGGGGGAAAAAAAAAGTTCAGAGGAAGACACAGCTCCACCCAGGAGACCTAAAAGCACAGAAAACAACTTAATGGGCCCCTTGCATCTGCTGTCCATTTTCAGCAAGCAGCAGCCCACACCCAGTCACCTTTCCTCTTTGTCTCACTCTTTTCCTCACTCTTGTCATCACTTCAGTTCATCTCAGAAGTAAATGCATGGATGTGACTGTCTGAGAAAAAAAAAATTACTAGTCAATCTCATCACTTCTAAGATGCCTGAGTGAATGGGGTGAGCAGAGCAGGAACGTTTTGTACAGGACTGTGATTTCAAATGTATGAAGGGAAGGAGGAAGGAAGGCTGGATACTGCGTTGCTGTGCATCATTATTTTGCCATCCTGGAAGATACAAATATCATCATTTCATTTAAAGATGAGCGTTGGAGAAGTGTATCTACGGCAAAGATGCTACGGGAAGTCAGCATCGTACCATATCAAGCATGTGTTCTCTACCTTCTTCTAGTAAAGTGTCTTCTGCAGTGTAGACATAATAGCATCCGGCCATGGCTGGAGATTACCAATGAGACCTCCCAATGTCTTGGACTCACTTTGTCGACCAGGCTGGCCTTGAACTCACAGAGATTTGCCTGCCTCTGCCTCCCTGAGTGCTGGGATTACACGTGTGTGCCACTGCGCCTCCCATCCTGGGGAGAAATAAGTTCCTTATTTAAAAGGTTGTTTCCTCCTCTTGCAAGCCTTTAGAAAATGACAGCCAGCACTCTTAGCATACTTGTAAATCAGTTGATAATAGGTGGCTAGTTGTGACAGTGTACATTATAATCTTGGCTTCCAGGAAGCAATGGTAGGAGGCCATTGACCAAAGACCTCACATTTGAGGTCAGCACATATAGTGAGCGATATAGTAAGACTTTGTTTTTGTAGTTTTTTAAAAATGCTATGGGTTGGAGGGATGGCTCAGTGGTTAAGCACACTTGCTGCTCTTACAGAGACCTGAGTTGAGTACCCAGCATCCATGTGGGGCAGCTCATAACAGCTTGTAACTCTAGCTCCAGGAGATCTAATATTCTCTTTTGCCCTCTGTAGCCAATAGCACAAAAGCAGTACATACACACACACATACACACACACACACACACACACACACACACACCCCTTTTAAAAGATGGTAAACAAAAGAAATATATATGTAGTAGTTGGGATAAGTTCCTTGTTGGAAAAATCCAAGATACTGTATTTGATTGTGTTCTTGAGTAGATGATTTTGAGTTTGTGAAATAAAGGAGTAAATGAATCCCTGGTGACTTGGGGGAAATGGATTAACATTGTGACAGAAGAAAACTGGCCAGCCATGGAAACCCAGACCATGACAAAGGCCAATGACTCGCCCCATCTGTCTGTTCAGTGTTCTGGTGAGGACACATAGTCAGCAGACCTGAACGATGAAGTCCACCGACAAGGCCGTCCCTGCAATGGGTAAGAACTCCACAGATAGCTGAGCCAGGGAACACATTCCATTCAGTACTTGTTCACCAAATCTCCTCTGGATAACTTAGCTTCATAGAAATTGTCTTTTCAACAGGGTGAGCACACGTTGGTCTGGCTAGTCTGAACTTCTAGCACTATTGAAAGCTGATTTTCTCATTGCAAACAAATCAGTTGGCTTTTGGGTCATCACTTGCCTTCTGTGGTCACTTACCCTTAAGGAGATACTGGTTTCTTTTAGAGGATTTGCTTTTACTCTGTTGGGTTTTGTTCCATTTGTTGGTCAATGAACACATAGTCTGTAGTACATGTGCTCTTGGTTAGTATGGTTGCCTGAGGGAAGGAATACAGGAAGAGAGAACCAACCATTATGAGGAATGAGACCAGGACCCAGAGGCTCTGAGGTCTCAGAGAGATTTAGTCTCTGTACAGAGTGCTCATGGGCCACAACACAGGGAACTTCAAGGCCCTCGTGCCTCAAAGAATGGGATTCTTATACTCCCATGGCTCTTACCTCAACTCCCACCAAATGTGTTAGTTTAATTCAGCTAATTAGTTGTCTCATTCTTCCTGACTGGAGAGAAGGAGGTTCTTGGAAGAAGAACTGTGTCACAACACTCTGTTGCACCCTTTAATGGCTCTTACCTGTAGCATCAAGTTCCCTTGGCAGAAAAACTAAAAAGCTGATTGCTTCACTATCTCAAACATTAACTTTCTGTGTGGCTACAAGTCACATTGCCATTGAAAATGGAAAAAAAAAAATTGCCATGCTGTTTGGGTTTTGGTGACATGTTTCTGTAATTTCAGCACTTAGGAGTGGAGGCAGGAAGATCAGAAGTTCTGTTTTATATGGAAAGAGGTATTTGCACAGGGGCAATAGGAAATCTAGGAACAGGCCAGGCAGAGGTTGACAGAGTAGGCCTCTATAAAGGGCCTGGCTTACCTGCGAGGTGGAAGTCATTTATTTGGTTTGCATCAAAATATTTGAGAACTTGGTACCCAGCAGGTGCTGTTCTGGGATGTTATAGAACACTTGAATATGGGGCCCAACTAGTGAATACAGGCCCTTGAAAATTATAGTCTGCCCTGCTTCTGGTCTTGTTCTGTTTCCTGATGTCACAACCCCACCACCAAGGACAGATCTGCCCCAGCCACTGATCCTCTCCACTATGATAGATTGAGTCTCTGACACCCTTGGTCAAATAAATCTCTCTTCTCTTAAGTTGTTTCTGTCACATTTTCTCACAGCAATGACAGAAAGAGCTAATGTGTCCAACCATTGCATAGTCAGCATGTTTTGTGCAGGTTGGGCTGTCCTCAGTCCTGTACACAGGAGCCAAAGACACCCCATCACAATTCCAAGCTGTTGGGAAGCTCATCTTCTAGAAACTTGAAGCTTAGAAGGAAGGGGAAAGTAACGATACGCATCTTCCGGGAAATGGAGTGGAGAAATCTAAGTGCTGCCATGGGTCTTGGCCCTTGCTGGGCTCCAACACCACGCATAGCACTTGGCTTGCTGTTAGTGAGTAAATTACTTTCTGTGGATGAGTTAGAACCAACAAGTGGGTGGGATGGAGATCTGGATTCAGCTGATGCCAATAACCACTGAGCTAGAATGACCCACTGAGTTTAGAAAATATACTGTGGCCATATACATTTCAGTCTTTTTTTCAGCGTCGTTAAGCACACCATCAAGTGTCTCTCAATGATCCCGAGAACTCTCCTGGCAACAAATGCCCTCTACCTGAGAGGTACGATTGGAAGCCTGAACAAGATGTGGTTGTGGCTCCCAGCATTTTTTCACCAAACCACAGCATATGGTCTCACACATCAGGCTGACCAGGCTGTATCCTCCCCCTTCTGGTGGCTGCTTCCCTGGTCAGTGGTCAGATACCATGGCTTCTGGTCCCAACTGTTAAATAAAGGAAACTTCACAGTCAAATGCACAGCCTTAGCTGATGTTTTTATTAGCAAAACAAAAACCAAAAAAAAAAAAAAAAAACCAACAACAAAACAAAACAAACAAACAAAAAACCCCAAAAGCCAAACCAAAACAAAAAAACCCACACATTTGTGAGGCTAAGGATAGAGCTCAGTTGGAGAATGCTTGGCCTGTGGGTGGGGACGTGGAGAGAAAGAAAAAAGGAAAAATATTCTGATAGGCTTCTTGATTAATGGGAGGAGACCCCTCTTTCTTTTGGCATAAGAATATGCTCATTGCAAAAAATAATATACAATACATAAAATCAAGTAGGGGATAAAAGCTATCTATAATACCAATAACTATATAACCAATAATAGTCAATGTTGGTATTGGGGTGTGTTTCTTCTTGCTGGAGATTGAACTCAGGGGCTCATGTATGCCAGATGAGTGCTACCATTGTGATGAATTATACGTACAGCCTGGCTTGCTTCTTGAAGGTTTTTTAGTGCAAATACACACACACTCTCTTTACATTGTTAAATATGAAGTTATATAGTATATACCATTTAGCACATCTCTGTGGCCTGGCCCCATATTACAGCCTCCAGGTTTCTATTTTCCTAACCTATACCATCCTCTGAAAGTATACTTTCTCCATATCATTCTCCTGTTAAATCCCCTCAGAGGTTTTCTACTCTGACTCCTACACACATTTAGTCACTATTCAAGGCCATTCAGTTTGAGCATCCATTTCACCTTCTGTTGCTTCCCTAGATGTTGCTTATGAAGTGGTGAAGGCCTGGTGTCTCTCCAGTCCCTTGCTACTGTTTCCTGCCTCTGCATAAAGTATTCCCTTCCAGCTAGAAGGATACCCCTTATGTTGGAACCCTAACATTTCCTAGCTGTTGGAACCCTATACCATGTGCTAAACTTTACTTAGTGATGGTCTTTTCCAGAAAGTTGTCTTCATCCCAAAGTTCCCAGTGAATGCACTACAAACTGAGTCAAGGGATTTTTTTTTTTTTTTTCTTGACAGGGAAAAGTTATCACTCTAGGCAAGTCTTCAAAACATACTTTCCTTCTTCAGGTGTGTGTGGGGGGGGTCAGAATCAACATAGTTCCACATACATTATGGAAATTAAAGGGAACATTTAACAATTTCATACTTCGCTTCCATTAGTATCTCTCATTTATAAAATCTGTGTGTGTCTACATTTGCACAGGTGTGTGTATGTTTTTTTATACCTGTATTTACAACTACGGTATAGAAGGGTTTTGCCCTGTATTTCCTGAAGACTGCCAATTCTAAGGTACCAGGTAGTTTCACAGTGCCTGTGAATCCTGGGTGACCATGGTGTATGAGTGTTTAATTACATGTATATATGTTCACCATATGTATGCCTGGTGCACTCAGAGGCCAGAAGAGGGCATTGGATCTCTTGGAACTGTAGTGACTGACAGTTGTGAGCTACCACATGGCCCCTCTGCAAGAGCAGCAAGTGCTCTTGACCACTGAGCCAACTCCCCAGCTTTCACATCTAAACTCCTTTTAAAACAGTATCTTGCCACCTAGCCCAGGCTGGCCATGAGCTTGTAATCATCTTGTCTGAGCCTCCTGAGAGTTGCGCTGGAGTTACGGGTGCTGCTAACATCCCCAGATCACAGGCTGGCTCATTTTTAGCATAATCAGGATACATGCATGCAGTTTCAGCCTCTCTCAGAGACTATATTGCCAAATTGTTTGGCTGACCTTCATCTATTGTTAATCCAGTAAGCTCCAAGCCAAGTACAGAAGAGTCAGTGGTAGGTTCATATGACACCCAACCCCCCTCAGAGCTTTTATTGTTGTTGATAACATTGCCATGAAGCCTTCTCCTGAACCCTGGCTTTATACCACTCAGGCTTTTCTTTTCATCATAGTCTCTCCCTAGAGTCCACCCATTCCTCTGTCTTTAATACCACTTCTCACAGTGCAACCATCCATTTCGGAGACCCATGGATCCGGCCCTTCCTTGTCATCACAATCTGGATATTGGCATTGTAAAGTCTACCTGTTTACAATGAGGTAAGCAGCAGCTCCTCCCTACCATCTTTTACAAGGAGGATGACACCACCTGCCACCCAAGCCTTCAAGGAAGGCACTGGAGAGGTGTTATCATCAATGCCCCCTCTTCAGTCTACAGTGATGTAACAACCACCACACTCTGCAAGTTCAGTAACTTTTTGTTTTGTCTTTCTTGGGACAGGGTTTCATTGTGTTGCTCTGGCTGTCCAGGAATTGACTATCTCCACAGTCCAGGCTGGCTTAGAGCTCACAGAAATTTGCCTGCCTCTGCTTCCCAAGAGCTAGGATTAATGGCATACACCAGCATACACCAGCTCAGCAAATTCTTGAAGACATTTGTCTTCTGTTCTTTGATGTCTTAGTTTTATTGCTGTGAAGAGACATCATGACCAAGGCAACTCCTAATTGGGGTTGGCTTACAGTTTCAGAGGTTTAGTCCACTATTGTCATGGCTGCACGAAGGTGGACATGGTGTTGGCAAAGGAGCAGAGAGCTCTGTGTTGATCTGCAGGCAGCAGACGTGACTGTATGCCACACTGGGTGTAGATTGAGCACAAGAAACTTCAAAGCCTAGCCCAACAGTGACACCTTTCCTCCAACAAGGCCACCCCTCCTAATAGTGGTACTCCTTGTGGGTCAAGCCTTCAAACACATGAGTCTATGGGGGCCGTTCGTCTTCAAACCACTGTTCTGTTCACTTTCCCTCCTGGCACTCTATTTTTAGACTCTTTCTAGGGTAGTACAAAAGCCACTTGAGTGAGTCTCTTGTCTAGATGGTGGGCTGGGGTCTTTTTCAGGGGAGTGCCAAAGTACCACCGTTGATCTTTGCTACAGTCAACCCAACAAAGAGCTGTGGACAGTACTTGCCGGGATTTCTATTCTCAGATCAACATTTGGAAGATTCATTTTGCCTGTCCCACCTGAGCAAGCTTAAAGAAGGCTTTGCTAGGATACCTTCACGCTTTGCCTTGTAAATAGTATCCCTAGGAAAATTTCTCAGTACTCAAAGTCCACTTTTCCTACACCTTATCATCGTGAGAGTGGGGCAGAATTCTGGAGACTCAGGAGTTGAACACGCAAATTGTGAGGGCACAGTGAGGAAACCACCAAAATGGCTGCTCCACGGTTGGGGGTGGGGTTACTATAGGAGAGAGAGAGAGAGAGAGAGAGAGAGAGAGAGAGAGAGAGAGAGAAACCTGTTTCACAGGTACTTGAAGAATTATCTGCCAGAAATCCTTTGGTATTCCAGCTTGAACTGAACCTGGACTGTTGTTTCTGGACATATGCACTGCCCTTTGGGGTTTAAGTCAAAGGCGTGCTGACTTTATCCAGGCCTGAAATAGTCATGCTAGCCCATAGAGTCTTGCTCTGATCCATCACCATAACCTGCCACTATACCTTCTGTAGTTGATTCCCACTGCTCTCTCTACTCCTTCCTCCCTCTCCTCATGCCTCCACCTCTCACACCCTCCCTCTTTTATGTTCTTATTGATATGTAGTTGATATATCCCAAGACACATGCTGCATGTGCTTATGCAGCTTATTGAGTTTGAACATGTCGTAAGCTTATGCTGTCAAATTCATTCTTCTCAAATTCTTTGTGTTCACAGAGCAGAGAAGTGTGAGTGTGTGTGTGTGTGTGTGTGTGTGTGTGTGTGTGTGTGTGTGTGTGTGTTTCCTTTTGTTGGTTTTTTTTTTTTGTCTATTTAGAAACACAAATATGATGTCACTGTTAGTCACTGCCAATGTTTCTTCATTTCATTAATTAAAAATTCAACTCCTTTTTGTAGCTCAATGTGCCCTGCAAGACTGGGACACACTGTCCTTTCCAGTGTCACAGAATGTCACCCTGCCCTGTCTGTCTTCTTCTCCTTTCCAGATTGTTTGATTCACAGAGACATAAGTATCCTTCCTGGTCCCAGTGGCTGTCTCCTCCTGCTATGGCTGATTCATAGGCACATTTTAGGTTGCACCTTAGGGTGAAGACCCAGTGACTTGAACAAACTTGTGCATCCTGTCCAGAACCCTGCCCTTTCTCTTTTATCATGATGGCTGTCATATGGTCAGTAGCTTCTTTCATAGCGGTTTCCTCTATTGATCTGGAAGCACACAAAGGGAAGTTAGGAACTGCACATCTTGCTCAGTGATGTCTTCCCTGTGCTTAGCACAAGGCATTCAGCAAGTGTCAACATGTTGTTAATGGATAAAAGATGTCCCACCCCTAGGTCTTTATGACACAGTAGGACAAATTAGTAATTTCAGTGGTGCTATTTTAGTTTTGAATGATTTTCTCTTGCTTATTGCTTGTCTACTGAGTTTCACCTTTTCAGAGACTTTACACCAACATTCACTCAAGCTAGCATTGGAATCGAAGTTGACTTAGGCTTTGAGCTTATCCAGAGGAGTTTATCAGCTAAGGAGGAATACACCACACTTCTGGTTTTATGTAACCTGCACACCAAGGAAGAGTTGTGGATTTTTTTTTTATAGGAGTAACACCTTCCTATGTAATGCTTGATGAGATCATTTATCCAAGAATGGGCAGGTGTCAGAGAAAGGGTTTGGATGCTTTTGACCTGGTCACTATGGTGATGGCCAGGTTAACTACAGTCAGTCCAGTCCAGGGTCAGGAGAGCTGAGCTGAGTCATCCAGTAAATACAACAAAGAGGGCTCAGTCCACACCAGGTTAGCAGGTTGGGGTTCATCCACAGGGGCAGCAGACAACAGCTCCCCATCATGCTGCCTCAGTGAGGTCACTCTGGCTAACACAAGGGCCATTTGCAGCTGAAGACGTCCTTTTCTAAGCTGTGGCTTTCCAGTAAGTATAGAGCCAAGGTCTTTTTGCAAAGGGTTGAGCAACACCCTGGCTTCAGGAGAGCACTCTCAAATGGTTCTATCTCCATAAGGCTGTTTCCTCTAATAAGACAGGAGAGATGGAGTCACACAAAACTACTTCTTTTCTAAACTTGACATTCATTAGCCTCTGCCTGTCTTCAGATTATATTGTAGGTGTGATTTCATGTTGGTCCCCCTCATTTCTTTCTTCACTTCTTGTCTCTCTCTCTCCCTTCATCCTTTCCTCAGCCCTGAAAACTGGCAGCTGTGGCAAGATAAACATTGTCTGACTGTTCTGCGGAGGGACACAGTGAGAGTTTGCAAAGTGTGCCTGGTAGTTTAAGTAGATTGTGTAAGTATTTGTGAGATTCTAGGTCAGATAGGTGGAAATGGATAAGGAAAAGATAAGGAATGACTTAAAGTCTGTTACTGCCACTGCAGCAGTCATGATCTATAGAGGCATTGTCCTAGAAGACCTTTGACTGTGCTGTCAGGGGTTGCTCTGTTTTTAAGTGCCCTTAGCCAAAGTCACAATCGTTTCTGGAGTAACCCAGAATGATCCTAATAACTCTAACGGTGCTGACTCTGGGGCTCCTCTGGGCTCAAGTGGGGCTTTCACTGGACTGGCACAGTGTCTTTTGTCCTCTTACTTCCTTCAGTATTGAGCCCTGGGGCCCTCTTTGTTTGGGGGGGCGGGTCGAGACAGGTTTTCTCTGTGTAGCCCTGGCTGTCCTGTCACCAATTTGTAGACCAGGCTGACCTTGAACTCAGAGAGCTGCCTGCTTCTGCCTCCTGTGTGCTGCGTCCACAGGCATGTGCCACCACACTCAGCTTGGGGGCACTCTTTAGGAGACAGATAGTCTGTATCCTAAGCTCCATCTAAGAGATTGTTTTCTGGGACACAGACTTGCAACCTCTAGGGCCATCAGGTACAAGTAGATGGAAATAAACCACAGAGATCCTACTCCCACAGCCTTAGAATCCAGCAGAGAAGAGGTACCTTGAACAAATAAAGGCAGAGTCAATAGAAATCACCATGACAACTGGATGCTAAAGAAGGGATGAGAGGAAAGTTCAAAATCGGGGCCTGTTTTGGTTTCAATAAAAAAAAAATAACCCCACAGACTTCCAGGGAGTGGCACTATTAGGAGGTGTGGCTTGGTGGGAGGAGGGGTGTCACTGGGGGTGGGCTTTGAGGTTTCAGCCGCTCAAGTCGGGCCCAGTGTCTCTCTTCCTGCAGATCTAGATGTAGAACTCTCAGCTCCTTCTCCAGCACCAAGTCTGCCTGTGTGCTGCCATGCTTTCTGCCATGATGACAATGGGCTAAGCCCCTGAGCTGCAAGCCAGTCCCCAGGTGCTGTGATCATGGTGTCTCTTCATAGGGGTAGAACACCGACTAAGGTGGGGACTCAGGCCGACCTCCTTAACTTATAGCAAATCTACAAGTTGATCTTCAGGATGATTAAAAGTGAATCATATAGGACTATACAAAGTCTGCCCAGGCAAAGGTACAATATTTTGTAGTCTGATGTGTTTTTAAATATTTATTTATTTACTTATTTATTATGTATACAGGGTACTGTCTGCATGTACATCAGCAGGCCAGAAGAGACCATCAGATGACATTATAGATGGTTGTGAGCCACCATGTGGTTGCTGGGAATTGAACTCAGGACCCTTAAGAGGAGCAGTCAGTGCTTTTAACCTCCAAGCCATCTTTCCAGCCCAGTAGTCTGATGTTTTGGAGCAACTTAAAGCTATGCGGAGTCACTGGGTGTTGGTAGCTTATGCCTTTAGTCCCAGCACTCGGGAGGCAGAGGCAGGCAGATCACTGTGAGTTCGAGGCCAGCCTGGTCTACAGAGTGAGTTCCAGGAGAGCCAAGGATACACAGAGAAACCCTGTCTAAAAAACAAAAACAAAACAAACAAACAACAAAAAGCTATATGGACTTAATATAGCAAAATATTAATATAGGAAAAAGCTTATCTTGGTCGGGGAGGGGGGATATCCTTTCTTTCTTTGCCTCAAGCCATGACTCTAAATCTTTTTATATTACATTTATTTCTTCAGTTTATGGTGGGTGCAAGTATACCACAAAGCATTTACAGAGATTAAAAGGACTAGGCATGGGAGTTTGTCCTCTTCTTCCACCATGTGAATTCAGGCAATGGAACTCAAGTTGGCAGATATGGTGGCAAGTGCTTTGCACATGGTGTAAAGAGAGAACTAAATCCCACGAGTTCTACAAGTTGGCCCCTGACTACCACACACTCATAGGAGTGCACATGCTCCTCCAAATAAATGGAAAAAAAATAATTTTTAAAAATTAAAGAAAGAAAACTTTGGAGGAGATTGTCAAGATTGGAAAGGGCTCCTTCAAGTATGTCTGGCTCTTGCCCAAACTGCAAAGTGGATGTGAGCGCGGTGTCACTGTTGGCTTCTCCCTGTGGAAATTTGAGACCAGTGAGTCTGTGACTATCACTGATGCCCCATGGCACACAGACTTTGTTCACAACAGTGTTACATTTCTCATCTGAGACTCTCCAGGTGATTCCTGCTGATGTTGGTGAATCGACAGCTGTAATATCCATGAATGGGCACACCACTGAACATGACTTTCTGGCTTTCATGCTGGGTGTGAAACAGTTCTTTCTTGGTGTCAACAAAATGTATTCCACTTCAAAATAGAGCCATTCCACAGCCAGAGAAAATCTGGGGAAACTGTTAAGGCAGGTAGCCCCTATACCCAGTAAATTGGCCGCAACACTAAGACAGTGGCATTGGGCCAATTTCTGGTTGGAATGGGGGTAACATGCTGATATGGCTTGGTGCAAGAGGTAGAATGTCACCTGTAAAGACAGCAGTGGTGGAACCACACTGCTCTAAGTTTTGGATTGCTTCCTACTTTTACCAGATAGCTATAAAATTAGAGGTTTAGTACTGTTCCTGTGGACTGAGTGGAGGCTGGTGTCCTCAAACCTGACATGTTGGTCACTCTTGATCTAGCCAACATCACAACTGAAGTTACAGTCTGTTGAAATGTACCATGAAGCAATTCTTGGGGATAGTGTGGGCTTCGGTGCCAAAAATGTGTCTGTTAAAGGTGCTTGTGGTGGCACTGTTGCTGGTGACAGCCAAAATGACACACCAAAGGGGAAGCAGTTGGCTTCACCACCCAGGTGATTATCCTGAACCATCCAGGCCAACCTGGCACTGGCTGTGTCACTGTACTGGATTGTCCTGTAGCTCTCACTGCTTGCTAATTTGCTAAGCTGAAAGGAGAAACTGATGGCCATTCTGGTAAGCTACTGGAAGATGGTGCTGATGAGATGGCTCAGTGGGTGAAAACATTTGCTGTGCAGGCCAGATGACATGAGTTTGATCCCAAGAACCCATGGTGGAAGAAGAGAACCAATTCTAGAAAGTTATCATCTGCTGTCCGTATGTGTGTTATGCACACACATGTTACACACACACACACACACACACACACACACACACACACACACACACGGAGGTGGGGAGGAGTGGGGAGGAGGAGGAAGAGAGGAGGGCAGGGAGGCTGAAAGACAGCCCTAAATTCTTGAAATCTGCCTGTGCAGCCATCATCAGTGTGGCTCCAAGCAAGTCCCTGCATGTTCTGAACTTTTCTGAAGAGGTCACTCTGCTGTCTGTGATATGAAACAAATTGGTTGGTGTGGGCACCAGCAAAGCTGTGGGTAAGAAGGCTTCTAGAGCTGGTACAGTCACCAAGTCTGCCCAGACAATGCAGAAGCCTAAATGAATAGTCTCTCTAACCCCTGCCACTCAGTCTTAAGCAGAGGTTGAATGGTCTTGGAGCTGTTTGTCTCAACTAGCCATTATGTTTCATAGTAAAGATCTGATTAGTGGTATGCTAAAACTCTCGGACGAAATAGAAAAAGTGTTGTGGATCATTTGTGTGTGTTTGTGTGGGTTGTGTGACAGAGGGAGAGGAGAGGAGAGTGGGGAAAGAGGGGGGAGGAGGGAAGAGGAGAGAGAGAGAGAGAGAGAGAGAGAGAGAGAGAGAGAGAGAGATTATTCACTTTAAAAATCAGCACTTTTTAATGAAACAACTTGACCAAAAATCTCTCAGATATTCAGATATCAGAATAAGAAAGAAAGAAAGAAAGAAAGAAAGAAAGAAAGAAAGAAAGAAAAAAACCTAATGTATTATCCTTTGCTCCTTCAGGTCACTTTGACTTCTTTAATGACAACAGTAAAAGAATGACAAAATGACGAAGTGCTCAGCTGGCCATGTAGTTCTAAGGCCATTCAACACAAGAGCCTGCTGCTGGTGTGTGGAGGGATTGTGCAGAGAGCAAGCAGGAGGCAGAGTCCCTAGCAAAACAAAGAAAGGGCAAGCTTTGCAGGAGGCCACACCAGAGGGTGAGGTGCAGTAAGAGCCAGGTGCTGGCAGGAGGGAGAGGTACACCAGGACAGCCAGAAGCCTGCTTGTTAGTACTCTCACAGAGGAGGTGGGAGGCTGAGTCAGCTGGAAGATGGCTGGGCCTGGCTGGGGCCTGACCTTTCTTCTACTGGGATCTCCAGCACTCAGAGCCTGGGGTAGAGGTATGTGTGGTGTGGCGGTGAGGGTCAGGTACAGGGAATGCAGAGAGCATAGGGGAGGGGGGCCCAGTGGTGAGGAGGGGAGAGCAGTCCCACTGGAAGAGAAAGCCTCCGAAGCCAGAAGCCACACCTATCTCCACCTTTCAAAGTTTTTTTTTTTTTTAATCACCTATACAAGTTAAGCAACTTGATTTCCACATTTTCACAGTGTGAGCAATTAGATAAATAGTACCTAATTTACTTGTCTCTGAGCAAATGTGGGACAATTGCCCTGAAACTTCATCCCATCCAGCAGATGTCCTGGTAACTATTATCTCATAGCCTAGACTTCTGAAATGCATTTTGTTGTTGCTGTTATTATGTAGACATATAGTTTGCTCGGAAGGGTGTTTTTGTTTTTTTTGTTTTGGTTTTAATGTTATATTTTGCAAGCATCCAATGGCTTCTCTCCATGACATTCTAGGTAGGAAAATCACTCTTTCCCTACTGCTACAGTGGCAAGAGGCCAGGTGTTTGCTAGTGGCCAGCCTGCCTGTCTGCTGCCTGCTTGCTGCCTGCCTGCCACCTGCCTGCCTGCCTGCTGCCTGCCTGCTGCCTACCTGCCTGCCTGCCTGCCTGCCTGTCTGCCTGTCTGCCTGTCTGCCTGCCTGCTGATTGCTGCCTGCCTGCCTGCCTGCCTACCTGCCTGTCTGCCTGCCTGCCTGCCTACCTGCCTGTCTGCCTGCCTGCCTGCCTGCCTGCCTACCTGCCTGTCTGCCTGCCTGCCTGCCTGCCTACCTGCCTGTCTGCCTGCCTGTCTGCCTGTCTGCCTGTCTGCCTGTCTGATGCCTGCTGTCTGCTGCCTGCTGCCTGCCTGCCTGCCTGCCTGCCTGCCTTTCCCAGTTTCCTTCTCCTGAACCCTGAGCCCCAGTCCCACTTTCCTAGCAGTTAAAAGCATTTTCTCTCTGAGGTTTTCCTGGTTTCAGATGGGCTGCCTTAGTATTTGTATTCCTGCCACAGTGTGCTGTCATCACTGCTTGCTCATCATATTTCAGCCAGGTCTGTGCTTTGTTTTTGTTTGGGGCTGGAGATGGAACTCAGAGCTTAGCATGTGCAAGCCTGTGTGGTTATTTTGGTTATTTGTTTTGTTTTTGTGACAGGGTCTCACTATGTAGCTCTCACTGGTCTGGAATTTACTATGTATAGATCAGGCTGGCCTTGAACTCATAGAGATTTGTCTTTCTCTTCCTCCCAAGTGCTGAGATTAAAACATGGTACCATTGTGCCTGTTGAGTATGTGTTTTTAAGGCTGCCTTGCAAGCCATTGGTGGCTGTGAAATTAAGGTAGAGAGACAAAACTAACATGTTCAGCTTTGAATGAAACATTTTAGTGTACTTTGTGCTGCATTTGAATATTAATAAATTTTATTTTTTACCTATGTTTGTACTTAACAACATACACATTAAAATAAAAGTGTTGTTTCATGAAATCTTTGGTTTGCATATGCATGTGTACGTTTTTGTACAGTGGTGAAGAACACATGCTGAGGACTTCTGAATATGATGGCAGATTAGCTTTGGCAATAAAACCGCATGAAACAAAATAGCCAAGAAAATATGCACTAGGAAATGAGGAGATGGCTCATTTGGTAAAGTGCTTTGAGGATCCAAGTAAAAGCCAAGTGGGGAAGTGGGGCGGTGCTGTCTGTAACCCCAGACTGGTGGGGCAGGTCCAGGCAGCTCTCCGGAGCTCGTTGCCCACTAGTATCAGTGTAGCAGAACTGGTGTGTTCCTTGTTCAATGAGAAGACAGGTAGAGAGCAACTGAAGACGGTTCCCAACCCTGACCTCTGACCTCTGACCTCTACATGCATGCACACAAAATAATGCCCTGCAATCTCATCCTGTAAGAGACAAGATCTGGGGCTGGAGAGATGGCTCAGAGGGTAAGGGCACTGACTGCTCTTCCAGAGGTCCTAAGTTCAATTCCCAGCAACCACATGGTGGCTCACAGCCATCTACAATGTGATCTGATGCCCTCTTCTGGCATGCAGGTGTACATGCAGATTCAGCACTCATATACATAAAATAAATACATAAAATCTGAGAGAGAGAGAGAGAGAGAGAGAGAGAGAGAGAGAGAGAGAGAGAGAGAAGATCTGTAAAGCAGCTTTATCCACGTGAGCTATCTAAAGCAGGAGCCGTGAATCAGCAAAACTCCAATCCAGCTGAAGCTACTCCGTTTAGTGCAGTAGAAAGGGCTGGGAAGTGCTTCTGTCTCACACATAGGCCCTGCGGGTAGAAGAGAAGCAGAAACAACAGGGTGTAGGGACAGTTTGAGGTCCATGGGACCTCACCCCTAACACATATATGTTGGCAATGCTAAGTGACCAGTGACCATTCAGATGGCTGCCTAAAGCAAATCCCTGATTCCCACAGCACTGAGTACCAAGGAGATGCCCACCAATGACACTGCTTGACTCAGGGCAGATGCGCCAAAGCTCACTTTAAAAGGCAACTGGCCTGAACAGCATGGGGGCAGGACATAACCCAAATCTGCTTCTAGAGGTTTCTATTGGAATTGCTAATTGGCCCTCCCACATTGGTGCACTTTGCTACAGGAAACATCATCTCAGAGAAAAGAATTCAAAGCCCCTCCCACCAAGGAAGAGATGCTGACTGGCAGAAGACTCTTTAGTTCACTTCTTATTATAGCTGCCCCCTTTAAATTTTATATTATGGTTAATTTTGTAATCTGAAGTATTTAAAATCTTTTATTACTATTTATAATGTCTACCCTTGTATATATATCTCATAATGGTTTTGCTTTTGATTGTATTTGCTCTGTTAAGTTTTAGGATTTTTTTTTCACCCAGTCTAAAATTGGGCACACTCTATTATTCCTTCTATGCACAACTCACACACTCTGCTCCCCCCTTACCTGCTATACTCTACACCTCACAACTACAACCTTCCACAGCTTTAGAGATCTTTAAAACTTGTGGACTCTCACAGTAGCCCAACTTTTCCTTCCCCACTACTTTTCCCATCTCTATCTTTTTCAAAGTTGATCTAACACTAGTCCCTATTCTTAGACCCACCATACTTTTCTCCCTCTCCTAATCTTAGTGACTAAAACCCTAGTGTGCACTGTAGTATCATTGTTTGATCTTCCAACAGCTTTGAAGTTGACTCCAACGACTCTGGTTGACTAGCTAGTCTGGCATTTACATTGAGGACGTGCATATGCAGCAGCTGTGGCTGCTCTTGCAGTTAACAGTCTACCCTGGAATAATACAGAGGCAGAACCAGGCACTCTTAGCCCTGGACTAAGTACTCCATGCCTTCTTTTTCTTTCTCTTTAGAAAACAAACAAGCAAATGAACAAACTAGATTAAAATAAAGGAGAGAGAGAGAGAGAGAGAGAGAGAGAGAGAGAGAGAGAGAGAGAG
>OU015744.1:135221034-135233316 GCA_907169655.1 Acomys percivali
CCACACACCACTGCCACTGCCACCAACACACACACACACACACACACCATATGTCACCGTCATCACCACCACTACCACCAAAAACAACAACAGCGAAACTCACATTCACTTTTTAGTTTTTAGCTGACCCTATGAACCAAATCACCATAAATCACACAGTGCGAGCATAAATGTCATCTTGTATCAGTTATAAAATGTTCATAATTTCTCTCTTACATATCCTCTGGGTTACACTATGTCTTATTCAGTGTTTAACTTCTTCCTTTGTGGGTATTGATCATCCACTCCTCCTCAAGAAATTGGGTTTATTTGATTTACTCAAGTGGTAAGATTTTCCTGAAAGCACCAAGTCTCTACGTGGGTAAGGGGAGGCCAGTGTTCGGACCTGCACTTAGCAGGTGCAGGCAGTGGTAAGCCATCCAGCTGATACCCCAGCCAGAGAGGAAGCTGGGCACAGAAGTGTGGGACAGTCAGGGCACCCAATCACTGTCCTCCGTGCAGCAAAAGGTATTCAGTCTGGGATGCAGGAAAAGCACCAGGGCAAAGGGGATCTGATATGGCTTGTGCCCTTGGATATGACCCTTCGACCTGTTAATCTGGATGTCTCATCTCCTCTGAAGACTTTATTATCAGCCCCAAAGCCCTGGCTACCCATAAAGGCTTTCAGGTTCTGTCCCCAGACACTTCATTTTATAGAGACTTATTAACTTGACAAAAAGCCATGGCCACAGAAGCCACTTGGCTTTTCTTTGTCACACTTTAGTCAGAGACGAAATAATGATGTGTGATATGAATTAATTTCGTGTAAACACACTTATTTTTAATTTTCCCTTCAAAGGAGGAGGGATGTTGGAAGACGGGGACACGCCAGCTGGGCTATGCAGCTCATGAGCCATGGTGTTGTGCAGTTAGAGGAAATTCACCACAGCCAAAGCCCCTGGGGATAAGCAGCAAGTCCAGCTCGGCCACTGGAGGGAAAGTCTCCTTGTCAGTAGCACAGCCATGCACTTCCAGCTTGCCAAAGCCAAACACTCAACAGTGCAAACACAATGACCTGGGAGCAATCCAGGTCTTTCTGAAGACAGCGACCTGCACAAAACACAGAGAACTGCTGAGTTCCACGGCCACGGGTGTAGTGTTCAGCCAGTTCCCAGTCAGCGGAACCACAGCAAGGGGACGTGCTCACCTGTGGCCTCATGGATGCTGCATTCTCCAGCTCAAGTGGCTTTTCCTTCTCCCCCTCCCTCCCATCCTCACACTACTGTTATCAGGGGTATCTGGGCCTGAACACTGTAGACTTTGCTTCTTATTCTCATGACAGCTTTTCTGCCCCACCCTGCAGGGAGGAGCCCTAATCTTGGGTAGCTTACCTGCTTAGCTGTGGTCACGCTGCTGCTCAGTGGTAAGGGCAGGACTCTACCCCCATGACCTGACTACAAGGCCATGCGCGGTTTTCCACATCAAGTCTCTCTCTTCTTAAGATTCCCCCGCCCCGTCCCCTGGCCACCTGTGGTTTCCTGCCCTGGCCAGAAGAAGCTGTGGAGAAGCTGCTATCATCCTGGGAACCTTTGGCAGCCCCTGGTTTTCACTGCTGAGTCACTGCTCCTTCATGCCATCTCCTCAGCTGGAACAGTCATAGGAAAGTGGCTGGAAACTCCCCTGAGTCTTATCAGCAAAGAATCTGGTAAAGATAATTCCTTTGCTTTCTCGGCCTTCACCTTGCCCTGAGAGAGGGAGGCTGAGAAGGTATGAGTGTGAAATGGGTTCTTGGAAGTAGGAAAAGCTTTCCACACTAACACAGGGACACGGCAGTCCCTGTAAACGCACCATTTACATCTGGCCTTCAAGGGCCTGAAGACAGTGGCACTAGTCTTAGTGCTTCCTCCTTGGAGGCTCCTCAGCCCAAAGCAACAGCTAGCACTGACCAAATATGCCCAGTGTACTTGAGACAAGAGCCAGAGGTCAAGAGTGTTAGATGGAGCGAACCCAAGAAGGTTATTTAACCTCTCCGAGACTCAGGCCTCTGTCTGCCACTTATCAGGGCTGTTGGGCTTGTTATGAGATTAAATAAAGACATGTCCAGTCCAGTGTCATGTCTAATCCATGGTGAGCATTCAAATAATCACAGCTATTAGCATGATTAAGTGTAAAGCAGCCATATTGCCTTCATGAATTCAGTCTGTGCACATGTATGGAGCTCTGAGTTTGCCGTAGAAGCTATGTATGTCTCTGGGAGAAGTGAAAGGAGAGACATAATCCTGCCTGATGGGAGGCCACAGGACAGAGGCCCATTGGCAAATTATTATAAAAATATGAAGAAAATTCAGAAATGTACGCATTAAGTGCATGCCAACGGCAGAGAGGCAGCGAAAGGGCAATGCAAACCCCGGGGAAGGTGCTGTATAGAGGGGGACCCGGTACTGAGGGCATGGGGATGCCAGCTGGAGGAAAGACTTGGGCATTGCTCAATGTATAATGAAAGGAGGTGGAAAGGCTTGGGACAGAAGAGCTCAGGTGTTGACTAGCCAAGCTGAGCCGGGGAGGATTTTTACCTTCTAACCTACGGCAGCAGGTAGGGCTCTCTCTTTCATGAGAGAAAGAAAGAGGGGGCAGGGTTGGGGCAGGCTCCAGGAACGATTGAACAGAGTGGGGTTTCGGCTGTCTTTTGCATGGTAGGGCTACTGTGGGGGAAACTAGGATTTCCAGACACTCAAAAAGGAGCACCCTGGTGATGTGCTCACTGCGTGTCATGAAAGATGGTCTCAGCGTGCCTGCCCAGTCGGCGCTCCTCAGGGTTAAGTTGAATGCCAACAGCCCCTTCCATAAGGGCCCAAGCAGGGGGCTTCCCTGAAGTCAGGAAAACCTAGCACATCTGGAGGAGCTGATCACTCTAACAAGGACCCAGGAGTTGACCAAAGGTCCCCCGCTGCAGGCCAGCAGCCAAACTGCAATTCGTGCCCAGACCTATTTGCTCCCAGCATCGGCTTTCTTAACCGCCACATTATTCCCTCAGCCAGTGAATGATGTTCTTTCAAAACAGAGTAACTGTGGCTCTCGGATTCATTTCCAAACACGAGGAGAATTAGTCCGCCCTGTCTTGAACTCTCTAATTCTCCTTCCGCCCAACGAGTCTGACATTCCATCTCCGGCCACGGTGCCCATATTTAGAATACTTCAAATGTTGTCCCAGGAAGACACACACTGTAAACAGACAGGAGAGCAGAGGGGGTGGAGCAGAAGGCAGGGGGGAAAGGGATGTGGCAGCTGCCAACACCTGTTCTCCCAGGACAGCAACCCAACGCAATCTCAGGCTCTCTGGCCCCCGTCACCCAGCTTCAGTCAGCACAGCCGGAAAGAGGGTGCCAGATCCAAATACTTGGTAGGCTCACCATGTAGCTGGGGCAGCAGCTGTGAAATAGGAGTCTGCGAGCCGTATTGAGCTGATCAGGGAGTGAAAGCCCCCCCCCCCCCCCCCCAAGGACCTTTGAGTCTTTTCCCAAAGCACAGTTTACACCAGCAGCATGCTAGTGTGAGGTTTGGCAGCCCACAAGGAGGGATGAACTAACTGGATGCCTGCTAGGCCACAGGCAGGGGTTATGACACAAGGACAAAGTATTATTTACTCCCAGGGAACAGGTGCCGCCCGGGACTCACAGTTCTCTTTCTTCTCTGCCCACATGTACCAGCCCTTTTCAGAGGCATCTCTTTCCAGCGCCCTGGCCATTGCTTTCTTGGTGGCCACTGGCAGCACAGAGCTTTCAGGGACCTGGCAGATGCTATGAGGGGGACATGGTAGAAACTTGGGTTGTGCGCCTGCTGGAATCAGCTTACCTTATAAACAAGTTGACACCAAGTCCGGTGAGAACATCATTTGGGACCCGATGAATGTGCAGTCTCCCTGTCTGTACCCACACAGACAGAACAGGATAGGTAGGAGGCAAGTTGTGGAGAAGTCAGAGAAGAGGGCCATTGCTTGCCTGGCTCTCTACACACTGCAAGTCACCTCCAGAAAACTGCTCTCAGCTCCCAGCTTCTCTTAGCGGTACAGTGAGAGTGAAGATAACCAACAAGCAGACCCTGGCTCCCATCAGCCGCCTCTTCCTTCCCTGATTATGTGTTATTTCCTTAAAGCTCTACTTGGTAAGTGTAATAGAGAATGGTTTAGGTTACACTGGTGTTGGTGTGTTTTCTTAAAATTTATTTTACTGGGGTTCTTATATCTCTACTTCCCTTCTCCACCCCAGTCCCTTCTAACACCAGGTAGGAGAGCAAGAAAGGTTAGTGGGGAGAATGGAAATAGTTCCCTTTAGAGTACTTCCTGCTGTTTAGGGTCATTGGGTTCCTTTGGGCAAGTCCAATCTTCATTTCAGGATGGCTCCAACTTCTTCAACCACCACAGCAGCAACCAGGAGCATCAGCGGGGAAGCAACAGCAGCCTTGTTCTTCCTCGGAGCTCCCTGGGCCATCTCTGGGCTCTGATATTTATACCCTCTCAAGAGTCCCCAGCATGAAACTATCTGCAGCTGGCAAAGATGACACCCCCTCTCAGAGCCTTCATGAGACAAATAGTCTGATGCTGTGGACAATCTAAAGCAGCCCCACACTCCACACCCCACACACGGGATTAAAACAAAAACATGCTTACATAACACACCTGAGCTTTTAAAGAAACCAAAACTCCCTCTACGTACTGGCTTACAAAATGATACAGAAGACAGCTAGACAATTTCTTTGCATGGCATGACTATGGACAGAGAAGGGGACATGAGGAAGCAAGTGCCTGCAGAGCCTCATGGCTCATGACCAGGCTGTGTCTTCATCCCCTTGCTCCTGATCTCCATCATCCCCAGAACATGTAGATGCCAACTGTGAACCCTCCTTGGTCCAGGGATGCAGGGAGGTGAGGAGGGAAACAAAGAGGCAATAACCCCACAAGGTTCAATGTCACAAGGCCATGGGAAGACATGCTGTGCCAAAGAAGAGCTTGGGAAAAGATCTGACTTCCTGGTTTACCTCTGTCTTCTCCACTACAGTAAACCATCATTCAGTACTGCTGTGACTAATATACCTTACCAATTACTGCCAGAGGGGTCTTTCTAGTTTGTTAACTGGCATAGTCCTCCAGTTCTCCAAAATCCTGCAGTAGCCACCACCATGTTGGGTAAAGGTGAGCATGGTGCATCGTCATCTAGACTCCTCCCGTAGCTCTCAAGCTCATCTTTTCCCACCCATTTTACTACCACAGAACTGAGCAGTATGCCATTTCTTCCTCTTTAGATCTGCTTCCTAGAGAACCCTGATGCATTTTTCAAAACTCCACATGACTATCTCATAATATCAATCACATAGGCTTTGAGCTGGTTTTCTCTTTTTGTCTGAGCCCTTGCCTTCCCGTCAACTTCAACAAGCCTCCTTCCTATCCAACACCCTACCTTAAACCAAGTGATGTAACCATTGCCTGATTTGAATGACCCTCTGTCTTGCAGCCTGCTCTTCATTTTATAGGACTGAAGGACTCTCCAGTCTAGTGAACCATAGGAAAAGTCAAAGGAGAGGAAGGATCCAGTATCACTAAGCTGTGGAGCCTCCCTGTACCTACTCATTTGGGCTCACAACAGTTCACCAAACAGAGTATTTGAGTTCCATCTTATGGAATAAGACACTGGGTTCAGAGACAGTATATGACTGTTCCATTGTCATTCAGTGGATAGGTGGTGGTACTGACATTGCAACCCAGGCTGCCTCACTGCGTAGGGGAAGGATACGGAGAGAGGCTATGGAATTGAAAGGTGTTCCCTAACTACCCTCCGCACAGGATAAGAAGAAAGCCCACTGTCGTCTTTGTCTCATGTTGAAATCCTGCTTCTAGAAGAGGTTCCTGTCTTCTTTCTCAACCTCGGGTGATCTCCTTGTTCTCTGTCATCCTATTCCTCACTACATTGCCCAATTGCACTGGCTCCTGCTTCCAGTTTCCTGTGTACACATCTAATTGCCCCAATCAAAGGCTGGAAGCATTTCCTATACAGTGTCTGAGACAATGTCAGGCACATGGCAAACAGCCAACCAGAAAGTCCTTTATTCCAAAAAAACTTGTTGATTGACAGATGCAGACCCAGCCCCTCCTCCTAGTCCCTTGTCATCTTGGGCCAGTCAGTTCAAATAATATTTGTCTCTAACATCAGTGTGAAGGCTTACTATTGACCAAAGTAACTTGTTGAGTCCTCACAGTGGCCTAAGAGACAACTGCCTTCATGATTGCATTTTATGGAAACAGGAAACCAAAGCACAAAGGTTAAATGACTTTCCCAGAGCCACAAAGCCAGGGAGTTACCTGGATTCAAAACCAAGCAGCTTGATTCTGAAGTCCACACTCTTATCATTACACTGTACACTTGCCTTTCCCTTCCTCACTCCCTTCTTCCCCTTCCTTCCATCCCTCCTTTTTCTTCTCCTCTCCATCTCTCTCTCTCTCTCTCTCTCTCTCTCTCTCTCTCTCTCTCTCTCTGTCTCTCTGTCTCTCTCTTTCTTCCTTCCCTCCCTCCGAGACAGGCTTTCATTATGCAGTGCTGGCTGTCTTAGAACTTGGTATGTAGACCAGTTGGCTGACATCCAACTCCCAGAGATCCACCTATGTCTTCTGAATGCTGGGGTTAAAGTTATGTGCCACCACACTCAGCTTTGTAGATTTCCTTTTAAGAAATAAACATTAACCTCATTCATTTCACAGCATAGTAGGGTGATAGGAGGTAATCTAACTGTCCAGAGTAGAATAGGGACTCTAGAATCCAGAGGTCTAGGCTGAGTACAATGTATGCAGACATCCTATATGTCCCCCAAAGTAGCCCTAAAGTTAGTATTTCGTTTTATTCTCTCAAGGACTCTCACTATAGCACTGAGTCTTCATCAGGAGTTGTAATTAAACACTGTAGACTGGTGAGGACCTCAGTCTTGTTATCTGTAAAGTGGGCTTTGGGACCCACAGCTCAGGCCTCTTTCGTGGGCTCCCCTTCATGTGCTAGCCTTTCATAATACTTCCCTCAGCCTAGATTTTCCCAGATGCCAGCCCTCACCCTCCTGCTGCTCAGTCCTCCCACCCACTCATCCTGCTGGTTTACAACCACATCCTCCTCTGCCAAGGTGGGGTGGGGGGGGGCTCTGCTTCTCCTACCCAGTACCAACTACTCTCCTAACCTTGCCTTGCAGAGTTCATATTTCTGGCAGGCAAGGACATGTTTTATAGGCATTTCTCTTCTCTCCAAAGCTCACAACTCAGCAGTCCTGCATAGAGGAGAGACTCTGAGGCATCGCAGAAAAGTCCAAGGGACTTGGCTACAAAATCTGAACTCCCAGCCTCCTGCCCTAGAGCCTCTGCCATGGAGCCAAGCCATTAACATATCTGTAGTGTTTTTTCTTCTGGTCACTAAAGATTACTGGAAAACAAATATAAAGGATTAAATTATTCTCAATCACCGTCACCATGATTATTCTGGACTGTTTCCTTCTTATATTCATGTAGGTAACCTACATGGAAGAAACAATATTCATACTATTTTGTAACCCTTTTAACCTAACATTTATTTGCCCTTGATAAAAATATATTCTAGTGAAGAAGTTTTTGAAATTTGATTGAGGAATAGCTTATATACTTCCATTAATAGTAAACTCTGATAAATTTTTGCCAGTTTTATGTACTCATGTAGTCTTTGCCATAATTGAGATCTAGAATATTTCTACTGTTTTCAGAAGCTGTGTGATACCCTGTGAAGCAAATTCTTTACTAGCTATATAGTTAAGGAAAACCCAGATTTTCTTACGTGGCCTAGTGGTGGGGACCTGGCATACGCTAAGCAGGAGCTGTCCCACAAGTGTTCTCTCAGCTCTTACATCCTTACTTTTAATATCCACACTCTTCTCTGTGAAGGCATTCCCTGACTTTTTTTTTTGTTGTTGTTTTTCATTTCTGAATTGTTGAACACGGATGACATTCTGTTTTTATCCGTGTTAAATCACAACCCTATGAGCTCTTTAATTATATCTGTGACTATTTCCTTGGGATAAATGCTTAGATTAGGAATTGTTAGACCAACAGGTAGGTACAGTTTTAAGGCTGATGATAAATATTTGTGCAAGTTACTTTTGATCCCTCTAAGTCTGTTTCTTTGTTTGTTAAATAAGGATTAAAACTTCCAACCCCAAGGAGTGGTGAGGATTACATGAGACAAAACGGTAAGATACATTGACTAAGTAGTAAAAGATCCACATGTTTGGAATGTGACCAGGAGAAGGAGCCCTTTAGTCACATGGAGCTGATGACTCCCACTTCTGCCTCTATGAGGCTGTTGACCTTAAATGAGCTGCGTTACCTCGACAAGCTTCAATTTTACTTTGTCAAACAGGAGTCATGGGTCTCTCTTCTTGGGACTGTTAAGGTGAAGTTCAGTACTTCTGGAAGGAGCTTAATCCCTGCCTCATAACTGCTCAAGAACTTTCAGTTATCAGTTCTGGTCTGAGTTCTTGGTTACAAGTGGACACCTGGTGTATTTACTAAGGCCCAAGTCTTGCTTCAGGAGCTGTCTGATCAGGACTGGGTATGGCTCACTGCTGAGGCTGCCACAAGCTAGTCACACCACTCTGCTGTGGTAATCATAGGGTACCCAGTGTCTTTGTACCACTTACTTCCAGAGAGAGCAGCGTCATCCAGCATGGCTCCAGGGACCTTCCCTGGGCAGTGAGGAAATGAAAAGACAAGACACAAAGAAAAGCTGGGACTGGGTGCACAGGGCAGCCTGGAAATCAGCGTGTGTATTATATACAATTGAACAGGGAGGTGGAGTAATTGCATATAGGAGAACAGGAAGGCAGGGTTCATGGTATGCAGATAAGCAAGGAGGCAGGTTTAGCTAATTTTGGTAGGATCAGTCTCTATAGGGGAGTAGCTTTTAGGCCATAAACATCTGGGGGTAGAAAGTTATGGCAGACTTTTTCTGCACATACTATCAACAGTCCCACAAGGATGAGGAGGGGAGATTTTGCCATTTCTTATGGACCTAATACCTCAGGGATCTTTAACATGGCTGTGTCCATGTCAACAACACACATTCCTGCAGAACTTCACTCACATCCTTATTAAGAGGCATGCAGGCAGCTGAGTCTAGCTAACAGAGAGGCCTCAGACTTTCTTGACAAGGCATGGATCAAAATACACCTGCTTTCCTTCAGCTTCTACAGATAGACAAAGGCCTCCCTCTTTACTCCAGGCCTGCAAAATGAAGGAATTTCCTAAGAGAGGAAATGGGCTTAAACCCTTGACAGGCACCATTATGGCTTCATTTATTTGTTTATTTTATTATAAAAGCTGAAAACATGTTTAGTTCTACAACCCATAATAAATGCTATTTTAAAAAAGTCTTCTTGATGTCCTCTTTGTTAAGATGTGTGAAGCTTGCAGTTAGATGCTGTTGGTCATGCTGGGCTCTCTTCCAATGCAACTAGCTCTGCAGAACCTTTTAACACCGAGGTGCGCGGCTGAGTGAGAAGGGGCAGGCAGAACCTGTCATTACTGAAATGGAACACTCTTGACCAAATCCACAGATTTATTCCATGTTTTGATGCGATAGTTATTTTCATTAGATGGACAAAGATGACATAGTAGACTATAAATGTCTAGTGCACTGGCCGTGGCCCAGAGGAACCTCAGGGCTGCTCTGATTTCAGAGCGGAGTCCATGGATCAGTCAACAAATGGGCCCTCTTCTTGTTTTTCTCCTTTTTGCCTCTGCCAGGATTTATTGACCATTTAATGAACATTTCCTTGCTTAATCCTCCCCCCCCCTTCCTGTTTTCCTAGAACTTGCTCTGTTGATCAAGCTGGCCTCAAACTCACAGAAATCTGCCTGCCTCTGCCTTGCAAGTGCTGGGATTAAAGGTAGGCGCCACCTGCTAGTAGGCCTGGCCTACTTGCTTAATTCTTGCAGTCATCTGTAATAAAGAAGCTGGAGCTCAGAGGACACAGGGGGTGATGGTTTGAATAAGCCCCCACCCCCACCATCACCACAATGCTTGGTCAGCAGTCAGTGAAACTGTTTGGGAAGGATTAGGGGGCGTGGCTTGTTGGATATGTGTTGCTGGGGGTGGGCTTTAACTCAGGCCCAATATCTCTTTTTTTCTGTCTCCTGACAGTCAGTCAGGATGCAAAACTCTTAACTACCACCCCAATGCCTTGCCTGTCTATTTCCTGCCATGATGAGGATGGGCTAAGGCTCTAAAACAGTAAGCAAGGCCCCAATTTTGTAAGACTTGCCTTGGTCAAGGTGTGTCATCACAGCAACAGAACAGTGATGATCGAACAATGACTAAGACACATGTTTTCAAGGTAACCCAATTCTGAACAAAAAAGAACTTCATATCTGAAATGGGAAATGGCTGCCCTTGAGTTGGGAGCATTTGGCCGTAAATTTGCCAACAATGTGGATATAGCTGTAAGGAACTGGGGGTTAGATCACTAGGTAAACAGGCAAATGAGTGGGGTGAACACAGTAAAGGGATCAAAACCAGGAAAGGACGTATCTAAGAGGGGAGCTCCCCAACAGGTAGCTGAGGCATCCTAGGCAGATCCCCAAGATTTTAATCTCAGGGAGACCACTAGTCAGTCCCACAACAGATATTTAAAAATTCCCTTTTGTAACCTAAAAACTTTATTATAAAAAGTTAATTGAATATTGACCTACGTAGAATAAAATTTGAAGAGGTTTTTTGTTTTCTTTTGAGACAAGATTTCTCTGTGTAGCCTTGGCTGTCCTAGACTCACTTTGTAGACCAGCCTGGCCTCGAACTCACAGCCACCTGCCTGCCTCTGCCTCCTGAGTGCTGGGATTAAAGGTGTGTGCCACCATGCCTGGCTTGAAGAGTTTTAATTACTTTTATTCTCTGCACTTTAAAACAGCATCACCATTTTTACCTATTGCTACAAGGAAGCACACATATATCCCCTTTGTCTACAGGAACGCTATCACATTAAAGGCATTATTTGCACCCTGAAGTGCTGAGCCTAGGACCAACAGATGAGGTTTGGGAGAGTTACAGTTCAGTCTACAGAATTCTTCTGAGAAGCTTTTCTTTCTTTCTTTCTTTCTTTTTTTCTTTCTTTCTTTTTCTTCTTTCTCTCTTTCTTTCTTCCCCCTACATATATACATGTGTGTGTGTGTGTGTGTGTGTGTGTATATACTTTTTTTTTTTTTTTTTTTTTGAGACAGGTTTTCTCTATGTGACAGCCCCGGCTATCCTGGACTCACTTTGTAGACCAGGCTGTCCTCAAACTCACAGCGATACACATGCCTCTGCTGCCCAGAGTGCTTGAGGTTAAAGGTGTGTGCTACCACACCCTGCTTGAAAAATATTTTCAAATCACACCAAAGAATGGTAACCCATAAAGATTTTCTAGAACAGTGAACTGTGTGGCTCACTCACCGTTGATCGCAGCAGATGAGCTGTTCCCTTCTCAGGGATTGGAGGTTCGGCTGTTTATCACACTGTCCTGGGGCCACAGCATCTGGAAACCCAGTTGACCCTTGAAAGTGCAGGTGCTCTTTTCACAGCTAATCACACTGCTCTCCTGAGGCTTTGAAAATAAATACCTTTCTGATGATACAGAATCTGAGCTCCTGGGCTGACAGTGTTGTTTCACAAGACTATGGCTCTCCGGGTACTTTTTCAACTTAGGATAAACCCACCAGCTCACCCATGTGTCATCCATCCCTGCATGCTTTTTGTAAGATGTGGCTTTGGAAGGGGTCTAGCTGTGGTTCCGAGGTAGACTTCTGTTTGTCATGAGGTGAGGGTGACAGACCCTCCTCCTCTGTGTTCCCACCCTCTTGGAGGTCCTGTGACCTGACTCCATCGTGGAAGTGGTTGTTCGTCTAATTATCTGTCTTTGCTACTTGCCTGTGTGTCTGTCTTGCTCACTGTGTCCCCTCAGCAGCTGACACTGGGACAGCTGATCTTTCTGGAATAGTCAGCAAATCCTAAACGGCTTGTGCCAGAAATCTCCAGAGACCGAGAATGGCTGTGTCAAATTGGCCCAATGGGGAGGGAAAGGGCAGCAAGCAAGCTCGGGTATGCAGAAGGAATTTGAGGAGAGGCTGTAGTTAAGGGAGTGTGGCAGGGTGTTTGAGGAAGGGAAGGCTGACGGAAATGGACATAGAAGCCTCCCCCAAGACGCCTGTGGACCATCCACTCATTTACACACCTATTATGTGGAAGACTTTATACTAGGCATGAGGAATGA
>OU015744.1:135233326-135248834 GCA_907169655.1 Acomys percivali
TGTGTGTGTGTGTGTGTGTGTGTGTGTGTGTGTGTGTATGTGTGTGGTCCTGCTGCCCTCTCGTCTGCATTGGCATCTCAAGGAGGGGAGCTAGTATCTTTTAAACTCAAGTCTGAGTTAGCATCCACATGTACATGTGCTGTGGGTTTGGGGGGAAAAAAGTAGGTAAGAGAACACCAGTAGGGAAAAAAGTGAGGAGGCAGGCAACTTGGAGATGGTTAGGTCCACCAAAGAGATGGCTGAGGTGTTTGAGGACACCGAGGAGGAAGCGTTACATATCAAGACCTTCCTGGAGGAAGGTACTCTAAGGCCAGGTCATCCGAGCAAGGGAGAGGTGCCCATCCGCCTGGGCTCACCTCCTCTCTCCCAGTGAACCTTTGCATGTGGTAAATGCCACTGCTTTCCTAGTAGGTTCTACTTTGAACTGTCAGCTAACGGCTGATCACTCCCTTCCTGCCGCCTTCATTCTGACCTCCTGCTGGTTTCCTCAGGAGCTAAAGCAGCCAGGAAGCGAGATGAGCTCCAGAGACCTGCAGATGCCGTCTTGGACCGTGCTCACAGACAGGAAGAGGTTTTAGATGCAACAGACTCTTTTGCAAAATGGTCCTCTCCCAGAATGCCAGCATGGGGCAACTGTGGCCACTCCCACTCCTCCAGCTGCATCTGGATGGAGACAGAAGGCAGGAAGGAGTTTTTTTTTTTTGAGCCTTGGAAGCACAAGAAAGGCAAAATCAACAGCTGGGTGTGATGAGCCCCCCCACAGCCTGGCAGGGCTGAGACCACCTCTGCCAACTGTACTTCCTACAACCCCCTGGGCCTTTATTTTCTTCCTCAGCAGTGAGAAAAAGGTGTGGAAGTGGGTGGCCCCAAGAAGCCTGTGGCAGTTTTGAAGCAAAGAGGAGTTGTTTCTGATGTCTGTCCCGAGGTAGAGCTAGGTCCCACAGGAATGAATCTGTGGTTCCGGTAAAAGGAGCGATGTTGACATGGAATTCCTGGACTGGTCTCATGTCCTTAAGAGCTGCTGCCAAGCCAGAGTGGGAAAGGAAGTTCAGCAGAGAGCTATGTGCTTGCTGAGTCGCCCCGCCCCCAAGCACCCACACAGACTTGGCCGTGGTGCCAATCAGCACATGACTTAGGCCCTCTAACCAAAGTTCTACCAGGAGGAAATTTTGCTGGCAGGGCCCCAAGTTCAGGGAGCATAAAGTTTGAACGAGAGTGGTGTCTCTCAGCAGGGCCAGCCTGCGCTCAGTGCCTTGTGGCCTCTCAAACTTCCTTATCAAAGAGGGGGAAAAAAAATCGAGCCAAGCAGAGTCCAACTAGCTCAATGAGGGCATTCCAGAAGACAGATCCGTGAAGAAGCTCCATATCTGAGTTGACAGTATGTGGCAGAAGGAGGCCTGGGTGTCGTCCCCTTCCCAGATTGAGTCTATGGTGGGATGTCAAACCAAGTTCCCACCGAAAGCTGCAGGTCATTTGCACTCCTTCTTTCTCAGTCATCAGCTCTGCGTAACTTGACCAACAACTTGCTTAGCTTTGCTCTCTTGGTTCCCTTGTTTGTCAAACAAACTAAAAATGTCCTCAGAAGCAGGTTCCTAAAAGGATGAAGTAAGAACCTACACTTATGGAGCTGGGGCTGGACTTGCAACCACTTGATAAATTGCAGTAATCGTTATTTTCCATTACCATCTGTCAGGAGACACGTCTTCTCTCTTGGGGCCTCCTTGACTATGAAGACCTAAGCTAAGTTACCCAGTTGCTCAGCTGAGGTTTGAGTGGGGAGGGGGTGTGATAGGCTGCTGCAAGGGGCTCAGATCTGAGCAGGGGCAGCAGGTAAGAGTCGCACTTCAGCTGAGTTGGAAGTCTCGGAGTGCAGATTTCCTTCTATGCCCTTTGCAACAACCCAGGCAACTCAGTTAAGCCCACTAATGATGGGAGGGAATGGGTTACAGCTGCATCCCGAGGCTGGAAAGCTGAGGTGTCTCTCTCCTTCTGAGGCAGGATCGTAGTGTATCCCCCACTGACCGCAAATTCATAATCTTCTGCCTCGGCTTCCCCAGTGGTAGGATGAGAGGCACCACCATGCCTGACTCTCAGGCTTTTTATTTCTACTATTATCATTGTTGTTAGCAGGGTCTCCTGTAGCCCAGGCTGGCATATAACTTGTTAAGTACATGAGGCTGGCTTTGGATTCTGTCTGTATCTTTCAAGTACAGGGAATTTAAATTTCTGCTACCATGACCAGTTCTCTCCCCAACCCCCCCTTCCTCCCTCTTTCTGTATGTTCATACATGTATACTCACATGCATATTATACTTGCACACACATGTACATGTAGAGGCCAATGTAGGGTCTTCCTCAATGACTCTCCAATTTGTTTTTTGAGACAGGCTTTCTAACCTGAACCTAGGGACATTGATGATTGGCTAGACTAGTTGGCCAGTGAGACCCAAGCATCTGCCCGTCTCTGTCCCCCAGTGCCGGGATTGCAGGCTGCAGGCGCTTGTCCCTTCACCTGGCTTTTTTGTGGTGCTGGGGATCAAATTCTCATCCTCAGGCTTTCGTGGCAAGTGCTTCCCCTACTTAGCCATTCTACCTTTTAAATTTAAACAAATTAATAAGCGCAACCAGTTGAAATTGCTATTTACATGAAAGTAAAATGGACACACATGTGACTACACTATAAAAAATTAAATTGAAAACAATGTAAGTGTATGAGTATTTTTGCCTGCAAGGATACATGTGCAACATGCACTGGCCTGGCATTCATGGAAATGAAAAGAGGGCATCAGATCCTCTGGAACTGGAGTTGCACGTGGCTGTGACTACCGTGCACATCCTCCGCAAGAGCAACAAATGCTCCCAGCCCCTGAGTCATCTATCCATCCTGAAGGCACTGTTTTGTGCAGAACTGTTCTGGGCTTTTCTTTTCTCCCTCTTTGCTAGTGTGCCAACCTCCCCTGCGTCCGCCATGGCACACCGCATGCCCAGCTCCTGCCCACCTTCCACAGCATCACTGGCAGTAGGCCTGCTGCTGAGTCCTGGTACTAGAGAGTGACTTGATTTACTTCACTCATTTTTTTTTTCTTTCTTTCTTTTTTAAATGTCAGGCTGTAAATGAAAGGCCATACTACATACACAGCTCTTAGGTCAGGGGTTTACTGTCAGACCACAGGCCAATGGGGATTACACTCTCCAAACAGAACTTGGTTGGGGGTACATGTCACTCAATCCCTCTGCCTCAGCATGGCTGTGACCCACGGTTACCCCCCAGTTATCCCATAGTTTGACTGGCCCAGAATTAATGATTAGAGCCAATGATTAGATATACACCAGAGCTTTCCCTCGGCCTGCACTCGTGATCCGGGCCCTGTTTGGAAGGAAATCCCCAAGATTCTGTGCTACATAAACCAGGTGGGAGGCAGTGGCAGATCCAGCCTGCAAGGGTTTCCTGCTCACTTTCACTTGAACTGGGATGATGATAAAAAGCCACTGAAGAAAATGCTGGGTTAAAAAAAAAAAAGGACGTTTTGTGTCCACCCCAATTCCTGGAGGCACCTCGATGCAGCATCACACGGGCAGAGAACAATGGCAGAATTGGCGACTGTGTCATCGTGGGCTGCTGGCTTTGCCCTGTTGATTGAGCTTGACAAGGCTTCCCGCTCCAGCAACTGACAGATGCCGGCAAACAGCTGGCGTATCCAGGCTTTGTTTTCCAGCCCTTTAATTGGGTTACCTGATGTTTAGACTGAATGGAATCAATGAGTTGTTTAACTTATTAATCAAACATCAGAGTTATTAAAGGGACCGCTACATGGCCCAGACTGTGCTTGTGCTTGTGGAAGGCTCAAAATAGGATGCTAAGCCAAGGCGGGGTGGGGGTGGGGTGGGGGGGTGGGGGGGCTGGGGCGGGGGATATTCCAACTTCTCGTGGCTGTTGTGGTGGCTGTTGTGACGTCACAGAGGCAGTGACCAGAGAGCCAGACCCAAAGCAGGAGGAGACTGTGGCTCCCTCCCTGTTTCCAATACAGCCCACTCCCTTAGCTGAATCCCCTCATCACACCCAGCCAGAGGGAGTGATCAGGTAATAGCTAAACCCTCCCAATGTACCTAGAGTCAGATCCCAGCTCCGATCTGAAAGAGACCCTGGCCTATCCCACCCAGCTATTTTCTTTCTTTCTTTCTTTCTTTCTTTCTTTCTTTCTTTCTTTCTTTCTTTCTTTCAGTTTTTTCAAGACATGGTTTCTCTGTGTTTTCTTGCCTGTCCTGGACCTGCTTTGTAGACCAGGCTGGCCTTGAACTCACAGCGATCCACCTGCCTCTGCCTCCCGAGTGCTGGGATTACAGGTGTGCACCACCACGCCTGGCAGCCAACTCCTGTTTTTATTTCCTGTATCCTTCACCCTAGTGTGAGTCCTCCGACTGCTCTTCTACATCAAGCCCCCTTATCTCAAGGCTCTGTGCTAACAAGTGTTTTCTACTGGAATGTTGTTCTTCCAGACTGGTTTATTTATTTATTTTACGTGGTTGGTCCTTGTTATTCCCATTTCCTTGTCATTCACTTGTAATTACGTCCTCCTCCCCTCTTGGTGGTATCCAACTGGCTCTGTTTCCTTAGTGGTTCCTGAGGCTCACTACCTGGCATTCTTTGGGTGGCGGAGAGGTGGTTTATTTATTTGTTTGAACAGCCTTCTAATGGAGCCAGCAAAAAACTGAGGACGTTAATAGTTTGCCTTGATGGCTTCAGCCTGTACACCACCTTCTGAGTGCACACCTTCTGAGTGCACACCTTCTGAGTGAGTGTACAGTAAGGTCCTTAGTTATTGTTTGACCAATGAATTGTTGATGTAATGAGGGAATTAACTGGTGTTTAGAGTAACAGTTGGCAAAGGTTACATTGTGTGTTTTACTGTTTGATACGGTGTTTGCACTTTTGATCAGACTAAGGCACTCGCTTTCTTTTCTTTTTCTTTCTTTTTTTTTTTTGTTGTTTGTTTTTGTTGTTGTTGGTTTTTCAAGACAGGGTTTCTCTGTGTAGTCTTGGCTGTCCTGGACTCACTTTGTAGACCAGGCTGGCCTGGAACTCACAGAGATCCACCTGCCTCTGCCTCCCAAGTGCTGGGATTAAAGGGGTGCACCACCACGCCCAGCTAAGGCCCTCCCTTTCTATCTTCCCTAATGCAGGCTGTAGACCTTTGGGTTCCACCAGGCCCTCTGGTTATTGCCAATTGGCTGTGGCCATTCACCATTTAAAATGTAACTTTTTTGATTTTTAATTCTCCAGTGAGTACAAAGCCCTGGCTAAGCCCAGACTCTCTGTTCTCCTGCAGCTCCTTGAACTTTAAGCACAGGGGCTGTTTGGCAGGCTCCTTCCACATAGAAAGCCTGCCTGCAGGTGCTTCCCGCAGCTACTCCTCCTTCCTGATCCACCTAGCCATTATCCTTATGGAGAGACAGCACTCCGCCTGAGGAATCAGCCTCAACGCCCACTTCCCCCTTTACGGTCATGTGGGGTCAGCTGATACCCGCTGCCAGCTGCCTCTGTCCAAAACACTGACCCTCCATCACTCCCGCACACTGCGTTTTGCTAGTTGCTAGACTCCATGTCCCTCCCTCTCCGGTCTTCAATCCTACAGTCGCCCAAGTGGGTCCCCATCATTTTTATACCTGAATTGGAAACAAAGCTGCTTAGCAGGGCTTCAGAGACCTTAACATTGCTTACTTCAGAGGCAGAACTAATCTGTGGTGTCTATGCTTACGGACAGCGAGGAAACCGGCCAGCGTTCAAGGAGCACCCGCCTAACCGCAGGCCGTTCTTTCTCTACGCCTCTCAGCCATGATGTGCAGGGACTCTTGTGTCGGCTCCTTCCACTTTCAAGCAGATGATGTTTTATCAACAAAACGGCTTTGCAAACCTGGTAAGCACGTGAAGGGGGCAGGTAGCCTGCATTCCACGTGACCCAACCCCGTTCTCAGCTTTTCATATGATGTGCCTATGGCTTTTGTGTTTGCTGACAAACACAGCAGGGAATTCAGCACCATGTGTCCTTGTGTAGAAGTTATTTTTATGTGTGTGGTTAAGAATCAAAAAGTTCTCCATATTTAAGTGTGGGGAAAACAACTTCATTTCTGCACCCTCACTTTTCCCCCAAACCCATGCAATAGGAAGTCATGATTTCTGAGTCTTGTGTGTGTGTGTGTGTAACCATGGTACTGCACATGCTAGACTAGTGCTTTAACCACTGAGCCATAGCTACCTCCTCCACCTCCTACTCTGTTCTTGGAGATAGGTTTTGCAGTTATTCAGAATGAACTCATTTGGTAGACCTTGAACTTCTTATCTTCTCAGCTCAGTGTCCTGAGTAGCTGGGATGACAGAGCTGAGCCACCAGGCCCAGTAGTGATTTCCTGGTTTTAAGCATTATCTATTGGTCTTGTACCTCGGCACACCATGTTGACACACATATCCCAGGACCCACACACACACACATATCTCATTGCTCTCCCCTCCTGCCCCCCCCAATTCTGTCTTTCTAGTATAATTTAATTTTAGACAGACAGTATTTTCACAGCAGTGTCATTAAACATATTCCATTAAAACAAATAAATAATGAAAAAGCAAACAAACAAAAAAACTTTCCTGCACTTTTTTTTTTGTTGTTGTTGTTGCCTCTGGAATTTTTCATTTTTAAAGTGGGATTTGTTTTCTGTGTTTTTTCTATTAGTTCAACCCCAAACATGTCTGCAGAAGCATAAATACTTCCTAAGTGTTTTCAAATAGAATTAATAATCTGTCAGTTTCCCTCCCTCTGGGGGCCTTCTAATTGGCCACGTGTAGGACAGAATGCACAGCAGTCACCTGAAGCCCCTCACCGACCTCTCTCTCAGAGACACCTTAGTTCGAGTCACACCCTCTCTCTCCTTTAGATTATCCTCCCATTTTGGAGAATAGGAGATGAGACATGGGATGCATCCTTTTAACATTATCCACCATGTTTAACCTATTTTTTTGTTTTTTATTTTTGTTTTGTTTTTCGAGACTGGGTTTCTCTGTGTAGCCCTGGCTGTTCAGGACTCACTTTATAGAGGAGGCTCGTCTTAAACTCACAGCGATCCACTTGCCTCTGCCTCCTGAGTGCTGAGATCCAAGGCGTGCGCCACCACGCCTGGCTGTTTAACCTCTTTTTAAGCTACCATTTTGCCTCACCAGGAATGCTTTGCCCGTGTCAGAGATAAAGCACTTGGGACTCCAGATTATTAAGAAACTGGAAACTCCTGAGCTGGTGCAGCAGGTAATGGCTCCTTCCCCTGTCCGAGAAGGTGTTACTGATTCTTTGGGGGGGAGGGTTGTTTTGTTTTTTAATTTCCATTTAATCAATTTTTCCCTGGCCTCAATTATTTCTTTTCATTTACTGATTTGGGTTTTGGCTCCTCTTGTTTTTTCAAGACTCTAGTGTGTGCCATTAACTTATATTCTGAGATCTCACTGCTGGCTTTAAGCGCGGGGACTTACATCAATGCGCCTCCGTTCCAGGACTGCTTTCAGTGAACGGTGGGTGCACCATGCTGGGTGTGCATATGTTCAGCACTGTACTGTTCTCTTCATAGCCCTTACCCAGTAGGCCATCTTTATCCTTTCTAGTTAGTATTGGGTCCGAGGTCTTGTTTGTCCGGTTACCGGCCCTGCCCCGCCCGTCGCCCCGCACCCCCCCTCCCCGACCCCGACCCCTCCCCTCCCCCTCCCCCCACCCTTCCCCCACCTCCCTGCTACCCCTTCGGCCCTTTAGATGCCTGCTTGTTTTCTACCTCCTTTGCCTTGGAACACCTTTTCCATACTTTACCCTGAAGTAGGGACTTTCTTTTATGGTGAGGCGTATTTCTAGGAGGCAATAAAGAGATCCCATTTTTAATACATTCTGATTGTGCACTTCGATTGATGACTTGCAAGCATTCCTGCTCAGAGTTATACTTGAGAGCTGAAGATTAATTCTTGTCATTTCTATTGATTTTGTGCTGTTTGCTGTTTCCCTCTCCTCTCTTGCTAAAAATCATTCAAGTGTGGCTTATTATTTTCTGTGGCCTCATGTATGTGTGTTTGTCTTTCTTCAATCTGAAGAATTCTGTAGAGCTGCCTTAATGGTTATAAATTCTCTTAGCTTTATAATTACCATTGTTATATCATCATCATCATCATCCTCCTCATCATCATTATTTTGGTCATGGGCCTTTTTCTTTCTTTTTCTAACATGACAAACACTTAGTATGGTACAGTAGTATGGGTTGGCAGTTGTCTTTCTAGACTTGAAATACGTAACTCTAAATTCTCCTGGCCTTTAGAATCTGTTAAGAAGTCTGCTGTTCTGATGGGTTTCTCTTTTTATGTGGCTTGGTACTTTCCTTAATTCTTTCAATATTCTTTCTTTGTATATTCAGTGGTTTAACTACAATATCACTTAAGGTTTTTCTCTTCTAATTTTGTCTATTTAGTATTTTAGACACTACCTGTATTTGGATTTGCATTCATTTTCCTAATTTTCAGAAACTTTCTGCCATGATTTTGTTCAAGTTGTTTTTTAATTTCTTTTAGAATTAACTTCTTCTCTTCTATGTTTATTAAGTCCTAGATGTTGTCTTTTTATTGCATCCCAAGTGTTTACCAGGCTATTCACACCTTATTAGTCTATCTTCATCTTTGTTGGAATATTCCAGTTTTTCTACCTTCACTTTAAGGTCAGATATTCTGTCCTCTCATTTATTAGGGAGCCTTTTATTTATTTTTTATTGTGTTTTTCATTTCCAATGTTTCAGTTTGGTCTTTCTTTTTTATGTCTTTACTGATTTTTCTTTTGTCTCTCTTTTAAAAAAAAATCTTAACAATTTAAAAAAAAATTATATCTGGTACCCACAGAATCAGAAGAAGGTGCTGGATCCTTGGGAACTAGAATTACAGATGGTTGTGAGATGCCATGTGGGTGCTGGGAATTGAACCTTGATCCTCTGCCATGGCAGCAGGCATTTTTAACTTCAGAGTCATCTCTCAAGACCCCTTTCTTATGTATCTTGAATTGTCTTCCTTATTTAATTCAGTTGTATTTGTTGTTTGTTTGCTTGTTTGTTTTCGTCTTCTCCTGGGATTCATCAGAAGTCTTTTTTTTTCTTTAACTTTTTCAGTTTATTTAAACACACTTATAATGATTCTTCTGGACTCTTTGGAATTTTGTGTAATCCACCCTCAGTGGAGGCTGTTGTTGCAGGCTCATAATTTTTGGATGATTATGTTACCTTGGGGTTTCATGTTCTTATGTTACTGCACTGACATTTATACACTTGGGGTTAGCTCATTGCTCAGGTTTTTGATCAACTGTGTGATTTCAGTTTAAGTACTTGCAATATTCACATGAGGCTAGATTGTGGAAGAGTGGAAGTGCACAGCTCAGAATACAGATCTTTAGTCCAGGTGCTCAGGTACCTGCTGTGCCCTCTATATAACGGTCTGAGTAGAATATTAACTATGAAATAATCACAGCTGCTGGAAATAGCATCTGTACAAATCTCCCATTAGCCAATCAGCAACTGTGACACTTTGACTTATTAGCTGTCGTAAATGAATAAGGGTAGTGTATTAGTTACTACTGCCATTGCCAGGATAAAATACCTCTCGGAAGCAATTTAAGGAAGGAAGGACTTGTTTGGGCCCACAGTTTGAGGTTGTAGTCCACCACGGTGGGGATGTTACAGTGTCAAGTGGTTGAGGCGGTTGGTCACACTGAAGAGGCTTCTAGTCTGTCACCTCACCCCCAAGTTCCTCCGTGAATGCTTCTGGAATAAACGCGTTGAGTCTAACCCTGAGGGACGTGGTGTACCCCGTCCCTTCCCCATCTTCTTCCCTCCCAGACCCAAGTCAGCTGTAGCTGCTGTCAGGATTTCCCCCCTTTGCTGCTTCATGCTTGTCGTTGTCACCTTAGGGGACAAGTATTTGAACCTGAAAAAGCTCAAAACTGTTCCACAGGAGGGCCTGCCTTGGTTCCTAGAGTACAGCTTGTTCTTCGAACACTTACATGTAAGACACACAGTGGCACAATCACAAAACTTTATTTTCCTAAAAGGATGTCTTCTTACTCATGCAAAGGCAACGATGTGCTTATGATTACACCCATCCTGTTTTTAGGATAACTCACGGAAATTTGATACAACAAAGGATTTATTTATTTATTTATTTATTTTAAACTAGGTTAAATCTGAATGTTGGGCACTGCTGCTTGCTAGTCACTAAGTCTGAACATCTCAAACTTAGAAGAAAAAAAGAAAAAAAAAAAACCACTTTGGTTAATGAAAACAAACCTGACACAGATCTCTTCAGTCAGGTGACTCTGTATTATGTTAAAACTTAATGTAGCAAACACAGAAACAAAGCTCCAGCGCCCTCCCAGAACCCAAACCTACCACAGCTAAAAATAGCCCTTGGCCTTTCCCTAAGACTCAAAAACAGGAGTACATTTCTTGTTTGCCTCCTTGTGCGTTCTGCACAGGGACTAATGCTGTGCATGTCCTGGCTTGCACACACTGGAGCAAACTGATTGCAATCAGCTGATTATAAACCTAATAGATAAAACTAAGAGGCAGCAAGTTCTTCTCTTGCCCAGGGTCCTTAAATATAATACACTGCGGACCTAGGGGCTCACCGGAGCGAGCCACCACTCAGAGGAGGCCTCTGGTGAGTTTTTCTGTCCTATGGCTACGGAGATAGGTACCTTGTGTTTTAACTCTTGTAATTCGTGTTGGCACCTTACACTTTTCATAGATTTTTTTTTCTTAAATGGAGGCTTCAGAAGGTAAGAGTATGCTTCTATACATTTACACAATGGAATACTACTCAACTATTAAAAACAAAGACATCATGCAATTTGTGGGCAAATGGATGGAACTAGAAAATATCATCCCGAATGAGATAACCCAGACCTTACATATAAGTGGATATTAACCATAAAGTACAGGATAAACATACTACAATGCACAGACTCAAAGAAGTCAAGGAAGGCCCAAGGGAGCATGCTTAAATCTCACTCAGGAAAATTAAAAAGATATCTAAAGTGGATGGATGGAGGGAACTGGATTGGAAAGGGGGTGGGGATCACGTTTGGGGAGAGCAGGGAGTGGGAGGGTTGAGAAAGGACCAGGAGAGAGAATGGATATTGGTGGTGGTGGTGATCTCTGGGACAAGAGAGGCTCCCAGGAGTCTGTAGGGATGGCTCTAGCTAAGACTTCTAGTGCGGGGGTTATGGAGCCTAAAGTGGCGACCTCCTTCAGCCAGGTGGGACTTCCAGTGGAGGGAAGGGACACAAGTCCACCATGAAACCTTCAACCCAAAAATCTGTCCGGTCTACAAGACATGTAAAGTAGAGATTGAGGAAATGACAAACCAGTGACTAGCTCAATTTGAGACTCATCCCACGGGAGAGAGCCAACCACTGACACTATTAATGATACTCTGCTATGCTTGCAGACAGGAGCCTAGCATAACTGTCTTCTGAGAGGCTTCATCCAGCAGCTGATGGAAACAGATGCAGAGAACCACAGCCAAACAATAGGATGAGCTGCGAGATTTTTGTGGGAGAGTGGGAGGAAGGATAGAGGGAGCCGGAGGGGTCAAGGACATCACAAGAAGACCTACAGACTAAACTAACTGGGCTCACAGAGACTGAACCACCAACCAAAGAGCATGCATGGGCTAGACCTAGGCCTGCTACACATAGTAGCAGATGTGCAGCTTGGTCATCATGTGGGTCCTCTAACAATGGGAGTAGGGGCTGTCTCTGACTAACTCTAGCTGGGCTGCCTTGTCCTCTCCTCAGTGGGAGAGGATGTGTTTAGTCCTACTGCAACTTGAGGTGCCAGGATGGATTGGTACCCCTTGGGGACCTCTCTGAGAAGAAAGAGAGGGGGAATGGGTCAATCTGTAAAGTGATTAAGTGAATGAATGAATGAACAAATAAATAAATGGGGCAGGAGAAGAGTATGCCCCTAGTCACCTGATAGTGTAAGACAAGATTCAAACCTAGTTTGGTCTTAATGAACATCGCGTGGTGGTGGTGGTGGTGGTGGTGGTAGTAGTAGTAATAAGTTCCTGAAACCTTGTTTCATTTCTTAAGGAACCTGGTCTGTTCGCAGCTCTAATTATTTTAAACGCATTTATATATTTCATCTGCTAATGTCGTCTTTCACAGCTACTTTAGATACACCGTTAGATTCTAGATTTTGGAATGTAGAATGCATATTTTATAATAATCCATTCAATAGATATTTTTAAAGATTTATTTATTTATTATATATACAATGTCTGCCTTCATGTGTGTCTGCCTGCTAGAAGAGGGGACACTAGATCTCATTACAGATAGTTGTGAGCCACCATGCAGTTGCTGGGAATTGAACTCAGGGCCTCTGGAAAAGCACACAGTGCTCTTAACCTCTGAGCCATCTCTCCAGCCCCCTCAACAGATACCTTTTGAGTGTCAGTACTCTTCTGATAAGAAAAAGATGGTTGAGAGGGAGAAGGAGAAGAATGACGTGGTACAGGAGGAAGAGGAGGAAGAGGAGGAGGAGGAAGAGGGGAGAGTTAGAGTGGGAGGCAGAAGTACAGAATATATAAACCAGCTGTTGGGCCACACTCGCTCTTCACTGTGATGAGAACAGTGCTCAGTTGCCACCTCATGGGTGAGCTGTAATGATTCTGACTCCCAAGCCATCCTTGTTCTCATCGCCACACTCCCATCAGCCTAGTTTCTTTCAAGTCACAGCAGAAACATTCCTCTCTGCAGAAAGCTATGCCTGCCCTCATGAGGGGTCCCCGCTCCACAGCTGCAGTCCTGTGGCTGCCTGACCAGCCTTGGTAATGAGTTTTGTCAGGCAGGGCCGGCCATTCTTCCCAACATACAATGGGTACTCACAAATATTATGAATAGACGACTCTTCTGGAGGCAGGGGTGATGGGCCCTCAGTTCGAAGGTGTGCAGAGCTTAGCAGATGTTCTCAGAGCATGAATGTGGTGACATATTAGACCACATCTGCCTTGGGTTGAAGTAGGTTAGTACCCTACCTAGTTGAAGAAATTTCTTAAATATGACAATGTCTGTTTCCTTTTTTAAATTGTTTTCTTTGCTTGTTTTTCAAAACAGGGTTTCTCTGTATAACAACCCTGGCTGTCCTGGAACTTGCTTTGTAGACCAAGACCAGGCTGGCTTCAAATTCACAGAGCTCTACCTACCTTTGCCTCCAAAGTGCTGGGATTTATTTTCTTCCTTCCTTCCTTCCTTCCTTTCTCTCTCTTTCAAGATTTATTGATTCATCTATAAAATTTTATGTATATGTATCTGAGTTTGTATCTACCACATTCATGTACTTGCCCTCAGAGGCCAGTAGAGGGCACCAGATCCCCCTAGACCTTGAATTACAGGCAGTTAGTCACCTGACGTGAGTGTTGGGAACCAAACCTAGGTCTTCTGCAAGAATAGTTAAGTATCCTTAACCACTGAGCCGTCTCCAGAACCCCCAAACTGCATTTTTGCTTAGAGCACACATTCTACCTCATTTTCAAAACTGCTGGTTTGGTGCCTGCTGCCCTCGTCCCACGCAAAGGGCTGAAGCAGTGGGTCCAGCAGCACCCAGGGCCCAGAAGGAAGACCCCCAGGTAGCCTTTCGTCCTGTGGAATCCATTATCTCGTGCAGTTTGGTGTGAGTTTAGAGACGTTAAGTTTAGTCCCACAACCAGGTAAGTTTTATTCCTTCCGTACCATGTACAGCCCTTACCTGGTGCTGTGCTGTTAGAAAAGTGGACCCTGTAGAAAGTGTGCCTGACTTGCCTTTACTGAGTTAGGCAAGAACCCTCTATTAGTATTTTGAATATGGGGACACACAGAGGAAATCCTGTGAACGCTGCCCTCCACTCCCTCAAAAGAAATCCTTGCAGGGGAGACCAGCTTACTTTCACCAGGTAAAGATTCATATTTTCAGAGTCCTTCACGAAGACAAAGACTCTCGGGTATCAGTTTTCTCTCTCTACCTCGTGAATTCCCAGGTCATCAGACCTGGCGGCAAGCACCTTTACCTTCTGAGCTACACTATGGGTCCTACAAAATTAATTTTAAAACAATTTTATCCACTTGCTAAAGAGCTCCTCCACAAAAGTGCTACAGTCCACCGCTGCCCAAATGCTCTACTTGTTCTGTGGCAGCCCCTGAGAAGCCACTGTACCCGAGAGTGACCCAGGAGTAACTGAGTCAAATGGACCACAAGTTGGTGTGCAGCCCGTGCAAGCCATGGACTTTTGGCTGGAAAACAGTACTAGAACTTCACCAGCTAACTTTTCTTCTCTTTCCTTTTTCTTCTCCTTCTTGTTCTTCCTCTTTTTCTCCTCCTCATCCTCTCCTCCCCCTCGTCCTCTCCCCCCCCTTCTTCTCCCACATAGATGAAATAACACAGCCTCAGCCACCTCAGTAAACATTATTTAGCACCGGTTACCACATACTTCTCTATCCAGTTGTCTGCAAGCCCCAAGGCCAGGGACAGCTGTGGCCTGCTGTTATCCTCCCAGCCCCCTACAGTGTCTGCAGAGCAAAGAATCAATATGCCACTGTAGAATTCTTGGGGGGAAAAATGCTTTGTCATCCTCAGGTGATCCGCACTGGGAAACGACAGCTGACGACTTTCTTCTCTTCGCACTCAATGCAGCCAGGACGAACCAAACTTCAGACCCAGAGCCCGACTCACTTGCTTCAGTCACAGCAGCTCTTTCAACTTCTGTTCTGACATCTGAAAAGCTGGTGTCAGTCACCCTCTGGGCTGCCAATGAGAATTAAGTGACATAGCCATCTGCAACATACCAAGGTGTCCCCCGGAAAGAAGCTAGTGCTCCTGTCAGCACAGAGCCTGGCCTGAGCACTCGCAAGGATACAGAAGCCTGACATTTCAGGCTGGGCAAGTATTTCTGAACTGTTCCCCCCCCCCCTGCCCCCCCCCCCAGATCGGACACCTGGTAGCAGCTAGGCACCTGTGTGGTGCCTCACAAGTGGGGCCTCACTCATCAAGCCCTGCCTGGAGGCCAGTTCCAGGCACTGTGGGTGGTGAGAAGTATCTGCTTTGAAGCCAGCAGTTGCACCCAAAGTTATTCCTTGATTTTAACAGGACCCCAAATCTAACGCTAATGTCGAGCTCCGCTCTGTGTGTGGCCTCCACACTGAGTAGTCTGAGCGCTCTCCACTCCTTTACGGTCTGGAAAATGGAAACTCTCTTAAAATAAAAGGTCCTTTGGTTTGGGGGCATTTGGAGAGTTCAAGGTGGCAGTCCCTATCTCGTTTGACACACCAGTCCTCATACATACAGTTTTAAATTGTGGTGAAACACACATGTGAGGTCTACCGCCTCAGCCATTTGAAAATTCAGAGCTCATTGTGAACAGAGCTGATGGTGAAGTGCAGGTGTCTTCACTGTCACAGCTGTCAAACTACACACACACACA
>OU015744.1:135260574-135272100 GCA_907169655.1 Acomys percivali
TCTGCAGTGCTGTCATCTGCAGTGCTGTCATCTACAGTGTCTGCAGTGCTGTCATCTGCACTGCCCCACGTGCTTTCTCACTTCTGTGCTTTGGCTCATGCTGTCCCTTCACCTTGGAATACTCTTCTATGTATCAGTTTTGAGGGAAATCCTAGATTTTTTTCCTTTTTTTTTTTTTGGTGCTTTGGGGGATGAAACCCAGAATGTTACACAAATTGACTTGTACTCTAACGCTAAGCTACAACTGTGTCCTCCAACTCATCTCTCAAGATAGATCCAAGGGTCCCTCACCCCAACAGCAGAATCAGCAGTGCCTTCACCTGATTCTTCACAACTCAGCTTTTGTGTATCTCTCTTGGTCATTATTCACTTCATCACCCATGCATCCATTCATTGAACAACATCCACTCTCTTTGCTCTTTGTACCAGATAATATGATGTGGTAAGTCCTGAGAATCCAAGTGATTAAGTCCTCTATAGAAGGGGCTCAAAAACATTCATCATTTTTTTTACAGGACAGAATTCCACTTTTTGTGTGTGGCAAAGGTGAGTACTAGTGGTTTAAAAAATCGGAAGAAGGCCATAAACTCTAATATGATTCATAGGAGATGATCTGGAAAGCTTCCTGGAGGAGGCGGCACACAAACAGCCAAAGGACAGGCACTTTCTTAGTTATTTCCAGTTTCTTGGCAGAACACTCTTTGAGGAATGAGGTCAGTCATAGATCATATGAAATCAGGTCATTTATGCTAGATGTTTATTGAGTCCTTCACAAGGAGACAAACACTGTTACGTTGGTGTAGTTTGAAAAATAGGAAGTAGCAGCTGAGAGCAGGGGCGAGGATGGAGAAAACAGCAGTGGAACTCAAGGATGCATGCCCAGTTTAGGAAACAGGTAGCGAGTGGATTGGTGCTGTCCTGTGTTGGTGTCAGGCTGTACACTTAAGCACAGTGAGCATCGCAGGAGGGAGGGCATCAGCTGGTGCTGGCACTGTGTGAACGCTGCAAGAGATGGCAGTTGGGAGAATTGCTTGCTGTTCCTTTTTCTTCAAAGGTGAGTTCCTATTCTACTGTGGCTGAGCCTAGAGGTCCACTTTCCTGCATGTTTCTCTGGCCCACTGTCTTTAGACATCAGAAATCTCTGCTGTGAGTTACTCATCTTCTCCGTGCTTGACCATTCTGACCTCTCAGCAGAAGGGATTATAAAGGAAGCTTGACATTAGCTATAAATGTGAATAAGGAATTTGGTTGTTAAGTACCTTCCTATTTGGTAATTGGTGCTACTGACAGTGCTATTGTGAAGTCAATTGTTAATGACCAAGAGTGCTTTTAGATATTAGGATTATTTAAGGTTCCAATATGGTTGGGGATGACACTTTGACTGATTTCATTTCCCCTACATTTATCATGTTGTTTTTTTTTTTTAAAGTGGGGGAACTCTAAGCTGAAATTTTGATTGTCAAGAGCTCTTTATTAAAACCACTAATCCTTTACAATTTTAATGCATCACTAATACACACTAAATAATCCCTTTCTCAAGATCTGGCTCTCTAAAGCCTCCTTGGGCTCCCATTTGACTTCCAGTTTCACTCCACAGAGTCATGGTTCTAAGTAGATGTACCATATGCAGGCCCTGTTAGTACAATCCGCTTATTGTCTGTCTTTCCTCCCTGCATCTCTTTTTAAAGCTCCTGGGTCCCAACATGTCTCCAAGGAAAACATATAGTCTCCAAGAAGCAGTGGTTCAAAAAGAGTCCCTGTCATCCCCAATTCCTAGTCCCTGTATCCCGCTTCTCCAGCAAAGGAACTTGCTTCATCACGAGCCTTGTAGCTTCCCTGAACTCTGTCCTCGGGTGGATCTCTCTTTTAGGTCGGTTGACTGTTGGATCGTAGAGTCCTTTTATTTCCCATTTAGACGAGGAGTGAAGTTTACCTTTGATTTATCTACAGAAATTTCTCTAGGTCTGTGTATGTAGTAGACTGGGGGAATCTAATCAGCCCTTCTCTGCTAAGAGATGGTTTCACAATCTAGCCCAAGCTGGCTTCAAATTCAAAAACCTCGAGCCTGAGCCATCCAAAAGCTATTGTTAGCTTTAAAACAGACAGACAGACAGACAGACAGACAGACAGACAGACAAGAGCTTGGGAAAATGACTCAATGGAAAAAGCTCTAGCTTCGAAACCAGAGACCAGATTTCAGATCCTCAGGATCAACCTTATAAGCCAGGTGTGCATGGTACCTCATCTGTACTCCTACAGCTAAATCAGAAGCCATCTGACATCAATCTATGGTCTCTGAATACATGTTCACATACATGCATGCACATGTGCTCACACACATGCAAACACTCATACATACATGTATGTATGCCATACACACGAACATGTAAATAAGTAAAAAAGAACAAGTGGCTATTGGTGGAAGCATCATTTGCACTTTTTAAAAAATTTCATCTATCCACGAAACAGATCATGTTAAGGCAATCATTCGCCTGTTTTGTTTTGTTTTGTTTTCCGTCTGCATAGTCCAAAACGTTTGGAAACTTTATCCTCCTTGTTCATTGTTAAGTGTCTTAAAAGTTTTATGCTGAGTTAAAACAGTGCATGGCAGTGCCTGACTATTGCAACAGTTGCCATTAAGAAGTAAAGTTCTTACTTTAACCAGTGCTTTCTAAGGAACCCTATTGGTTTTTGTTTGTTTGTTTGTTTGTTAAAGATTTATTTATTTTATTTATTTATTCCATATACAGTGTTCTGCCTGCATGTATGCCCAAGTACCAGAAGAGGGCACCAGAGCTCATATTAGATGGTCATGAGCTACCATGTGGGTGCTGGGAATTGAACTCAGGACCTCTGGAAGAGCAGACAGTATTCTTAACCACTGAGCCATCTCTCCAGCCCCACAAGCTCCATTTTTAAAAGTAAATCTTTTCACCATTTTTCTCCATTTCTTTCCAACAGCAGAATTTTACTGCAGAATAAACAATGTTTTAATGCTTGAATGTCTTTTATTAGCTAGTGTGCCACATTTCTTTCCCTCCATATCAGCAGAAGAAACAATGGATCCTGGTTAGTTTTTATTGTCAGTGTGAGTCAACCTGGACTTGTCTGGGAAGGGGGACCCCAGCTAAAGAGCCGCCTCCAACTGGTTGTGCTGTGGCCATGTCTGTGGGGCATTTTCATGGTTGCTAATTGACATAGGAGGGCTCAGCCCACTGTGGGCAGTGTCATCCTTAGGCAGGTGATCTTAGGCTGTATAATAAAGCACGAGCCAGTGAGTGAAGCAGTAAGTAGCCTTCCTCCATGGTTCCTGTATCTAGGTTCCTGCCTTGAATTCCTGCCCTAAGACCCCCACAATGATGGATTGTGACCTGGAAGTATAAATAAACTCTTTCCTCCCCAAGTTCTTTTTGGTCATGGTGTTTGTCACTACAAACTAATACACTATTTAAGCTCAAGGCCACAAGTGTTTATATTTTTCTGGATTAAGTTATTATTAAGGTAGAGTTAGTTAAAACAACAGAAGATATTAAATCTTCCAACAGCATATCACTTTAAAACACAGTGTGGTAAAAATTCATGTTAGGTACCAGGATTTATTTACTTGACAATAAAGCTTTTTCTCAGAATACCTATTAAGATCTGAAAGAATGAATGTTCTTGGAATAGTTCCTGGGAAACATTACATTAGAGGTTTGTTTAATAACTTTTAATTATTATCCCCAACTAATAAGATCTAAATCTGTGACCTAGAGATAGTTGCGGTTGTAGAGCAGATAAGACGATGATGATGATGATGACAAAGATGAATGAAGAGAATGAGAAGAAGAAGGAAAAGGCAAAGAGAAGGAGAAGGTGGGAAAAGAATGAGAAAATGATGGCCGTTGTGTGTGTTTCACAGTACAGAGATTCCCAACAAACCCTGGCAAAGACCAATGGGATGGAGGGTGCTTGCCTAACACAGCAGCATCTTTCTAGGCAGGTGGCCATGGTCTACAGTAGTGGCTCAGTAACACAACAATGTCCAAATGGTCTGTGGGATACCTCAGATTTCAAAGCTCTGTGTCATTGGGTGAGATCATGATGTGTCCCAAGAGATAGTGCTGTGGGTCATTTCCAAGCTGCAGTGTTAATAAGCCTATAGGGAGCTCTCTAGTGTGCATCTCCTCTCGCACTAATGCCATCTCAGATAAACAAGGTGATGCCTCCTGGACTCATGAGACACATGGAGGACGCGTGAAGAACAATCGCCCTGGAGAAACATAATGGACTTTGGTCAAAGGAGAAATAAGTGAGGAACATTTTTGTTAAGCCACTCTTTTTGGGTTAAACTAAGTAAAACATGTTGATATGTGTGTATGTGTGTGTCTGTGTGTGTGTGAGGGCATGCCATTGCACAGAACCCAGAAGAAAGTCTCAGATCCCCTGGAGCTGGAGTTGCAGGTAACCTGATGTAGCTTCTGGGAACTGAGCTTGGCTTCTCTGGAAAAGCATCTTTAGCCCCTTAAGTTAATTAAGTTGTATACAGCGTAATTGTATTATTGCATATTCACACACAAGAATCGATGTAAACTGTTCCTACTCATCTCTTTTCTCTACTTCCTCCCAATTATGGTCCCCCTCCTCTCCAAATAGTTTCTCTTTTGCTTTCATATGATGTGCCTTCTATCTCCTTCTCACTCCGCAGACTCCTTTAAAGTCTTTTCCTTTTCTTTCATAGCCCCCTTTCAATTTCCAATGGCATAGTGCCTGGAAAGCAACTGTGTTAGGTACCAGGATTTGCTTACTTGACAATAAAGCTTTTTGTCAGAATATCCATTAATATCTGAAAGCATACTGAGCAACGCAATATTAAATATGGGTTCTGCATATAATAATAATACTCAAATACCTGATTTGAGTATGGCTTATTTTTCTTAATACAATGATTTCCAATCCAACCCATTTTCCTGCAAATTCTACAGCTGCATTTGTCCTTACAGCTACACAAAATGCCACATTTCCTTGTCTTCTCATCCACTGGAAGACATGTAGGCTGCTTCCAATTCCCCACTATGGTGACTAGGTCAGCAATAACCATGGCTGTGCAAATGTCTCTATGGTATATTGCAAGGCACTGACATCTTGCAGTCACTCATAGCATAACTTGAGCTCTTCCATTAAAGCGTAAGGTCCTTGTGGTGGTTTCAATGAAAATGTCCCCCACAGGTTCACTCATCTGAACACTTAGTCTCATGTTGGTAGTGCTGTTTAAAGAGATTGAAGTGGTTGGGAAACATAAGTCACTGGAAGTGACTTTAACTTTTTAAGGAGCATTTAAAGACTCATGCGGTTGCCATTTGTTCTTTTCCCCAGGCTTGTGGTTCACCAGCAACAGTCATTAAAGTTGGAAACTGGAGGCCTGACTCCCACTCTTTCTCAGCCTCACTTCACTTGCCCTGCCTCTGCCTCTCCTTGCCTCCCCTGAAACGGATGTTTAAGCCTCTGTCATTAATCATTTCACAGCATTTGCTGCCTCCTTCCTGTCTGGCATCCCTCCCATCCCTCTCAAACCCATCCTTTACCCAGCCTTGGGAATGAAACTCTTCAACCTCCCACAGTTGTTTTGTTTGTTTTTCGAGACAGGGTTTCTCTGTGTTATCTTGGCTGTCCTAGACTCGCTTTGTAGACCAAGCTGGCTTCAAACTCACAGTGATCCGCCTGCCTCTGCCTCCCAAGTGCTGGGATTAAAGGCTGCACCACCACGCCCGGTTCCTCCCACAGTTCTTTATTTGAAGCCACCAGGCTCTGTGGGTAAGATCAAGTCCAGACACTTCTCCACGGCCCAGGACCTCTGGGCCTGCTTTTTGTTTTCCTTTATAGCAAACTGCTCACGCTTTACACTCATTCCCAGGGGGATGCTCACAATGGAAGGAAATGCTTGTCTTGATGTCTTTGTTTTGTCGTCTCGTGAGCATCACAACATCACAGCTGTTCTGTAGACAGAACTGGCAAGGTGACAGTTATGCAGTCTCATGCACAGGGGACTTTCTGCACCCATGACCTTACAATACACAGAGTGCTGGGAAGACAGCGGGGCTCCTAGGAAGGTTGCTGACAATAGAGTCAAGTTGCCTACCTGCTCAGACACTGGTCAGCTGTGTGGGCCCGGATACTCTCCCTGGTGTCTACATTTGAAAGTTAAAAAAAAAATAAAATAAAATGCCACTGAGGTGCCCCAGGGTGGACCAAGGGCAAGTTACAACTTTACAATGGTGACATCAGTTTCAGGAGTGCCCAGAACATGATGGGGGCTTAGTGTGGGGGCTCGGTGGAAGCAGGCGAAGGTGGCTCAGCTACTCACTCGGAAGTGCTCTCTGCGAAAGTTATTTCCCACATCCTGTCCTCCAGCTCTCCCTGGAAGTAATGATTTGGAGCTAGTTCAGAGTTGTTAGACTCATTGTCACTAGTATCCTGTCAGCAACATAATTCAGGTTTATGCGCTTTGGCTTGTTCAAAAGGGTGTCTGAGCATCCATCTTTTTCCCTAGAGTGTGCTTGTCAGGCACCACATCACTGAAGATGACATCACTGGCCCTGACATCAACTTCCTTCTCCCATATACTGAGGGGAAACAGGTTGACCACGTCCTGAGCCAGAAGGGTAGAGATGCTGTGCTTCTTACACTGTACCATGCAGGCAATTCTGTCCAAAGGAGCAATCTAGATCTTTTGGCAGGAGTTCCCTGTCCAAATGCATGGGATTTACTGTCCTATGACTGCAAAGTGTGATAGATTCTTGTCAGAACCAGGTCAAATCCAGGTTCACCCAAAGGTATATTGTCTTCTTATATGACATCTGATCTTTTTTTTTTTTTTTTTTACAACTTCTGAGGAAGACGAATACTGCTCCCTCTCTGCCCATCTCTCAAACAGTAGCTCAACTGACTTTCCTCCCAGCCTTAATGCTGCATTGTTATTTCATTGTGCAGTGTGAAGTAAAGATGTGATGGAGTAAATAAAGGCATACTATCCTTTAAGTAAGTTTCTTTTTATAACTCATTAGCTCTTTTTGTAAGATTTAGTAATTGTGTGTGTGTGTCTATGTGTGTAAATATGTGTACTGCCTGGATACACATGGAAGCCAGAAGAAGGTGTTAGATCCTTGGGACTGAAGTTACAGGCAGCTATGAGCTAACATGGGTACAAGAACCAAACCCTGGTTGTCTGGAGGAGCAGCCAGGGCAATCAACCACTGAGCCATTGCTCCATTTCTCCAGCCCTTAAGTATCTGTAAAGTTTATGATTATGTGTGTGAATGCTTTGCCTGCCTGTGTACATTTGTACCATAGGTGTGCCTGGTGCTTTCAGAGGCCACAAGAGGACACCAGATGCCATGGAACTGGAGTTACAAACAGCTGTGAACCACCATGTGGCTGCTGGGAACTGAAAATAGGTCATCTGCAAGAGTAGCCAGTGCTCTTAACCTCTGGGTCTTCTCTCCAGCCCGAGTAAATGATTTTTAACAGCCCCCTGTTTCCCATCTCTATGTGGAGTAGTTGGAATAAAAGTCTCTGAAAGAGAGTGTGACTGGAAAGGCACTTATCTGGCCATAGTGACAGGAGACAAATGCTGTGAGGCGCCAAAGCCCTGAACCTGGGATTGTTCCTTTATTCCTCCCAGCTCTGGCTTCAACGTGTCTCCTGCAGTTCAGGTGTCAGAAGCTTAATCCCCAGTATAACAGTGTTGGGAGGCTGGGTAGACTAAGTCAGGCCTCTGCCTGCGTGGGTAGATGGAGGTCCTTGCCATGGTGGTGGGGTTGATTATAGCGAGAGTGGCCTTCTGCTTTCCACCATGGGATGATGTATTTAAGGCCCTCAGGAGATGCCAACGCATTGAGATTTCACTTGTTAGCCTCCAGAACTAAGAGCATTGCAGAATGAACCTTGCAGTAACACAAAACAAATGAAGGCACTCAGTAGTCTGAAACTCATGGACAGGTCTGGCAGTTTTCCTGACGGCAGAGCTGGTGGCTGAGTATCTAAGCCATTTGCCAGTCATCCATTTGTTGACACCTTATGCTCCTGGCACCTTTTTGTCTCTTGGTAGAGTAGAAGGATGGGACAGAGGAAGAGATCTGCTATGTGTTTCATGACCGTTGTGACAAGCATTCCCTCCCAGGTTAGATTCTGAAGTATTTTTATCTTTTTTCCATTTATTCCACAAATGATACTGACTGCAGATTATATACATGCCAGGCTCTATATGAACTAGACATGGGAAGCCTTGCTCGCCAGGATGTTCCTAATGCTATTTATTTGACAAGTCAACCAGATGTAGAAAACGCCCAATGAGTTCTGTAGAAATGGGTGCCTTATTGATAAAGCACATTTAAACACTTTTTTTTTGACAGTTATTTTTAAATCTGTCTTCCCTTTCAAACCAAAATCACAGAAGGGTAAAGATCCTGCTTCCGCTGTGACTCTCAGCCCTGTAGGTGGCCCACGAGTAAGGACTCAGTAAACGTTTGTGAAAGAGCAAGGAAAAGATGATCAGGGAAAGGGCAGATAAACGGTGGAGAGGGAGAAGGAGAATGGGCGTGGGAGAGGTAGAGCAGGGAGGGGCTGAGAGAGCAGGTAGTTTCCCAGAAGAAGGGTGAGGCTGCCTCATGAGAAAGCTGAAGCATGTGGAGCAGGGCCAGATAGAGCATGGAGAAAAGAGAGGACATGGTTAAAAGCCAGAGAATGCAAAGGCCTCCAGTGCTGAGCTGTGTTGAGGTGTACATCTGCTAATGTCCGAGAGAAAATGTCTGTTTGTGGCAGTATGGTGCCCAGGTGTCTTCTGACCCAGGCTGAGGCGAGCTACTTCTCTGGCAAGAACTTAAGGTACCTGGGGAGCTGCCTCTTAGCCTATGAGGCCAAGAGTCCAACTAGTGTTCTAGTCCAAGTGTCCCTGACATGCTCTTGAGGTGAGGACTTTGCTAAGAAGGACTCAATACACACCCTATTTTGAGGCATCCCTAGACTCTTGCCATGAAAATAAAAATATGCCTTAGTCCTTGGCCCACTCACTCTTATGAGCTGTCATTATAGTTCCTTCTCATTTGTAGTAGCGATGGCGCTAAATTTGTATTTTCTCACTCTCTTAGGTGCCTTCCATTTCACATTGGCTTTTAATAGAAAACACATCTCCCAGCAAAAACAAGAAACAAACAACAACAATAAAAACAAAGCAATGGATATCTGGAAGTCACAAGCCTGCTTTCAGGAAGGATTCTGGAAAGCAGGAAGGACTTAGGACAGGTGTGTCGTGTGCTAGGCCTTCTGCTAAGCATCTCAGTGTAGGTTTTCCTCTGATCCTTGCAACACTTCTATGAGAGGTGAGTGCTAAGGTTACCTCTGGTAGTCAAAGAAAGAAATGAGACCCAACTCATTGGCCTAAGTCATACATCTGTCTGTCTGTCTGTCTGTAGGCTTTCAACCACAGCTTTGGAAATAGGATCCACAGGCAAGTGACATGATCAGGCCAGACTGGAACATGTGGGTAGGCAGGCCCCAAGGCAAAGAACTGTGGTTTCAGCTGAAATGTGGACAGGAGACGAGTACTGAAATGGTTAACTATATGTTTCAGGTTTCCTTCTATTGGACACGTGAGCTCCAGTTTTTTCATTTTCTTAGAATAACCTGCTTTAATTTAAGTTAAAATATGATCTTTTTTTTTTGGAGTGTCATTATGTTGCCCAGGGTGCCCTAAAACTGATGTTCTTCCTGTCTCAGCCTCCCAAGTGGTAAGATTACAGACATGTACTAGTACCAGGCAAACCAGTGAATGTTTAAAAATAAAAACACTGTGGGTAATGTTGTAGTGGATGTGCAGCTAAGAAGAGTGAAGATGGACATGGTGACTGCCTGTGAGATCTGCAGAAACCCCAGGGCTGGCTCTGATCCTGGACATTGGACTCTGTGCCACTGTGCTTGCTGATAACACCTGGGTTGGGGATCTGGGCTTTTCCTGATCTGTCTCACCTCTTTGGATCTGTCTGGTCTCTGGGTCATGGTGAGGTCTTGATAGGACCAACTAGGAGTAGTGGAAAAGGGCACTGGGTAAAGGTTAGTGAAAGCAGGGTATTCAGTGTTATTAGTATAAGGTCACATGAGAGCTCTCCACACAGAGACAGCAAAGCTGAGGACCCCTCATGTGGACAGAGAGGCGATTGCTTCTGCAGGCACAGACACAACTTGAGGGGGACCTGGAGAGGGAAGGTTTGTGAGGGTAACTCTTCCTTGTCATGGTAAAGTTTTCCCTCTCCACACCCACATCCCTGGACTCTGACCTTCATACTTTCTGTGGGCACCAGGCCTCCCACTCAGGGGACACTCAGTGAGCTTATTCAGGACTCATGATCTTTGCCCCTGCGCCTAGAGAGCAAAAAAATAAAATAAAATAAAATAAACTTCCCCACGCCTGAGGATGGGTTTTGCTGAATGTGAGCCTGAGTTTGGATTTCTGCTCAGTCGGTTACCTGGTCTCTTTTTCATCTGCACTTGGGGCACTGAGGCACCCAAGTTCCATAAAAGAGGCATTCTTGCAGACACACTCAAACGACAGGGTTCTGGTAAGGCCTGAAAAACACAGAGACACATCTTTCTGCAGCTGATAATTGAGTCTTCAGAGGCTGGGTCTGAGCCTCCGAGCTGCAGCTGAGGGCCATCCGCCCATTATCTCCCATCCGTGGGACTCTGCTTTCCCAGGGCAGAGGGTAGCTAACCCCTGTGTCTGCATTCGCTCTCCTCTGACAGTGTCTCATCTCACACACCCTGTACCTTTCTTGTGTCACACACTGAAACCTTTGCTCTCACTTTCTCAGGCCTGACAGGATCTCCGCAGCTTCTTGTCTTTTAACTTGGGTTTCTACCAGATGAGCTAAGGAGAGTAAGAGTGGGCTTCTAAAAAAGTACTACATGATCGCATGTGTCTCTATATGGGTGTGTGAAAGTGCAAAACAAACAAAAATAACAAATAAATAAACAATATAATAAATAGATGGTTTCCAGGATTCTGTTTGTAACTGTAACTTTTTTTTTCCTTTTTTTTTTTTTTTGCATTTCAAGACAGAGTTTCTCTGTGTCGCCCTGGTTGTCCCGAAACTGTAGACCAGGCTGGTCTTTGAGCTCAGAGATTGCCCCGCCTCTGCCTCCTGGGTTCTGGGATTAAAAGCACGTGCCACCACCTCCCAGGCTTAAAATGCAAATTTTAAAAGGGACACTTTTTTTTTTTTTTGTCCTGAAGAGTTCTTATACCGTGTGTGTTATTCATGCAGGGTTCCCACTCCCTCCTCCCTCCCATGGCTGACGTCGGACTGGGTGTGGTAAAGGAAGGACTCCCCAGCCTAAGTGAACTCTATGTTATCTCGGGGCCATGCCAATCTCCACTGTAGTGGCCTACAAATCACCCTGCATCCCCTGAGCTGACTGCACTGGTGACAGATGACAATAAGGACAACAACAATAACAATCTCGTAGTGAGATGAATGATTTTTTTTTTTTTTT
>OU015744.1:135272110-135287118 GCA_907169655.1 Acomys percivali
CACACACACACACACACACACACACACACACACACACACACACACACGCACACTGCTCTTCTGTCTGATATCAGGGTGGATTGGATCTAATAGCAACTCGTGCACACAGGCCAGTAGTTTGCAGAATATCCCAAAAGGAAATGGTATGTCCATATATGCTCTTGCTTTTAGGAATTTCATGCTGTAATATATGTATATATACATACACACACTCTCTGTAATACATGTATACATACACACACACACTACACACACACTCACACATTAAGCCAGAGAACTATTTGCAAGAATTGTTTATCTCTTTCAACCACATGAATTCTAGGGATCAAGCTCAGGTTGTCAAGTTTACCAACGGAGGCAATTCACTGGCTCCCTGCCTTTAAAAAAAAAACCAAAACAAAACAGAAACTCTCAGTAAGGCCTACCTATACGGTCTGCCACTCGGCTACGGGTGCTGTGGAGACTGGCCTGCTTCCAGAATCCCAGAGAACCTTGTTCACATTCTGCAAGGGACCGTGGCATGCTGTTGCGTCCCCAGATACTCTTCCCCAGTTCGTTTTTAACTTCCGTTTGTTTTGCTCTCTGTTCAAATATCAGGAGGACCTCCCTAGGACCAAGCTCCTGTATCCACACTCACAGAACAGGTTTGTTCTGTAGTGCACTGATTCACTAACAGGACTGTCACCCCTGATCCTCTCATTCACAGGGGCTGGACCATGCCTGTTGCTCAGCTTCTTGTCCTAAATCCTAGACTTTTAAAAATTCTTAGAATGCATGTATGCTAAAAAAAAAAAAAAAAAAAAAAAAAAAAAGTCTGTTCAATATATAAAACAGTAACAGTTTTACTGGTGAAGGCTACTAAATTACAGCCTATCTTAAGGGCTAACAATGGTAGAAGGGGAAAAAAAACCGTAATGCTACATACATTAGAACTCATACAAACACACTTTAGACTCACTACAGCTGACCATTTGTGCCAAAGAAAATAGCCACACATAAGAAAATATTACTGTATAGGCCACATTCACTGACCAGAATTCACCCATAGTAAAATTAGAACCTAACAAATAGAGCGAATAGAAAAAAACTACACTCCTAGAATATGAAAACACACTTGTAGAACTCTTAATTTGTGGAGGAATGAAGCTACTTAGAAGTGGGCCACACTGACAGCAGCACACTTGGGGCTAGAGCAGCTTCCAGAAAAAAACGGACTGTCCTGACTTACGCTTCTAAAAACATAAAAGTGACGGGAAAACATAACTAGGGCAAGTGGTAGAAAGTAGAAATTAATGAAACTGGGGTAGGGGCAGAGGACTCAGTACAGCCAATATGAAAACCACAGTCTTGGGCTGGGATGTACGCAGTGCAGTGGTTGAGTGTCTGCCTAGTATGCACAAACTTCTGGTTTTAAACACTAACTTTGAACACAGGCACACAGAACTACCAAACCAAACCAAACCAACAAAAAACAAAAACAAAGTAAAATATAAAAATTAAAACAGATGAAAAAAATCACACAGATTTTTTTTTGATTAAAAAATTATTTTTAGGGGTAGGGTGGGTGCTGGAGAGATGACTTGACTGTTAGGAACACCAGCTCCTTTTATGGAGGATCTAGGTTCAGTCCCCAGCACCTGCATGTGGCTCCAAGTCATCCATTACTACAGTGCCAGAAGGTCTGACCCCTTCTCCCTGGGCACAGGCACATTCACACACAGGCACGACAAAGCATTTATTCACACTCAGGCAAAACATTTGCATACATACAATAACATAAACCTTTAAAATGTTTGGCTAGAAAATTAATTTTAAAGAGAGATAAAATACTCAATGGGCAACACCGGGCATGCAGTTTATATAAATGTGAATCCTAACCTTACAAAGAAACATTATACAACTTTTTACCACTAAATTTGAAATCCAGAAAAAAAAAAAAAAAAAGAATGATTTTTCTAAGAAAATGTAACTAACTAAAATCTGTTCAAGAAGTAGGAACTGTTAATAAAATAATAACCTTTAATCAAACAAGTGTTAGTTTAGATGTATCTCCTTCTAGCTTGGGCAAAGAACATGGGCAAAAAGCAAAACAAAACAAAACAAAAAACAACAACAACAACAAACAAACAATGATTGGTGAGTTTGACATTGATTTCTTGTTACTCACTCCACCCCCCCAACCTGGCATCAGACCAGAGTGGTGAGGACAGAGCTCAGCCCTTCATGGAGGGGCCACCAAATCCCCCAAACAAGAAGCTGGTCAGTAAAGTTGTCAGGGAAAGAGACAAGGGAAGTTGTCCAAATCAAAGTGAAGTTGTGCTTGGGTACGGTAGTCACTGCATCCTAGCACACGGGAAGGAGGACTGGGAGTCAGAGCTAGCCTCTGCTGTATGGCAAGAGTCCTTTGAAAACCAAAATAAAAATGGAGTCACCTGTGCCAGTCCTTCCCAACAAAGTGGTTCTTACATAATGCTGACCGAAACTAAATTGCTTCCAGCATAATTCATACTATTGATAAAATTTCCTTAGTGAAGCAGAGGCAAGAAAATTCTAAACCTAGAGTAGAAGAATTCCAGAGGCAGAAAGTATAGCAGTTACCAGGGGTTGTACATAGAGGTTTAATAGTTCAATAGGCAGAGAATGGGTGCTGTGAAGCTTCTGAAAATGGATATTAGTGATGCTTCACAGCAATATATATATACATATATATAATTTAATGCCATCCTACTCCATGCACATTTAAAATTCATAAAAGTGGTTGTTGTTGTTGTTATTATTATTATTATTATTATTATTATTATTATTATTATTATTATTATTACTGAGACTAAGTATCATGTACCTCAGGGATGAGACACACGAACTTCTGACCCTTCTCCAGCACATCACCTCTGGAGTGCTGGGATTACAGGAATTTAATGGGACACATATGTTTTATCACAATTAAAAAACAAATGCTCATATAGGTATAGATGACAGGAAAGTAGAATCGCAACTTTCCAGAGGAACAAGGGAGACTAATGAAGGGGATGGACTAGAAATGGGCGGGGGAGTGCATTCAAGTGTTGCGTGTATGTTTATGTGAGAGAATCCTGTATAATGAAATTCTTTAAGAAGGAGGAGGAGGGAGGGAGGGAGGGAGGGAGAGAGGAAGGAGGAGGAAGAGAAGGAGGAGGAGGAGGAGGAGGAGGAGGAGGAGGAAAAGAAATGGGGTTGACAAGATAGCCCAGTAGTTAAAGGCTCTTGGCTGCACAAACTTGACAGCTGAAGTTCAACGCTAGAACCCACGGTGGGAAGACAGAACTGATCCCCAAAAGCTGTTCTTTGACAACACTACATAAGGCCGAGAACTGTGAGGGCATGAAGCCCAGAGTGAACAGCCCTAGGAGTGCATGGTCTAACACAAGTCCAGGCTCCCCTCAGGGTTTCATCCACCCTTCCCTTAGCTTAAGAGAAGAAGAGCACCCTCTATCCGCATGACACTAGGAAGCAAGTGCCCACACAGTACGCTCTAGGCAGCAGCAAACTGGCTCAAAATTTCAGGTAGAAACAAATGTGGCAAGGCCAAAATGAGTATTTAAGGAAATCTAGAAAGGCTGAATGCAGAGCTGGGCTAAGAATATCTCAAAATTATTTCCAAGATGAGAAAGTATACACGTCACAGATGCCTTGTAAAGGTTTGTTTTTAGAAATGTAAACCGTCACACATTTTAAGACTACACCTAATCTCACCCACACGACTTCCTGCTAACATTTCAATATGTATCCCCTTTTCCTCTACATCTGAGATCAACGGCTAGCTCCTTGCTAGGCTCCTGGAAGCTGGGGTGTGGCCTCTGCAGGCTCAGACAGAGCAGATCTTCCCAGGAAACCCCTTCTGGTGACGTTTCTCTGTGTGGTAGTCACGCAGCCAAGGTGGCTGGTCTGTGTTGGAGAAAACAAGGAACAGCAGCGAGAATATGCCCAGAAGTGTCCAGCCCCTACCCTTTTATGAAACACACTTATCAGAATGAGCTGACTGGAGATTTCAAAATGGATACTCAGAAATGGGCAACTCTGAAACAAAAAGGTCACTTGAGAATTAACATCCTGACTTTGCTCCATCAAAAAGGCTCAGTTTCCTGTGAGCCATGCCTTTTATAGGCCCTGGACATGGGCACTTCTTCCTCCCCTGAGAGTTATAAAAGCAAGCAAAGTTCCTGTCTTACAGGTGACTCTGCCAGTATGACCAGGAAGCTAGCTTGTGACATCAGAGGCTGCAAAGAATAATGGGAAGGAAGGAGTTTGAAAATCAGGACTCCTATGACTCAGTCTGGAGTTTATGTGCAAGGTTCATGCATTCGTTCCACAAACATTTGCAGTAACCACATCTGTAGTAGAGCAGTGCTTTCTAAGAGGCATAGAACATAAGCCACATGTGTGTTTGTTACTTTCTAAACCCACCTCTACAAAGCAGTGCAGCAGCTGGGCATGGCGGCACGTGCCTTTAGTTGTGGCATTCGTGAGGCATGTAAATTCCTGTGAGTTTGATGCCAGCCTAGTCTAGTCTGGGCCAGTCAGGGCTACGTAGCGAGAGCCTGTCTCCAAATACATAAAAACAATAAAGACAAGTAAAATTAATTTTACTATATTTGATAGACTAGGTATATTTCAAATGTTGCCATTTCAATAAATAACCTGTATACAAGTTGAGTTGTTTTTGTTTTTGTTTTAAACTCTTCACACAGGTCTTCAGGATTTGGTAGTTTTATACTTATAATAATCCTAGCCAGCATAACAAATCTTCACCACGTAGAGTTGAACTACATTGAAGGTTTCAAAACATGAACGGCTGAAGAGGAGATTCACATACTTGAGTCATTACAAGCATAGTTAATGACTAAATAAAAATTTAAATGTAAATAAAACTTAGCAAGATGAAAAGTTTAGCTCCTGCATGCCGTTGGCCATACTTCCGGGGCTCAGTATGCAGCTCCCAGCTCCCATAGAAGCCTCCGGTCCAAGAGTCTAATATGAAACACTAAACCCTGCCCTCGAGATGTCAACTAAAGGGGAGCTCCAGCAAAGAAACCAACAATTATAAGGACTTTACATGTCAAAAACAGCGGGGACCCGACATTTGTAGGTTAACTTTAGCCTAGTTTAGGAGAGGAGACAAAAAATAGTATATAATATAAACAATCTTTATACATAAATGTACATTCATTCATCAATCTTTTTTTTTAGTATTTATTTGTCAGGTGTAATGACACGCACTGTTAGTCTCAGCAGGCATTTGGATTTCTGTGAGTTCAAGGCTAGCTTAGACTACATTGAGAGTTCTAATCCCCAGTCAGGCAGCCATGGCTATATAGTGAGATTCTGTAAAAAAAAAAAAAAAAAAAAAAAAAAAAAGATGCATTTTGTTTATACTTAATTAATTATAACATAAGTATATTATTATATATTATTATATATTATATGTGCATTATTTATTCTTGTATATATTTATGTGTACATACATGTGGGTCCTTCTGGAGGCCAGAAAATGATTGTCAGGTGTTCTGATGCTAGACAATTACAGGCAGTTGTAAGCCACCAAATGTTAATGCTAGAAAGAAAACTGCAGTCCTATGTTCATAAGCCATCTCTCCAACCCTTCATTCAGGATAAAAGCACGTGTTTTGTTTTGTTTTTTTGCTCTTTTTTTGTTTTTGTTTTTGCCCTTCTTGTACAAGTCAGATTCATTGTGTGTGTGAGCAAGGGTGGGGTAAATTTTAGGATTATAGTCAAAGGCTACAGTCAAGGAGGAGCCAACAGGAAAGGGCTCATGAGTCAGACATGGGTCATCGTTTACTTATCCACCATCTTCACACTCTTCTCTGGTTTCACTGAGGTAGCAAGCAGAGACTCACTGACCTTAGGGGAACTGATCATGGACTACTTAGGGCCATGGGAAATGATGATTATCTTATCTCTTGCTAGGGTTTGGCATACCACTGGAGATTTGGCCAGTGGTGTTTCAGGATAAGTGTTCTGTAATGCCTCAGGCAGAAAGTTTCTGTGGTAGTGGAAAGATAGCAGACAAGGAAAACATCTTTGGCTCTTGCCCCGTTCTCCATGTTTGAAATGCAGATCCATGACCAACCGTTGCCACCATGTTGTGAATGTTGTGAAATTAGCCCACGGCATGCAAGAGTACCCCCACTGATGATGAGTGTCTGTGCACGGCAGTTAAATCACGGTAGACTTTTCCTCCAGTTGAGATATATAAGACCAGGCTGGTCCTAAACTTGCTACACAGTCTGGGCCCATCATGAACTCTTAATCCTCCTGCCTGCCAGTCTCAAGTGCTGGGACTATAGACATGTAACACCACATCTGTTATGTGGAACAATTAAATATGTTTATTAATAAAGTTATTATTAGACAAGGCCCCTGGTCCTGGAGGTGATAGCTTCATGACTTGATATGCTAACTCTCCCACGCACAGAATACACCTTCCAAATCTACACGACGGTAAAGACAGTATCTACAGCGCACCACACAGGACGCTGACCCAGCTACCAGAAACTATGTGTTCATTGCCGAATCTTCTCTTTCAGTCTCTGGTTGTCTCAGAAGAGAGCAAAGAGGCTGTTCTTTGATTTAAGCTGGAGACAACTATTGTGGAGTTTGTCACTGAGGATGCAGCAAACCGTGAGCTGCGGATTGCCTCTTCCTTTGCCGTCTTACCACTAAGCTCCCATTGAGGCCCAAGCTTTTTGGAATGCCTCCACCTCCCTGGGACTCCCCTGAGGAAGCTCATTGTACTAACTCCATTCATCCTCGATCACAAACTTTATTTTGTGATCTTGGGTATTGAATATGGGGCCTTTTGTGTCATAGAAAAGCACTCTATCCCTGAAATATGCCCCAGAACTAGTTTTGCTTTTATTTTGAGACAGGACTTCATTAAACTGCCGAGGCTGGCCTCGAACTCACTCTTTAGCTCATATAAGCCTTGAACTTACCATCTTGTAGTCTCAGCTGTAGAGTAGCTGTGATGACAGACATGTGGGAACTGGCCAGCTTTAACCATGTGGTCCTGTGCAGCACCTTTTGGAGCTGTCCTGACTTCTGTTGACGGCGCAGCTGTGGGAAGCAGGTCCGTGGGTGTGCGGCTTTGCAACTCCTGCGGCACCTAGCACCAAGCAGCCATGAACTTGTCAAAAATATCTGTACAACAGGTCAGCAAAAGCATGACAGTGTGACAGGGGCATCCCCGTTTATGAAGTGACATTTAAACCGGTGTTGATGACCACCAAGTCACCTCACACTCTTATGCTCTGCTCCGGTATTTGACTCCAAGGTTTATCTTTGTTTCTTTGCATGTGGATCAATTTGGAAGCCACAAGCCATGAGATCCTTGACTATTTGACTGGTGCTCTTTTTTAACCCTCCCACTTCTTATGCTCACATTGCAAAGAACTTATTCTAAAATCTTTCCACTCCTTTCTTGGAAACTCTCCATCCTCCCCATTTCTGCCACATAAGGACAAAGATCCTTCAAATGTTTCCTAGGAACTCTGCTCTGCTTCCCCTTTGCCCTCTCCACCTAAGAAGGGCTGGGGAGAGAGGGGGAGGCTGACAGCCATGCCTCTGGTTGGTTAATCTCAAACGGGACCAACGCTAGGAAAGGCTGTTCTATCTGGGGCAGGCAAGAATCCAAACAGTCTGGGCCTCCAGGGAGCTCTGACAGAGCAAACATGGGCAGCCAGGGAATCTCACTAGTTTACGGGGAGACAAACAGGAGACTTGAACTTGGCAGAATCTGATCACAGCAGAAGGCTAGAGACCCAGCAAGCAGAGTCCTGAACTCAGCCTATGAAAGGGTTGCTTTTCCCCAGACATAAAGGAAAACTGTGAGGACATCTTTTACAATTTTTTTTCTCTAGCCCATCTTTCACAGTAACTGACTATTCGACTTAGTACACACACAAAAAAATTCCCTCCACACTCTGTGTACTTCCTCTTCTGCCCTGCCCCGCCCCACCCCTGCCCCACTCCGCCCCTGCCCCTTGTCCCCAGAAACCTGTCTATTTACCTGGCTGCCAGCACATTTGCAAATATGGGACACTGTCATCTGGATCGTCGAGGCCTCAGGTGGACAGTGGTTTCCTTAAGTCAGCAGCCAGTGGGAGGGCTTCTAATGTGTCTGCAGAGAGAGAAAGACAGTAGAGTGCTCAGCAAAATACTAGGGTAAGAGGCTGCTTAGAAAAAAAAAGAAAGAAAGAAAAAAGAAAACAAACAAACCAGGTCTCTGTACAATTCCACAAGAGCGGCAATGTGTGTGTGTTGGGGGTGGGGTGGGGGAACGGGCTGGTGGGGAAGCCCAGAGAAACAAGTGAACAGCAGGCTGCAACTGATAGAGTTCCACGAGTGGGCAGGAGGCAGACAGAGGAATTACCCAGTAAAGCAGAGACACACAGAGCAACGGAAAGAGAAGAACAAAGCAAAAGGGGACATCCCAGAGAGGAGAAGAAGCAAGTTTTCCCATTAGAGAAAGGACGTGCCAGGATGTTAAGGCATGCTGGTTGTCTAGGAGGAAGAGAAGAGGAGGGAATGGGTGCTTCAGGACACTTGTTTTTACCACACTGGCTTCTTCTCTCCCTCCTCCTCCTTTCCAGTCTCCTGCTCCTCCTCCCTTCTCCTCTCCCCTTCTTCTTTCTGCCTCATCCCTCTTCTTCCTCCTCTTTCTCACCTCTTTCCTGACAAAAGACCAATGCTGAGCTGCAGATGAGATAGATCCCTGGGAGGGCTCACCGCGGCCCACAGCTGCATAGTGAACTAGGGCAGTGGACAACGTGGAAGGGCAGTCCGCTTGTGGAGCCACCAGAGACTCCCTGAGGTCTGAGCTTCCTCTTACTGGTAGCCTTGGGCCGGGCGGTGACAGTAGGGAGGAAGCAGTGAGGTCAGCGAAACGTGAGAGATTTGGTCCCTGACTACAGGAAGGAGATCTGGACGATGAAAGTTCCTAGTGTCTAGAAAGATGGGCAGTCTGGGAGTAGAGAGGGATGCTGGCAAGGACAGGCTCACAGGAGGCATTGGGGGTGACTTGGTAGTACAGGGAATTGTGCGCTATGGCCGCGCAGGTGGTGCCCCTCCCTGTTTCTCAGGGAGCCTTGGTGGGGACCTAGGTTTAGGTATGCCACAGTCAGCAGTTCTTTGGCACTTAGCTGCCCTTTCCTCTCTTGGCCTTCTGCCACATCCTCTGGCCCATTTACAAAGCTAGATCATTTTCAGTATCCATCTTTTTCCACTTTCCTCCGAAGCCTTTGACCCTGCCATGTGACTTTGCCCACCACCTGCAAATTCTGCCTGGGCCCTGGCAGACATCCATAACCTTCTATAAGGATCTTTTCCAAGCACGCTCACCACAAGCTTTCTTTACTCCCTATCTACAAATGAGATGGATTTTAAGTTAGCTTGGGGTGTAGCACAGTTGGAAGAGTGCTCACGTAGTATGCCCAAGACACTGGGTCCTACTCTTAGCGCCCTATAAAAAAGGCATGGTGGTGTAAGCCTGTAATCCTAGCACTAGGAAGGTGGAGGCAGGAGTCACATTAGACCACACAGCAAGTTTGAAGCCAGCTAGGCTACATGGGACTCTGTCTCCAAAAGAAATGGGGAAGAGGGTGGTTTCTCTGTGTTCGCCTTATCTCCTGCAACACATACAGACACACACACACAGCACTGGGCCCTTTGCTTGTCACATTGGCTCCCAAATCTTGTCCTCTTCCAGTTACAGTCCCCTCAATGCCTGCTATGAGCCTCCTTCCTCAAGCCCCAGATTCAGCTCGGCCCTGCCACTGCTCTGGTCAGCAGATGAAGTCACTTCTCCTTAAGGTCCCTCCTGAACCTTGTGTTTGCCCTAAAGCCTGCATTCCTCACTGGTTAGTTCACTGTCTCCTCTGCAGGACAGAGGGTTTCAGCTCTAGTTAGGTTTTTACTCCAAGAGCTAGGGGGGGAAAAAAAAAGTAAGTAAGAAAGAAAGAAAGAGAGAGAAAGAGAGAGAGAGAGAGAGAGAGAGAGAGAGAGAGAGAGAGAGAGAGAGAGAGAGACTACACATTTCCAAAAGAATTTAAAACAGGATCTTAAAGAAGTGCTTGTAGTCCTATACTCACAGAGGCATCATTTATAGCTAACATGAAGAAGCAACCCAAATTCCACTGAAAGCGAGGTAGTCAGAGTATGGTATAGCCCTATTTGGGGATTTCATTAAAAAGGAAAGAAACGGGCCTGTGGGATGACTCTGAAATAGCAAAGAAGATGTAATTTATGCTACAACAAGAATGATCCTGAAGACTACAGCAAATCTTCAAGAAATAGCTCAGTCATGAGGGCACCTTGAATAGTCAAGCCATAGAGACAAGACAGACAGCAGTGACTGTTGGGGGCTGAGGAATGGGCATGGGAGGATGGAGAACTGATATTTAAAGGATATGAAGATTTTCCTGGTAGGAAATGGTGTGTGGGTGAGTGGCTGGTGAGCACACTCACTACCATACTGAACTCTATACTTTAAAAGGGTTAAAAGTGTAAATTTTATATGCATGCGCTACCATAGAAATAAAAAAGGCATCCTCTTTAAAAAAAAAAAATATATAACAGGTTCTTTTTCCTCACCCAAGTTCTTAGATCCAATTTTCCAGAGTGTTGAGTGGTTTTGTTTTTTCCTTCCAACAGACAGTGGCGTCTGTGGTGTCAGACTCCAACGCTGGAGTCAGGGATTCAGAGATTAACCATGTGGCAGACCCTCCTTAAAGGGCTTGTAGCCCAGATAAGAAGACAACAAGACTTCACAGGTCCTGGGCAAGGCTGCGAAATGCCAAAGATTCAAGAGAGTGCAGTGACCTCACCTCTGGGGTCAGAGGGCAGGGAAGACAGCGTGGCAGGATCCTCAAAGCAGTTCTGAGGTTCAGTGTCCTCCTAGGTCACACCTGCTTCCCTTCACTCATTGCAATTTGTCACTAAGTTAAAGCGTTCGATTAGCTTCAAGACACCGCCTCTGCCCCTCCCTTGGAAGACTTATCCTGGGCCCCTAATTGCCATGTGGCAGAGTGTCTTCCATTTTACCCAGTCTTGTTTCATGACACTTTCTTCTTCCACACCCTCAGGAGTAGTTTTACTCCCTATCCCACGCTGCCTAAAAGCTTAGGTTCCAAAGTGAGGGGTGAGCGGGGATAGAGACCACGTGCCTGGGTCAGATCACTTAAAAAACTAAAACAAAAAACCAAAACCCCTCTGAGGACAGTACTGGTGGGGAACAATCGAGATAAGGACACGCTGGAATGAAAGTGGCATAATTAAACCCATTATTTTGTGCTAGCCTAAAAAGTCACGATGAAGTAATTCCTTGCCCTTCCTTCTTCTCGCCCCCTGCACACCACCTCCTTCCTTGGCATCCACGGAAATGCGTGCTCTAGATGGACAACCACAGGAAAAGACCTGCAGGACTGGTTTTACAGTGAGTGCACACCACTTTTTTTTTTTTTTTTTTTTTTTTTAAACCAGGCATGGTGGCACATGCTTGTCATCTCAGCATTTAGGAGGCTGGAGCCAGTCTGAGCACCTAGAAAACTTGAGACTAGTTTGTACCATGTTAGGGAGATTCTATACCAAAAGGCAAGCAAATAACTCCACAAATAAAGACACTTACTTTTGCCGGGTGAAAGTATCCAAATACTGAGGGTTTTATTTGCCTGAATGGTTCTCTGTCTCTGTTTATACATTCACTCAACTTTTTTTTTTTTTTTTTTGATGTTGTTGGTTTTTTCCAAAACCAAGTAAGTGGCTGGATATTCTCAGCACTTTTCACTTCTCTTTAGAAGAATCCCCAGCAGGGATTCTCCTCCTGGAATTGACTCTCCCTACATCTTGATTGCAGGGCTTTCGGGGATTTCACCCCAACCAAGCTGTTGGTCTCTCAGTCTCCAGTGATGTGGAAGGAAAATGAAGAAAGAGGGACTGGCCGGGAGCACCAGGAGGCAGGGCACCTCTGTGCAGGTGTTGGGGCAGGCTAATGAGTACCTGGCACAGTAATGACCCGCTTCTGGGGCTTTGCCATGCTCTGACTCTGGTGTGGAACTCACAGGGAGAGTCACCTCAGCGTGAATACAGTGGTGGGCTGCAGAGGGACAGCAGCTGTTGGCTGTCAACTACCATCCTTCTTCCAGCTGTTGCCCTGGAGATCTCGGAGTGCTCCCACGCTGGCACACCTGTACTGGCTTGCACTCACTAGTATGCTTGTCCCTCACAAGGCTCATTAGTTCCAGTGTGTCCGCTAACACTTAATGTGCTGCGAGTGTTAAGGGCGAGAGCCAGGCCATCTGTGAGAATGTGATTTTGAGTATGTTGAAATTGCCCCCGTCTGTGGAGCTGCTCTTTCTCACTCCACCCCAGAGAGCTGGCACTGTCACTACTGCTTCTGGCTTTGGTCACACTCTATTCTGCTTTTTTTTGTTTAATTCTTTATTTTAAGATGTGAAAGTGTAGTTTCTCCAGATTGGTAGGCACTGTACACAGTTTTGTCTTTGTATTCCTGTAGGCAGATACAAATGCTGTGTACAGTAAGTAGGCACCCAAACATTCCTTGGATGAGTTACACAGGAAAGACTACTGGGATAATTCAAGAGCACGCCAAGCTGAGTGAGCTGGGACCAAAGAGCTCATCTCAGGTCTAGCCCCAGCACACACTGCCTTTGTGACAGTCACTGAGGAGTTACTGCTGACCTTCACTGTTTGGACTGTACAACAGGAAGCCACCCATTCTGATGCTATTGGGGGTGTTTGGGCCATAGACTAGCACCCATGTTTGACTTGCCCACCCTGGTGACAAGATTATCAGGAGGATTGGCAACAAGCTTTGGATATGAAACAATGAACAGACTCTAAAGCTCTGTAAGAATATCCATTGTGATTGTTTTTGCATGTGTATGTGTGCTGTATGCATACATGTATGAGTGTTTGCACATGTGTGAGCACTTGTGGAGGGCCAAAGGTGATGTCATGTGTCTTCCTTGATCCCTCACTACCTCGTTATTGAGACAAAGTCTCTCACTTGAACCCAGAGCTCAGCAATTTGTCTAGTCTAGTTGGCCAGCTTACTTGAGGGATCTATTCTGTCTCCCAAGCACTGGGATTGTAAGAGAGCCATCCTGCCCACTAGACATTGGCATCCATGCTGGGGATCCTTATTCCGCTCCTCACATTTGTGCAGTGAGTGTTTTACCTACTGAGTCATCCCCTAGACTTCATATACGTGTGTGTGTGTGTGTGTGTGTGTGTGTGTGTGTGTGTGTGTACATGTGTAAATACTGTCTGCAACACAAGTCCCAAATCTTTATTTCTAACCTAGCTGATGTCCTCAGTTCCAGGCAATGACAAAAAGAGGAATGCTTGCTCTATAATTAAAAAAAAAAAAAAAAAAAAAAAAAAAGGAAAATGGAAAAAAGAAAAAGAAAGAGAAAGAAAACGGATCATTCTATATTTTAGCTTCCTCTCCTGCAAAATAAATATAAGTCCTTCCAGATCCAGGCGCTACTGTGAGGATAAAGCAAAATAATGAAATTAACTCACAAAAGAGTCATGGGGAAATTGCTACATAAAGTGGAAGTATTTATGTGATATACAATCCTCATTAGTAGATGAGATCACAACTCAGCTATCTGAGGTAACACGGAATGTAAAAGGTGTTTTCATGCAATGAGTTAATCTGAGGGAATTGTTTCATTTATTTCTCACAGTGACTCCAAGTATCTATTTTGTAAAAACAAAGAGAGACGCTGAGAAAGTAATACAGCATGCCCTACTTTCTCACAAGCCTATTTTATTTCTGTAGACTTCAAATTCAACCCCTCATTCTATACAATGGTATTATACTTGCTATCACTTTATATGTCGTACCAATCGACTTTGTGGGTGACTGAGGCTGGAATTCCTCTGTAACTGCTGGCTAAAGCCTGCGTGTTAAGGACTCCAGTAAATACTCATTAGTGTACTTTTTCTTGGTTGATTAGCTTTTCAACATGTATTGAGCTCCTGCAATGTTAGATAAACAGGAAGTAAAGCAGGAGTTATATGGTAAACAGAGCATTGCAGTCCAGCATGTGCTACACTGCACATGTTTGCCCCTTCAGTGTGATCTATATACAACACAGAGAGCGTTAGCCCAGCCAAGCGAACAACAGATGGATCAGTTCCGTGCACAGTCAATCAACCACATGCAAATACCTCAAATAAAAACTTCCCAAGAAAGCACTGTGTACCAAGAATGCTTGGCTGGCATGCAAACCTTAGAGGACTCCCTCTCCCCGGGGATGGGGTGGGGATTGTACAATGTTGGAAACAGTTCTCCAACCATATTTCCATCAGCAGATCTAGGACAAGGAGACTGCTGGAAAATAGCTGCCTGCCGTGCTGACTCTTATTCTGGCCCATGGACAGAGCTCTACCCCTCCAGGCTACAGCCACAGCATCGCTAGCTTTCCACAAGACACCCAGCCCCAGAACTAGCTAAAGGAAATGTAGACAGGAGGAAGGTGTGCTGTTCAATCTACCAGGCAGTGAGCACCAGTCCTCGCTAAACTCACATGGCCATTTCCAACAGTGTTCTCGAACCTATCCCATTCCCACTTCTGCTGCTTGCCAGAAAAATATTTGAGTCAGAAAAGTTTCTAGACGGAATTGCTTCATTTTCCCTCCATTAAAATGTAAGCTTAACTCAGTCTGTTCCCAATATTTTGTACTCCCTTCCTACAGGAGAGAGGGGATACTCCCAGATCATAAGCTGTTCCCTCCAATGATACCGGAAGCCACCTGCTACTGTCTTCCTGTGTCATTTCCTCCTCATTAGCACCGGCAGAACAATATACTCCAGCAGCTTCAGACCAGCAAATCAAAAGAGGAGGAGAGCACTTGCACGCGCACACACCCCCACATACACACACACACACACACACACACACACACACACACACACACACACA
>OU015744.1:135287128-135306564 GCA_907169655.1 Acomys percivali
ACACACACACACACACACACACACACACACACACACACACACACACATACCATAACATAATAAACAGGAATCAATAAACACGGCTCATTGGTAATGCTTAATATTAATGGTCACAATTCACACACACATACACACCCCCCATAACAACAAAAACAACAATAACAACAAATAGGAATCAATAAACACTGCTCATTGGTAACTCCTAATATTATTAATGGTCACAATTCCCCAATAAAAACCAAACCAAACAAACAAACAAACAAAAACCCAACAGACCCTGTCCATACCTGATGTTATTCCCTTCTTATGTTGGGCAGTTGCCGAACACACTCAGGAGTAGAGGCAGGTGGATCTCTGAGTTTGGGGCCAGCCTGGTCTACAAGGTGAGTTCCAAGGCAGCCAGGGCTACACAGAGAAACCCTGTCTCAACCCCAAGCCCCCAAACCCAACCCCCATAAAAGACAGACTGATTGGGTTAAAATACAGTACCAATCTTTCTGTTGCATCCAAGAAACATACCTTCCCAGCAAGAATAGGCATCACCTCAGAGTAAAGGATGGAAAAAGATGGTCCAAGAAAATGGGCACAAAAAGCAAGTAGGTGCAGCTGAAGGAAAAAAAGAAAGAAAAAAGAAAAGGAAAGGACATGACTGCTCCTAGGTATGTTGAAAAAGAACATTTATTGTAGATAAAAAGGAAGATCACAGTTAGAGGCAGGGACCTGTGGAGGAGTTCAGAGTGCACATGACTCTAAGCTGGGCAATGTTGGGAAATGGGGAGGGAAAGAACAGTGCAGCAAGCAGGACGCCCAAAGGTACAAAGAGAGCTGGTAACCAAAATGGTTGGATTACATAGGGAAGAACAACCCAGCCTTCCCACCCCGCCCCCACCCTGGGCTGGAGAGTTTAGGGTAGAAGGTGGTATATGCTAGCCAGGAGGACCCCAGTCACAGGTAGGAACTGAGGAATGCTGGGAGAACCTGGTGGCCAGGTCTGCTTTCATATGTTAAATAAGCACCTCAGCCATTTGTCCCACATTTGAAATCTAACAGTAGCCATTTAATATCTGGTGAAATAGACTTCAAATAAAGCTAATAAGAAGATATAGGGAGCAGGACATGGTGGCACACACCTTTAATGCCAGCACTTGGGAGGCAGAGGCAGGCAGATTTCTGAGTTCAAAGTCGGCCTGGTTTACAGAGAGAGTTCCAGGACAGCCAAGGCTACACAGAGAAACTCTGGTCTCAAAAGAAAACCAAAAACCAACAAACAAAAAATCCAAAACAAACAAAAGAACCAAAAAGCTGGCCATCAAGAAAATAAATAATCCAATTGAAAATTGGATGAAAGTACAAAAAAAAAAAAAAAAAAGCACAAAGCACAGAAAATATGAAGCACAAATAGCTAAGAAGTACTTAAAGAACTGTTCAACATCCTTAGTTATCAAAGAAATGCAAATCAAAACTACTTTGATATTTCATCTTACACTAGGCAGAATGGCCAAGATCAATGAAACAGGCGACAGCCCCTGCTGACCATGCTATTGGGTAAGGGGGACACTCATCATTGCTGGTGGGAGCACAAACTTTTACAACAACTACAGAAATCAGTGTGGTGATCCTCCGGAAGACGGAATCAATCTGCCCCAAGATCCAGCTCTACCGCTCTTGGGCATATACCCAAAGTATGTTGCATTCTACCTCAGAGACACTTGCTCAGTCATGTTCACTGCTGCTACATTCATAATAGCTCAAAATTAAGAAGTGTCTAGATATCCATCAGCAGGTGAATGGATGATGAAAATGCAGTAGTGCAATTACGCAAGGGGATAGTATCAGCGAGCTATTTAAAAAAAAATGAAATTGTGAAATTCACAGATGAATGAATGGAACTAGAAAAACTGAGGTAACCAAGACCCCAAAAGACAAACACTGTATGTTTTCTCTCATGTGTGGCTGATAATGTTTAAGCCTTTGTAGATAACCACAGAGGTTGGGGATAAAGTGAGGAACCAGAGGGAACAGGAGGATCTATCCCAGGGAAGGAGATACAGTATAGAGAGATAGAAACAGGAAGCTTAGATGGAGAGAAGGGAGGAAGCGGGGAGTAAGGGGGCAATGGGGTGGCAGGTGGAAGGATTTAACACTAAGAGCAATTTGAAGAGTCATACAGAAACCTACTAATATATATATATATTGGAATCACCAAATAACAAGGAGACAAAGCCCAAAAAGACTTCTCTTGACACCAAGTAAAACTTCTAATGCCAGGAATGGGTTACACATAATTGAGTTGTTGGCCAAAGGGGCCCATGGTAACCCCCAAACAACTCACGCTATTGCTAAGGCTGCTGGTTACCCTCCACAAATTGATGATAAGGCAGTGTTGCCGAAGACATCACTTACATACCTCATTGAAAATTGGGAAGTCAAGCTTGTGCCTAACTGGAGATTTTACCCCTTCTGACTAGAGTTTGCACACTACCAGAGGAGGGTAAATACCAACCTTGCTACAAACCCTTTGGTCTACAGTGGTGACCTGGCTGTATGGTACACTGGTGCAATAGTGGTACAGTGTTGTGGGAGTAACAACCATTATCTAATTAGATTTAAGGCTCACTTACTGAGCTGGAACCCATGCCTGACACTGTGCCAGTGGCCAGGAGCCTGAGACTATAAAGGTCATGGGCCTAGCAGAAACCCTAATACTATTGTTCTGCTAAAGGAACCCAGCAATAAAATGACTTCTGATGACATTCTACTTATACTGATAGATCACTGTCTCACGCAGTCACCATCAGAGAGGCTCCCTCCTACAGTAGATGGAACCTAATGCAGAGACCCACAACTGGACACGTGCGGACAGTGAGAGACCTTGAAACACTCAGTCCTAAATGAGACATCTTCATCAAATCCCTCCACTCAGGGCTCAGGGAACTTTGTGGAAGAGGAGGCAGAAATATTTTAAGAGCCAGGGGGATGGATGAGACCAAGGAAACAAGGCCTTCTAGATACAACAAGACATATGAACTGGTAAGGATTGTGGCAGCAATGCACAGAGCCTGGACAGATCTAAACCAGGCAGGGGCCCCAGTGCTGAGACACAAGTCCCCATCCCAGACTCAGAAGCTATCTCCAACTAACAACTTCTCACTGAGTATATAGACCACACTTAAGGGCAGGCCCCATACCTAGCAGTAGATGGCTGGCATAAAGCAAATTCAAAGGTATATATCGATATATCTGAGAAGTGGATGTGTAGGTGTGTGAGTGTACATGTCTGTGTATGTATGCACGGCTTTGGTCTCACTTTTTTCTTTTTCTTGTTTGTTAGTTTGTTCATTTAGTTTTATCCTTGTTTATTTGTCTTTTTTTATTTGCCTGTTTGTTTTCTTAAGAGAGTTAGAAGGAAGTAGAAAGGATGTGGGAGGAGGAGGAGGAAACATGATCAGAATATATTGTATACAATAATTGCATTTTTGATTAAAATATGTACTTAATTAAAAATGACTGGCCATCTGCTCTGGCTGCTCTCTTCATTTTCTAAGATTTTCCACATATGCCTACACATTTCCTCTCCTTTTCTTACTCAGTCACCCCACGATTTTGCATGTTAATTTAAATTATTGAAAAAGTATAGAAAGCATAACCAATATTCAAAGTTCTTATGTGAGCCCATCAGATTTCATTTCCCTATAACCTCCCAAAGCTAATCACTATTTTGAATGGTGTTTTTAATTATTCCCCTGATTTTTTTCATTTTAAATATTTTCACAGCATGATAACTAATTTCATCATGACATTTTCCTACTTGGATATACCTTGATTATATTAATCTCCGGGACTCTATTTTGTTCCCCTCCTACTCCAGTTGACGTTCTTCCCAACTAGTCCCCACTTCTCCGTTCACGTCTGGGGTATGTATGGACCATGAGTTTAATTAGGGTTGTTTATAGGAGCACAGGCAACTTCCCAGTGCCTACGTCATTGAAAAAACATCTGTCTTTCTCCACTAGCAACCATTAGCTGTCTTAGATTCTTAAGGCGTAGTGGGCCTCATTAGCCCTTCCCCATCTCTGACGGAAGGTCAATAGACCCCCTGCTTGTTATGATCTTTTGTAAGTAACCATAGCTACTAAGAATTCAAGAGTACAATGCCCACATCTTGCCCAGACGACTGCGTTCTACAACAATCTTCCATTACCGCTCAGGTTCTTTCTGCTCTCTCTTCTTTGACATTACTTGAGCTTTGGAGGGGATGATATAATTGTCCAACTTAGGACTGAGCATCCAAGAGTCACTTATTCTCTGCAGTAACTGATACCTACTTGAAAAGGAAGCTTTTCTGACCAAACATGAGAGCAACAACATAAATATTTAGAAGGCAATTTGACAGGAACATCCTTTTCACTTAGCAAAGCTGTGCAGTCACCCACTGGGGTCTATGACCTTCCTGAACAAGCTTTCAACCTGGTACCATTTGTGAATTCCCTCTTGAGGAGAAGTTTCCAGTTCCATTAGAACTAGTTATCCCCATAATAGTCATGCCATAATTACACCAGTGGGCACATCTTGCTTAGCAGGTCAGTCATGTAACATAGAGTCCACAGCCAAGAAAGATGGTCAACAATAATTTTCCCCCAGTATCCTTCTGTCCATCGAGAGGTGAGATTAAAGGTGAGCACCAGAACATCTGGCAATGCACAAGGAATTTAAAATGTTTAGGTTCCAATAAGCTGGGGGCTGTGTGCTCCCAGCAGGTGGAAACAGTTGGGCACTTTATCAGGCAGAAAGATCTGGTGAAAAAGGCAGCAGAACCCTCCCAGCTGCAGAGAACGTCACCGAAATGAAGAACATAGTAGGTGAGCTTGATAGTTTTGTCATGTCATGAGAGCCCGAAAACTTAAGGATGGATCCTCATAAACTATAAATCTAACGAAAACAAAAAAATTAAAAGAAAATTGAACAGAACCTTAGAACCCTATATCGGGTCACATGAAATAACCACTTTTGCTTTGCTTTGTTTGTTTGTTTTTGTTTTTCTAGACAGGGTTTCCCTGTGTAGCCTTGGCTGTCCTGGAATTCTCTTTGTAGACCAGGCTGGCCTTGAACTCACGGAGATCTGACTGCCTCTGCCTCCCCAGTGATGGAATTAAAGGAGTTCACCACTACCATCTGGCTGAAGAAAGGAATGCAGAAAACAACAACAACAACAACAACAACAACAACAACAACAACAACAACAATTATTCCTGAGTTGAGAGGGCCTAGGAGATGGCTCAGTGGGGAAAGAGCTTGCTGCATAAGCTCAAGGACCAGAGTTCAGATCCCCTACAAGCCATGTAAATAAAGGCTGGGGGCTACCTGCATTTCCACCACTGGAAAAGCAGAGACAGGAGATTCCTGCAGCGAATAGCCATGCACAATACATATATATGCATACCACATATACCATACATGCACGCACATACACCCCCCCACATGCATATTACCATGCACCATGCACCACTTAAGTGGGTGGGCATATTCATCTGCATGTGCACTTATAGAGGGCACAAGTCACCTTCTGGTGCCTTCCTCCACTGCTTTCGACCTTATCTTTTGAGGCATGCTTGTTCACACTTAGCCTGAAGCTGTCAATTTCAGCTCCATTGACTGACTGATATGCTCCCTAGGATCCTCCTGACTTTGTCCCACACCATCCCAAAGCACTAGGATTACAGGCATGTGCTACCACACCCAGATTTTATCTGGCCACGAGGATTCAAGCTCAGGCCTTAATGCTTGTGCAGCAAGCACGTTATCCCCTGAGCCATGACCTCAACCCTGGATGTCTGACTCTCTGGAACAAATCTTGTAATACTGCCTGACAACCAAACCAAACCAAACCAAACCAAACCAAACCAAACCAAACCAAACAAAGAACCTCTGAGCCACACAAAAAAATAAAGAATGGATAGACAACAAACAAACAAAAAACAAAGAACAAAAACAAAAACAAAACAGGTAAAATGAATAAGGAAAAGGAGCAAACAGGCCTACTTATCCAACACGCTCAGTTACTTCCAACATAAATGGACCAAGCACACCAATCAAACACCAGTGAAAGAAAGGTAGCCTGCATGGGGAAGGAAGAAGGAATACCCAGCTCCCACCATCAAAGGCACACTGCATCCAGCAAAACTTTGACTTTCAACATGGCGGTTTTCAACTCTAGAAGTTCACTTGGGTGTTTTTCACATTCCCAAATTATTTCTTCATTATGCAATGTTGCTTTGCCTCCAGGACACATGAAGCATATTTATATGGTTGTTTGAACATTCCTGTCCACCAGTTCACCGTCGATGTCATTTCTGTTACTATTGCTTGTGCTTTTACCCAGACGGAAGGTGATAACTTTACTTATTTCTTATTTATAGATGTACCTCATAGTTCCTTATCTTTAAATCATACACTGGGCATTATGAATCGTGGCTGCTCGTTTCTAGACTTCCTTGTCTTCTTTTAACATTTCCTCCTGGCATATAGCCAGACTATTTGGATCACAGTTGGGTCTTTTCCAGCCTTCTGTGCACATCTGAAAACCTGCACAAAACTTCGCTTTTGCATATGGTCTCTGTCCCTACAATAATCTCCCTTTCCATGGTTAGCTAACTCTTACTCATACTACACAACTCCAGCTGAGTTTCCCCTCCCCAGGCTGATCTGAATGCCCTGCCCTGTGTTCTAAAATATTCTGCACTTAGCATTTTTATCACACTGGACCATGTTTCTCAACTGCACGTTCCTCTCCCTGATAAAAGTCAACTCTTCAAGGATAGAAGCTGTGACTTTCTTTACTTTGTAGCTTAGGGATCCAAGACAGAGGCTGACACATAGTAGGTACTTAGTTCATAAGGAATAAACGTTCTGATGACTGTAGACTGTCCTAGGTTAAAGGAACACAAGAGGACAATGCCCAGAAAGAAGTAATAGTTATTCTGCCACCTACTAAATGCAGAATCTTTTTTTTACTACTTGGTAGGAATTATCCATTCAAGATAGATAGGTTCCTGTCACTAAAGAAAGAAACTAAGAAACAGAGAGAGGTTGCATGTTTCTCCAGGGTCACACCCAGCCAAGCACTCATTTTCTACAGTTCTTAACCTTGATACTCTACTGCCTAGACCTTGCATGAACCCTGTCCCGAAGGAGTTCAAAGTCTCAGGAAGGAGCCAGGCAGGTAGGAGATTAATCACCATATACAGCTAGGTGAGGTGTATGTACAACACAAAGGGGAAGAACAGCATGGGAGAGAGATGAATGTAAGAGGTGGAAGCACACACTTTCAGGGATGCCTTCTCTAAGATGCAGGGTCCTGACTGGGAATTAAAGGAAGGACCATTCCTTCCGACTGGAGTGAAGGACAAGACATACTAGGCAGACAAAAACCCCAAGCAGCACAGAGAAATGAAACAACATATTTTGGGTACCGGCGCCAGCTACCTACGTTGTTGGGCACAACACAAATGAAGCTGTCAGCACCCTTGGGCACACATTATTAACAATTTCGTAACAGTTATAGCAGGCTATTAAACCAAACAGGAAGTGCTTCCAAGCTTTGTGCAACTGAACAGGTGTCACATCCATAAAGCCAGACCTGATAGATAACCATAATTGTTGGAACAAGAAGTACCTAAGCAGTATTTTATGAGGCATAAAATGATACTGGCAAGGTCAGTGGAGGCCAGATCATGTAAGGAGGCTGGAGTCTCTCCCATAGCTAACAAGAAACCACAGAAAGCTTCTTAGCGGTGACGTAACCTGATTGGATTAGTTTGCAGAAAGACTCTTCTGGTAGTCCTGCCAGAAACAGACAGAACGGAGGGAGAGGAAAACCCAGTCAGCTCAGCAGCAGTGGTGGTTGTATGGGCCACAGAGGCTCCAGCCTTGAACTCGGCCTTTGAACCAGGGATATCCAAGAAGGTACTGCTGAGAAATAATTAGGAGGGTGACTTGCAGAGTAAATACTTACAGTGCACAACAAAATGCTCACAAGGAAAGAGGCTGGTAGAAGTTAGACTGTTTAAGATAAAACAAACCAAAAAACAAACAAACAAACCATTTTTCCTTTGGCCTGTTAGACCTATTTAAAATACTGTGTGTTCTAACTATTTAACACCATCTTACCACTTTTCTTATGGGAGCTGTCCTAGAGGAGGCACAAAACGCAAGAAATGAAGCTGTTGTGTAGATCTTGCACCAGTGGGTGAAGAAACTATTTATCATTGGTCTCCTTCCAAATAGCCTCTGCATGTCACTGGAGTTCCCCGTGAGATAGAACTGATCTTCACACCCTTCAGATGAGATTTCTCAGTTACCAAACTATTCTCGGGAAGCTTCCTGCATTCTCTTGGGTGTACTAACTCTTTTTGTCTGATCTACAGAATTAGAATAACATGAATACACCAGAACTTTGGCAGCATCAATTCACTGGTATGGAGAGTGAACGCCAAACTTCCAAGAGACTGAATGTGGTTCCCACAGCTAAATTGCTCCTGTTTAACTCTCTGATGTGAGGTCTTTTGTTCCGGTTTTCATGCGTTAATTCATTTGTGCATCCTGATTTTCCTTTTACCTCTCTGCTGATAAACTTCAGGAGCTAGGATGTCAAGTCACACATGGAAACAGTCAAAGTATCTGCCCAGAATTTATAACTGTCTGCATTAAATAAAATCTTTCAAAACAAGAAGAGAAGCTGACCCTATGGCTCACTTCTTGCTTCCCGGGACAACCATCACACTTTAAATTTAATGCTCCCACTCTCCTTCCATGCCAGTGCTTAGAGTCTAGAGCAGGCTGTGCAGAAACTCTATCACTGAGCTACACCCAACCCACACGTTTAATATTTTACATGTCCCTCAACAGGGCAGCATTCCTTAGATAAGGGGCTAGCAACTGGGCTGCAGGGTATGGCAGAAAGGTCATGACCTTTCAACTGAGCTGGGTGAGGTTACAGGTATGATGTTCGGTGAGTTATTTAACTTCTGTCTCTTTCACTTTACTGGTTCTAACATGGAGTGTATAGCTGTGTTGTAAGGTTTGCAGAACTCACAGATGTGTGAAGCAGCTGTGCTGAGTAAGACTGCCAATAAAGCTGGACACCTGGATAGCCAGTGTAGATTTTGGTAAGGGAAATATTTAATATCTTTATCATGCCGTCACAAATGTCAGTTATTTGCTTAGCGTCTGAAGCATAGGTGGGTTCCTTCCCTATTGTTAAGAATACCCTTAAGTAATCCTCACTCCAAGACTCCATCAAGTTTCTGCAGCCTGAGACTGACTCCCTGGGTCCGATCCAGAGACACAACATCTCCATCCTACAAACAGCAAAGTGTCTTAGTCAGTGCTTAGGAGTCTCCCTAGACCTTGACCAAACCACTTGATTAGACCCTGGCCTTAATTCTCATGGCAATCTGCAGTTGTTACATAGTATAATTTTCCACAATTAAAATTCAACAATTAATCCTGATTTTTCTTTCTCGTGTACCTCCAAAGCCAACTACTTGGTAACTCTGTCTTGTTCTTCACTATAGACATAACACTTAACAGCACTGCCCTGTACACAGAGGGTACTTAATAGCAGTGTTTGAGTAAACAAATGAATGTTGGGCCGTTATTAAGTGATTTTGTAAAATATGTATATTATTCATGGCTATAAATGATTTGAGTAGATTATTTATTTGATTCCTAGATATATGAATCTACTCATCCTTAATAAAGATTCTTGCAGATATCAATCAACACATGTATTGAAGTGCTTTTATCATGGTGGGGATGATCTGTGCAGATCCAGACACACTATTTCCCTTAATAATTACTGTATATGAGTGCTGTATATATAGTGCTCACTTACACCTCAGTGGGACTAATGACCATCTCTCATAGCTGGTACATCCATGAAGACTGGGAAAGAAATCCATATGATAGTATATTACGTCTACTTATGGAGGTTAACTATGTCTGAGTCTAGCATGTCAGCAATAGATCTAAAAAGGTGTGTGGTGGTAACACTGAGAAACCATCAACGTGCAAGACACCAAATCTGTCAACACTGATATAATCCACCAAAGTTACTTAAGCTGAGATTTGGTTATGTTAAAGAAACTTTCCAAAGTCACAGAGCTAGGATCTCAAACAAGGACAACTGCTCCCCAAAAGATCTCACACACACACACACACACACAAAACAGTATTAGGAAAGGCAAGGAAGAACACGCAGGAGCAAGAGAGATTGCTAAAATGGGTCTTACACACACAAGCTTGAGAAGAAATTATAGTTCTAAAAACTGGGTCTTTGACTCAACCTATCTTTTCACTTAAAATGAAAAGACTCCAGGTAAGGTTTTAAGAAGTGAAAACACACACACACACACACACACACACACACACACACACACACACACACACACACAACATCCTAGAGCCACAAGAGCAGCCATCACCTCAGCAGAGATGATTTATTAGCTTCTCAGAAAGGAGATGGCAGATAGTTGAAGAGCATGCACAAGAGGAAGAACAGAAACCCAAGAGAAGAGCAAGTGGACGCTAAATACAATTCCCTCCAATTCTTCATATTAGCATGTATTATCTGAACTCACCTTTCCTCTCCAATGAACACTAGAAGTCTGATCCCCATCAGACCCTGGAGCCATGGACTTTCTCTGCATTAGCTATGATTAAAATAAAATTACCTTGTTCTGCCACTCACCAAGTTTCCCATACAATCCTGAGCCACTTTTGATACCTGCTCTCTATTCATCATAATTTGCCATCAGCCAAAGCACAATTCCTGTTTGGTTCCCTTAGGTTTTCCCATCTCCATCTTGATGTCTCCAAGTGCTAATCTACCTGTTAGTAAGCAACGCCAGCCTTCCCCACAGATCCCTTTATGGGCTAGGGACTGTGCCTATTATTTTACCAGAGTTGATCAAATCCACGACACGTTAAGAAATAATTATCTAAGAACAAATAAATGTTTGTTGACTAACAAATAGTACTCACAATTATTTACCGAGTCAGTGCCCTACGGTGTGCAGTGTCAACAAGGACACGGTGAAAAAGATGTTCGAACTGATCTGGAGCACAAAGTCTAGCATCACCTTCCATTTCTAATGGATTTCATAGCATCTTATAATTATTTCTGTCTTCCCCAAGGTCTCTTGAGCTATTGAGATGACTCAGCAGGTAAAGGCATTAGACACTCAGGCCAGGTGACCTGAGTCCATCCCCAGAAAATAAATGTGGCAAGACAGAACTGACTCCACAAAGCTGTCCTCTAACCTCTACACTGACACTATGTCATTCACTCACATGTACACACATAAACACAGACTGTTGTGAACTAGACAGAGATGATTATCTGTGCTTCTAAGACGCAGGGAAATTGATGTACAAAGATGGAGAGCTTGAGACAGCTTGGGCCTTAGACTGTGCAGTAAGACCCCATCTCAAAAACAAATAACCAAGCAAAGAACATTGTGTGTGTGTGTGTGTGTGTGTGTGTGTGTGTGTGTACATGCATGCACATATGTGACTTAATGAAAGAAAAAAGACCTCCTAAGTTCACTGTTCTCATTGAGTAAGAACAGAAATGACTTCTGGGATCCAGAGATTGAATGGGTTACACAAGCATCCCGCTTCACTGAAGATAAATGTTTCCTCAAAACCGTTTTAATTACTTCATTATTTTATCTGTGTGGGTGTTTTGTCTGCACACCATGTGTGTACAGTGTCCACAGAGACCGGAAGAGGGTGTCAGGGTCCCTGAAACAGGCATTACAGACAGTTGTGAGCCACCATGTGGGCGCCGGGAACAAACCCAAGTCTTCCACAGGAGCAAAAAATTCTCTTAATCGCTGAACCGTCTCTCCAGCCTCACTTCAAAATGTCTTAAGTTAAATATGTTTATTAAGGAAACCACCAATAAAGGTTGGTAAGAAAAAAACCCCAGCATGACTGTGATCCCATACTCATAGAGGAACACTTATTACAGTTCAGCATGTGGCCTCCCAAATCATTTCTGTGCACATACATAGCATGGAGTTGTGCAGAAAGTGCTATCTTTTACTTTTTAAAATAAACTATGTACCAACAACATACATAAAGGTTCTTTCTACTTTTCTTAAAGGATGAATCTGCTGTAGTAAAGCAGGGTTATACATTTGTTTGGGGATGTGTGGAGCCTATGATACCCAGCATCCCTCAGCAGCGGCACGTGTGGAATGGGAGGCCACTCCCTTAAGAGCTTCCTTGATTGAGACCTGGATCCCAGCTCCCAGAAGATCACAAGAGTTAAGTCTTTAGGTCGAGAGAAGAACTTTCAGTGGATGAAGTACATGAAGCATCGTCTCAGAAGCCATTCTTCTGTCACTCTTGGGTAGTCAAACTGCCAGGACCCCCCCCCCCCCCCAATGGCACTAACTCTTCTACTTATTAATTTTTGGAGACCCACATCATTGTATGACAAGGCTGCTATGATCTACAACCTCAAAAATCATGCTATAAGCAGAGCTCACAGTTGTATAAGAAATTCAGAATCACACAAAATTGAAAACTATATTGGAAGTCAGCCAAGCCACAGGCTACCTACTTCTAGAAGTTCTATATTTAAAAAGATCTCTTACCAGGATGGAGAAAATGGCTGAGTTCAAATCTTCAGAACTAACGTAGAGCCAGATGTGGTAGCGAGCACCTCTAACCCCCGAGATAGGAGGCAGAATCCACAGAAGCTCACGAGCCTGCTAGCCTGGCTTAAGCAGCTGCAAACAAGAGATCCTGTCTCAAACAAGATGGCAGGAGATTGATATCAATGTGCTCTCTATAACTCACATGCATCTGTACTCACACGCATGATCATTAACACACATGATGATTTAAAAAAAATTATTGGTAAGTGTGGCTCACTTAGCAATAAGTGTGATAACTCGTGGGTAAGTACTTGAATGAGCCCCCCCTTTCTTTCTTTTTCTTTCTTTCTTTCTTTTTTTTTTTTTGCCAATGATGAGAAACATTCAGACAGAATCATTTGAAAGGCAGAAAAGCAATGACCAGGAGCAAAGATCTGTGAGCAACAGAAACGTCTTCAGCTTTTACACTTCTGGCAAGTGATAAAAGGCATCTCTAATGACAACAGCCAGATGGAGATCAAATGACAACTGGGAGTTGATAATGGTCCCCAGCAAGCGCAGGGTAACAGGGTAGAGGCAAGGGGTGGCTGACAGGGCGTGTGGTGGTGGTGGGGGTTGGGGTTGAGGGGTGTTTCCTGGCACTGCAGCCCAATTCTGGGAGCAATGATGTTATCCATGTCAGGCACAGCCAGTTCTGAGGTGCTGCCGGCCAGCCACCTGCTACATTCCTGAAGCGTTTCAGCCAAGACCTTGCATTCCCTGAGCTCTGGCCTGTGTTAGTTACTGGCTACTGTCAGCTAACTAATGTCCCCTAAGGTGGGAGGGTCCTGATGTTCAGGCTGCAGTTGCTGATTTGACAGGTCACGAACATAGGAAGCCTTCAGAGGATAAAAAAAAATGTGAGGGCATTCTAAGGTGGATTTGGGAAAGTTATTGTTTGGTAGTTGAAGAAACACAGATGAGAAATATTTGCATAATAACATCAAGGCCAACTCTCTGGTACACAGAAATACCTTATTGACATGGTCAAATCTCTTCTCAAGAGGCCTATCTACATCAGAGAAGGATCTTGCATACTGGCTATAGGCATGGCTGCACTGAAATTCAGGGGAAGTTTTCTCAGTATTTTGGTTACCATCAGTGGTAGTCTAAGTGTTAGAGAACATAAATAAATTATGAGCATAGCATTTTGTTTAGATGAAAGAAACCAGAACAAATGTAGGTAGAATGGAAACTGTACAGAGGGTGTCATATCACTAACAGTGTATGGTTATGTGCCATGTACTATAAGTACTAAACAAGTGTAAAGTATCTCCGTTAATCTTGGTTTTGTTTGTTTGTTTTGTTTTGTTGTATTTTTTTAGACCCTAGAAAAAGAATGCTCTTTACTTCTAGTGCTGGAATTATAGCCATCTGCCACCACATGGGTCTAGACATCATTGATTTTTTTTAATTCTGTGTAAATAAGTATATTAGTTTAGAAGAAGCTTTCTTTATTAAAAATGTATTAAATAGGGAAGGGAAATACTCATGTCATGAATGACAATGAGTTTAAGAAAAGCGGACTGCAGACATCGGAGAGGACAGCCTTGAAGGCTCCTGAGAGCTCAAACCAAAGACATGAGAGCTATGGCTGGATTCAAGGCCACAAGTGTACAGCTTTGGGGGGTCACAGATGGGCTTGTTTTGATAGTTTACATGTAATATATAAACCCAAACTTCTAAAATGGGGTAGAGGGTCCAATTGCTAGAGATAATTAGAGACATGCCAAATTTACTGGACTTAATTCAGATGGTCATTAAACAAGAACCCCACCTGGCCTCAGTCGTTTTACCATCTGTTGTCTGTGGTCTCTGATGCTTGAGTTCCCACCAGCTCCCAGGTGTGGCCTGTTTATTAGGACACAAAGCCAAACTATACACCACAGCATTTGGTAACCAGACAATATGTTGATGTTAATGCAGCAAGCTGGAAGAGAGCTTCAACTGAACTCTGGATGTGGGATGGAAACTTTGAAAATCAGTATCAAAGCAGTGAAAAAAAAACCTGTGTTTTGAATTCTTTGAATTCTTTGGTGATTGAATTGTTTAAAGACCAAAACACTGTCTGTGTGTCTGTCTGTGTCTGTCTGTCTGACTGTCTCTGTCTCTCTGTCTTTGTCTCGGTGTCTGTGTGTGTGTGTGTGTGTGTGTGTCTTTTTGTCTGTCTGTCTGTCTGTCTCTCTGTGTGTGTATGTGTGTCTTTCTGTATCTCTCTCTCTCTCTGCCTCTCACTCTCTCTTTCTCTGTGTGTATGTGTGTGTGTATCTTTCTGTCTCTCTGTCTCTCCGCCTGTCTGTCTGTCTCTCTCTCTGTCTCTCTGTCTGTGTCTCTCTGTCTCTCTGTGTCTTTCTGTCTCTGTGTCTCTCTGTCTGTCTCTCGGTGGTGATAAGGTATGACATGTTTCAGTGACTGAAGAAAATACTAGAATAACAAAATTATTAAGTACAAAATATTAGAGCTGGAATAGATTTAGAAAACAACCTTCTTATTTCCAGTTGTGATCAAAGTGTGTCTCATGGGTTATGACTGGTGTGTGTGTGTGTGTGTGTGTGTGTGTGTGTATGTGTGTATGTGTGTGTGTATCTTTCTGTCTCTCTGTCTCTCCGCCTGTCTGTCTGTCTGTCTGTCTGTCTGTCTGTCTGTCTCTCTGTCTCTCTCTCTCTCTCTCTCTCTCTCTCTCTCTCTCTCTCTCTCTCTCTCTCTCTCTTTCTCTCTCTCTCTCTCTCTCACACACACACATACACCACATATGCACACACATCATACACACAATGTATCATACATAAACAGCATATACACATAAATATCACACATACAAATCATATACACACATTCCACACATACATACTCACAGACACATAGACACACACACTACACACAGACACATCATGTACACCCACAAAGTAAAATAAATAAATAAAAATTTTATTTTTAATTGTATGGCAGTTGGGGGAAGGTATGTGTATGTGAATGCAGGTGCCCCAGGGGGCTAGAGGCTTCAGACTCCTGTGAGTCTGTAATTATAGGCAGCTGTGAGCCATCAGACATGGGTGCTGGGAGCAAACAGGTCTTCTGCAAGAACAGTATACACTCTTAACTGCAGTGTCATCTCTCCATCCCCCACCCCAAATTATTATATTAAACAACATCTACTTAATATTTCAGAGCTTCTGTCTATCAGAAGTCTAAGCCCAGCTGCTCAATGGGAAAGAAGCATGGGAGCTGGGGAGAGGGTGTCCCATTCCTGGCTCTATAAGCCTGGCTAACAACTCAGGTCAGGGCAGTTTGTAGGCTCAGGTAGGCAGGGAACTCATTATTGATGTTTAACTAAGTCAACAATGCAGTGAACTGCCTTTTAAGTGTCTATGCTTATACCCATATGCAATTCCACGTCAGGCAGCGGCGGATCTGAGCCCCATTCCCTGAGGGTTGGTCCAGGCACTGCTTGCCTCCTGAGAAGAAAGTTTCTCACTCAAGGGTGGCTAGAGCACTTTGGGGGTGAGGCTTGTGGCTTGGACACAAAGCCGGGTTCCTAGCCTCTCCAGGGGAGGTGGGAAATGAGTTTCCATACCAGGTATTACAGTTAGCTCTTTTTAAGAATGAGACTGCAGGTCTCAATACACAGTGGAGACTTGGAAGGTCATGGCATAGAAAGCAGACAAACACCCGAAACCAGCCAAAAGGCTGTGACATGGTCTGTATTAGAAGGCAACGGAAACTTGGGCATTGCAAAGGCCTGTGATGGTACTGCAGTGTGACAGCTCTCTGGTCTGTGTGCCTTGCCAGGCAGGCAGAGGAAGTGGGTGGCCACCTGGAGGCAGGTTCTACATGATGCAGACTCGGCAGGTGCTTCCCCAGTGGACAGCACCGTTCTTGCCATGATGGAGCAGGTGACTCCACATGGCGGCATAAGGTGGGAAGTCCTGGAAGCCTGGCATGTTGCTCAGGACCCCTTCCCCTTCTTTTCCTAGAATGATGGGTCTGAGACTATTGTGGTGGAGTGAGAAACAAGCCAAACTTTACTGGTGAATGAGGGATTTCTAAGCCTTGGGCGGGAGGATGAATGTGCCTGAGGCGCTAGGGCTAAGGGTGCCAGGAGACTTCATCCACATACAGTACTCTGTTTACAGTAAATACCATGGGGTCTATCCCAAGAAGGAGAAAACAGTACTTGATTATCCTAAGTGTGAGGGGATGGCTTTGAGGACTATGTGACAAAACCTGTACTAGATCAGGTAGAGTGAGGACCCTGCTGAGAAAGAGAGTCTGCCTACATAGATTGAGCGCGAAACAGCTATCCAGAGAAGTCAGACTTCGACCTTATCCAGCAGAGTCCCACATCCACAGACAAGAGTGGCTCCCAGCTTCATTGAGGGAAGCCTCTTCATGCAAAGGACAGTAGTGAGGATAGACACTCATGGCTACTCAAGGTGCAGAAAATAAGCAATGGTTATGGGTCCAGCCTTAAGCAAGACAGGTACACCACCTCCTTTAAGCCTCAGAAATACTCCAGAAGAGAATGTGGGAAGTAAGTAAGAGCCAGGAGATAAGAATCTATGAAACACTATTCTCTAGACTCAATACAACTACTGAGATTATTACCTCTCGGCAGTTAGAGTTCTATGGGTCCAACTATGCATTGGAATGAGGGGACTGAGTAGGGCTCCTGGGGATCCCCCCCCTCACTGAACTACTGCTATTAACATACTCTGGGAGATAGGGAACTACTGTCTTTAGTTGTGTATCCACTGCTGAGAACACTAGTCTGCAAATTCACGGCCACACAAACTGCCTTGGTTTATCTCAGTGGATCACAAAACAGAGTAAATAGTCATGAGTGTAAGAGGTTTGTGAGGAGGAGTGTTGACAGGTGGTTGGGAAGAAGAGGGTGGGAGTGGTCAATATGTATTTTGTATATGTGTGAAACTGTCTAAGACAAATTTAGTTAATAAATTATTCATAACAGTATGTAGTGGTGTTAGTGGTCTAACCGCACAGGCCACTGGGTCTCCCTCTCTGAGTCACAGCCACTGTTTAAGTCAGTGTTGATTAGGCTGCACTCCCATCTAGAAGCTTGGTGGGGAAGGATCTGCTTCTAAGCCTATATAGGTTGTTAGAACAATTCATGTCCTTGTTAGTGTAGTTTGCTTCTTTCAAGCCAACAACGGAAAAAGATATTTAGTCTCTCCTTCAAGAAGGTCCAGTTCTCTTCTGAAGACTTCAACTGGTGTGGGGAGATAGCTGCACTGGGAAAGTGCTGCTCCTGTGAGCATAGAGACCTGAGTTTGAACTTCTAGGACCCATGTAAAATGCTTAGTACAACAGGGTATACATGGTTATCCCAGCACTGAGGAGGGAGAGAAAGGCAGATCCCTATAGCTTAATGGGGCAGCCAACCTCCCCTATGTGGTCAGCTCTGGGCCAAGGAGACACCTGTTTTAAAAAACAAGGTGTCTGGTTCCTGAGGTTGTCACTTGAACAGAACCCAGGCAGGCACACACATGTGCATCTACATGAATATGCACCCACATGACCTTCCCTATCTGAGTCAGAGCTGTTCAGGAGAATTTCCCTTTCTTTCATTCAGAGTCCACTGCCTAGGGACCTTAATTACACTTACAAAGTCCTTCCCTCTCTGCAAGGGAATGTAAAACCCTATTGCCATATTTTATCAGTTAAAGCAAGTCACAAGTTTTGCTCACACTCAGGAGCCGGTAGAGAATCATCACGGCCATTCTTGGCCTTTTCCCCAAGAAACTAAACCTTTATGTCACATTCTGCTTTAGACACATTTCTCATTGCTGTAAAGAACAAAAGTATACTTGACATGAACAAGGAGGGAAAGACCTGTTGTACCTCAGAGTTTCAAAGGCTCTGTTGATTGGGGCTAGTTGTAAGGCCATCACGGCATGGGAACACGAGGCAAAGGCTGCTTTCCCCCCAAACCAGAGTGGAGGCAAGAGAGAGGAAGGCAGGTACATCCTTCGGAAGCACACTCCCAGTTACCTACTTCTAGCTAGGTGCCAGCTCCTAACATTTCTGCTGTCTTCTAAAGTAGCACCAGTAACTGCAGACCAAGCTTTGGGGTAGGATGGGGTCGGGGAGGGGTGGGAACTTTTCATATCTAAGCCACAAGTTCAAAGGGAAATACTGATCCTAAGGAAAGACACATTTTTAGATGACAGTAAATCTTCTCCAAATAATATTCTGCAAGAGAAATGGAGGTAAACTAATAGGGTTGCTTTGAAGAAGAAAACAAACGAAACAAAACAAAACAAAAACCTTATCAATCCTATGCAGATAAACAAGAGCAACAAGAAATTGCAGCCTTATGATTCTATAACTTAGGGCTTCAGTTCTAAGCAGTAGAGAGTGGCCTGCCTCACACTGAAATAGCAAGCTCTTCCCTTTCAGCAGCGTTGGCTTCTCTTGGAATGAAGGAGACATTATAATCCTGTATTATAGAACCAGTAACAGGAATGCAGGTATGATAAGACTGAGGATGATATCACAAAGACTTAAAGATGCAAAAAGCAAAATAATTTAATACTTCTCTAGTATGTTTTCTCCCATGGCTTCCAGATGCAACCATTTGGGATTGTTATAAATATAATTAAAGTATCGTTCTAGTCTTCTGTAATTCAATACCTGGGACTATCTGGAGTATTTAAAAATAACGTGTGTGTGTGTGTGTGTGTGTGTGTGTGTGTGTGTGTGTGTGTGTGTGTG
>OU015744.1:135306574-135362943 GCA_907169655.1 Acomys percivali
GTGTGTGTGTGTGTGTGTGTGTGTGTGTGTGTGTGTGTGTGTGTGTGCATTCCTGTAATTCCAGCACTCAGGGAGCTGAGACAGGAGGATTGAGAGCTTGAGATCCTGTTAGAAACAAAATAGTAACTGTGCTGGCTAGTTTTATGTTAACTTGCCACAAGCTAGAACCATTTGAGAAGAGTGGAACCTCAATTGGGAAACTGCTTCCGTAAGATTGAGTTGTAGGCAAGCCTGCAGTGCATTTTATTAATTAGAGTCTTATTTGAGAGGGTCCAGCCCATTATAAGTGGTGCCATCCCTGGGCTGGTCATGGGTTCTATAAGAGAGCAGGCTGAGCAAGCCACGAGGAGCAAGGCAGTAAGCAGCACTCCCCCGTGGCCTCTTCATCAGCTCCTGCCTCCAGGCTGCTGCCTGGTTTGAGTTCCTGTCTTGGCTTCCCCAAATGGACTGTGAGATTCAGGATATGTAAACCAAATAAGCCCTTTCCTTTCCTAATTTGCTTTCAGCCATGGTGTTTTTAACCACAGAAAAAGAAGCCCTAATCAATACATATCGAGGTTATTGTGCTGAAAATGAGCACCTATCACTGTAATCCAGGTCTCTAATGTACAGCTGCTGCCAGGCAAAGACGCTGAGTGCAGTTGCCACTTCCAGCCATAATAGCCACAGGAAGGCAATGCCTGATGAGACATTCTGGATAGACTCAGCAATGAGGCAGTGTGACAACAGCTTGTCTGAGTCAGAGAGTATGACATGGATACTTTTGAATCCCAGAGGGCTCCTTCAAGACTTGGATAAAATGCCTCCTTTACAAAGCTAAGCATAGCATGGAGTATAAAGGAATAATATTATATCTTACTACTTTATACACGTCTTAAACTTCATCTAGCTGATTTTATTGGGGGCACTACTGTACTGTGTTTCATCTCAATAGGCATAAACAGTGTGTGTTTCTACTGTCCCATGGCTTCCATTCAGATGAGAAAGTTATGGGACTTTCAACATATAGCTGGCTGATGACAGTGAACCACTTTGTCTCCAAATTCAGTTGAAGTATAGGTGTTGTGGTTATTCTTAGTTGTTGGTTGTCAACCTGACTACAGATGGAAATCTAAAGCTCAAAAATGGAGAGCAAAATAGTGAGTGATTTTTTTTTCTCTCTTAGATTAAAATAGGATGATCCACTTCTAATCTAGATTCTGAGGCAGCAAAACACACTCCTTTATCTGGATCTTGAGGTGACAAGACACACTCCTTTAATGCGGGTCTTGAGGCAGGAAGACACACCTTTAATCTGGGCCACACCTTGTGTTGGAAGCCTATATAAGGTCATGGAAGAAGGGAGCTTTTGCCCTTTGCCTGCTTGCTCCAACCTTGCCAGCAAGACCATTCCTTCACTGGCATTAGAGCCTACATCTGCAGGATGCTGGCACATACAGAAGACCACTAGGACATCTGGCCTCATGGACTGAACAACTTCTGGATTCTTCCTGTTGATAGCCAGCCATTATTGGATTAGTTGGACCATAGCCTCTAAGTCATTCTAATAAATTCCCTTTATATGTGTGTGTGTACATATATCTTCATTAGTTCTATAAGTTGTGCTATTCTAAAGAACCCTAATACAATGGATATACCAATCAGATCATGAGGTCTTTGTAGCCAAAGAAATTGTTCAGTGCTTACATTTTTGCAGTGATGCTAAAGGTGGGCTATCTGAGAATTCCTGTACAGGACCGTAGGATCGTGACATACTGGTTAATTCTCAGATTCTTTTCCACTCATGACACCCACTGTATTGTTGAGTGTAGGACTTGTGTTGACTGTTTAGGACACCAAGCTGATGAAGTCATGGTCTCTGCTGTCACATGATCCTGTAATTCTTTGTCAGCTTGCGATCACAGTTCCTTCCAGAGAACTTCTAAGAAATGCCTAATGGGTGGAATGCCGGAGTTCTAGGGAACACAGTTCACCAACCCTCCAAATCATGACTCAGACACTTTTGTGTAATTTTGATTTTGCAAAGCTGAAACTGCTTTAGTGCTTGTCTGTGTTGTTGGTCTTCCTGGTGCTGGAACAAAACAGCTGATGGAGGCAGCTTAAGGAAGAGGGTTTACTGTGGTTCCACAGGTGCTCTGCGTCCAGTCCATCCTGCGAAGGCTTGACAGCCAGAGCTGCAGGAAGCTGTTCAAGTGGCATCCTCAGACAGGAGGGGGCTAAGAACGCCTAAGCTCAGCTAGCCGGCTTTCTTTTCCACACGGAGTGAGGTCTCCCAGGCCATAGAAAGATGTTGTGCGTGACCAGGTCTTCCCTCCTCAGCTAGCCTGATCTAAATGACCCATCACAGGCACGCCCAGAGGCTTGTTTTAGCGATGACTCTAGATCCCCTTAAGGTAAGGATCGCTGTTAACCATCACAATTGAAGCCTAAGCTTCAGCGTTGACATTTTGTCCCTGTTGCTGTTCTATGGGGGGCCAGGGATCAAATTCTGGGCCTGGAGCACACTAGGCAACTGCTCTACCATTGAGCTAGATTCCTAGGCCCAGTGTTGAGGAATTCCTTAACAAGCACATCCAATGTAAAGATTTAAGGTACAAGTATGAGATACACAAGCACCTCAGACTGAGTCATACACAGACACGCGTTCTTTTACTCAAACATTGTCTCTTGGTGACAGAGCCCTTAGGGATTGAACTAGAAATTCTACCTCCAATAAGTGAATTGCAAAACCAACCTATAACTTTCCCATTAAGTTAAGAATTGGAAAATACTTCGTCCACAAGAATAAAAACGGAAGAATGCAAAACTCACATATGCCTCTGTAAAATTTGCTCCTGTAACTCTAAGCTGCCCCGTGACCTCAATATAAGCACTACTAGGAATGTAAGCATCTGGAAGGCAATTTCACCACTGTGGATGACTCCAGTAGGTTCAGGTAATGCTTTTGTGTTTATTGAATAAGCTCAAAAGAAAGGGACTTTTGAACTATTCAGTAAAAGTCTGCGTCGAAATTTGCTTTTGAATTTGTAACTCCTGCTTGCAGTTATAAAGGTTTGCCTTCCACCTACAAGTTGCCATTATCTCAAAGGTGAAAGTTTAGCACACGGCTAAAACGTCCTATAGTTAGTTACAGCTTCATGAATCAGCCTCAGTATTTCAGAGTGAGATCATAGGCAGTGGCATACTCTTTTGTCTGTAAAGGGAGGTTCAGGGACCATCATGAGCACTTTGAACTTAGACCGTGGGTCCTGTGAGTGCTGTAAGTTGTCTCTCAGTTCTCACCTGATCAGAAAAAGCCTTCTTCAGGAAAGATTTTTAAAATGGTGAATTTGGCCCATTAGACACGTGATCGCCAGCTCCCCAACTTAACACTGAGTGGGCAGAAATTTTACCAGTGTTTTGAGGAAAAGTTTCCAACTTGGTACCGTGCCATCACTACACACAAATGTGCTGGGTTTTCTCTTTGGAGCTTCAAATTCTCACAACCAACCAAAACCAAATCAGACCAGACATCAGGGCACCAAAAAAAAAGTGTTACTGTGAATAAGCAGCTTTGCATGAAACTTGCTTATAAACAACACTTCTGAAGCAAGCTTTGCCTGGCACATTGGACAATTTAAATGTAATCTGCTTAGTAGTTAATGGCTAGAGTGGGGGGTGCATTAGCCCTGGAGATAAAATTTAAAAACAGCCCCTTAATATGAAACGACACGAAACGACAATCGAAAGATGTCCACAACTAGAAAAACAATCGGCAAGCTGTTTCAGTCCGAGCCGAGGACACTTGAACCGCTGCAAAGCCCTCCGCACCAGATGGCTCGCCACCAACTAGCTAGAGCTGGCTCTGGACCCCACCAACCGGGTTTCTGCACCACCCTTGTCCAGTGGATTCCCTTCCGCGTAGCTCCGCCCTCTTCCGCTCCGCTCGACCCCAGCCGGGCGGGGCCAGGCTCCGAGTGTCAAAGTCTGCTAATTTGTATGAGCCAATGGCCGGGCCGCATGCAAATGAGGTTGGCGGTGGTTGGCTGAGGGCTAGCCCCTTAACTCTGGAATCCGGCCCTTTGTCCTCCAGTGGCCCGCAGGCGGCTGTGCAGCGCTTCGGACTAGGCGAGAAGGCCGGCGGGAGCCGAGCGGGGAGGGTGGGCAAGCGCGGAGCGGGCGCTGCGCACTGGGAGGGGGGGCAGAAGCAGCCCGCGCCGCGTTGAGGGGTTCGCACTTGCAATATGACTTTGGAGGAATTCTCGGCTGCAGAGCAGAAGACCGAAAGGTAAGTGTGCCTGCGGACTCGGTGGCCGCTGCTCCTCCCGCCTCGCGGCACGGGGGTTACCCGACTGACCCGCTCTCGCCCTGCTCCTGCGTAGGATGGACACGGTGGGCGATGCCTTGGAGGAAGTGCTCAGCAAGGCTCGGAGTCAGCGCACTATTACGGTCGGCGTGTACGAGGCTGCCAAGCTGCTCAATGTGTAAGTGGCCCCGGCTGCCCGCGCGCGCCCCCCCACCCCCCCACCCCGCCTCTACCCCTCTCTCCTTGGAGCGTGTGCACTCACCGCTGCCCCCGCTGCCCGCAGAGACCCGGACAACGTGGTGCTGTGCCTGCTGGCCGCGGACGAGGATGACGACAGGGACGTAGCTCTGCAGATCCATTTCACACTCATCCAGGCGTTCTGCTGCGAGAACGACATCAACATCCTGCGGGTCAGCAACCCGGGTCGGCTGGCTGAGCTGCTGCTACTGGAGAACGACGCGGGCCAGGCGGAGAGCGGGGGCGCCGCGCAGACCCCAGACCTGCACTGTGTGCTGGTGACGGTAAGGGACCCGGGGCTGCAGCCCGGAATCTGCCGAGCTTGACGCTGATCTCGCGAGGGGGGTTCCGATAGTACCGAGCGTGTCTAAGCTCGTGGGTGGCCTCCAGCGGCAAAACACATCCTTGTGAGTCAGCAGGCTGCCGAGCTACCTCTGCATTACCTCGCGTGACTAACTCTCTGATTAGATAAAGCCAAATAAATTCCCGGCTCACCCTTCATTACGAAGTCAGCTTCCCTCTTCATTTGCTGTCAAAGCTAAAGATAGAAATGGTGTAAGAGAGAGAGACCCTCTCAATTCTCTGAAGATACTCTGAAGTGTAATTCTTTTCTTTGCTGCTCGGAGTTGTTTAAATGGGGTCCTCTCTGCCCTTCTCCCCACCCCTTAAAAATGTCTAGTGGATGGAGAGTGTTTTTAGAGAGAATGTGCTATCTAGGACTTAAGGTTTGTTTGTTTGTTTTTACTTTTGACTGGTGTAGAAAAGCGGCAAGCTGATTACTTGTGCTGCCAGTGAAAAGTGCTATTCATCGTCCAGGAAGATAAGAGCAGGCAGTTCAGCTGCCTGACTTGTGTGTAGCTCTCGCGTCGTGCACACGCCTGAGAATGTTTTTTAGAAATATTTTACTTATCACCCCACCAGGGTACGTGCTTGGTAGGATGGTCTTATGAACGACAGCCTCATGCAGAATGGTACAGACAATTATGCAAAACTGTGGCTCAGCGGGCATCACAGATGTTTAGACTTTGCCAAATGCTTAAACAGAATGTTCAGGTTTTGGGGGGGGGTCTTTAAAAAGTTGTACAGCTAGTGGCCCAAGCTGACCATTTCCTAAATTTGTTCTCAGAACCCACATTCATCACAATGGAAGGACCCTGCCTTAAGTCAACTCATTTGCTTTTGCCGGGAAAGTCGCTACATGGACCAGTGGGTTCCAGTGATTAACCTCCCTGAACGGTGATGGCCTCTGAGTGGAAATAACTGAAGCAGATTGCACTGAAGTTTTGAAATGCCTTTGTAGTTACCCAAGCAGTCACTCCCTCCGCTGATGCAAGGATTACAGAAATTGATGCCAAGGGGCTGAGTGAGTTCAACTGCAGGGGGGCTAGGAGGTGACTTTGCAGATGGAGAGAGGTGAGAAGAAATGAAGGAGGAAGCTGGGTTGAAACAGAAACCTTAGTCAAAAGGGACAAAGATTACATAGAACTGTGCAAGAAAGAAAACTACTAATTTAGGATGGTCGAGTTACGTTAAAACAAGCCAAATATTGCTTTGTTGAAACTTTAAATATGTAGCAATAGTTTGGGTATTCTTTTGGTCTTTATGCCCTCAAGTAAAAGGAAAGTAAAGAAGGTTAATCGTATTTTCAAGCCACAGTTTAATGTATTTTGATGAGATGTTAAACTCTCAGAAGTTTTATTATAAATTGTACTAAGTTATTTTATGATGTGAAAGGTTATTTATTATACTTTTTGAAGCACAATATCTAAAAATAAACTGATATGGAATAATTGTGTCATTTCTCAGTGTGTGGTTTGTCTTTTACAACACCGACTCTATTAACAGGCATTTTATTGAAGCTTTGCTTTACTTTACACTAGGCAGAAAGATGGGTGATTTTAGTGGGTTTGAGGAAGGGAAAAAGAAATATTTAGAGGTTCACTGCGCAAAGTCTGAATTACAATTAATTATTTAAGTGCTATAGTAAAATTGCATACAAAATGTGAAAGGAGAGAGGAGGGCTACCAAAGCCACTTAAAAGATGAACGTCGCTTTCACTGGGGAAAAACCGTTTTGTAGGGTTCTTATGAAATGAGCCTAATTTCTCTAGGTAAAGAGAAGAAAAGAATATTGCTAACAGTTACAACAGTTTGTGCAAAGGTGCGGAGGCCCGAAAGATCACAGGCTGCGTAGTCAGCAGTGTGACTCTGTGCACCTCTGGTGTCGAAAGATAAGGAAGAGATGCTAAGGCTAGGTGGGGGGTCAGTTCAGACTCTGACAGGCATTCTCGCATCAATCACCCTATGTATTTGAGCTGCCACGGTTTGCAGAGGCCTCGAACTGCAGAAGGAAGTAACATCCTTAGTGGTGTGGCTAGATAACATGGGGGTGTAAGGGATGGTTAATTGGGTGAATGGTTGTCCTACTGATGTAGGATGGTCGAGTCGGCTGTAAGCTCGTGAGTGCATTTTGTAGAACCACGGACAAAGGACTGGTTTTGTGATGGTTTTAGTTTCTTAGGGGCACTGTACCTTCGGCTGAATATTTGCACTACTGCTGTGGGGGATCTGGTCTGGCTATGTTGGAGGAAGTGGCGGAGAAGAAGGAAGGTTGGGGGGGAGACTTCAGTAGAAGCCTTCCTGCTGTGTCTGGTCAGAAAGCACCTGGTAGTTAACTGCAGCAGCCCGACCCCCCACCCCCACCCCTGTAGGCAGCACCAAGGAAAGCAAAGTTGCACACTGAAGACGAGGCCTGGCACAGCTCTAGTCTCCACGTTTCCAGCCTCTCCCACAGGAGCTCTGGAGGCCCCTGCTGTTTGACAGCCTTCCGTGTGAAGAGCAGGAAGAGCAGAGGAAACAACGAAACTTTTAAGCAGCTGCTTATCTTGTACAGGCCTGCGAGCCTTCTGCTTTTCCACTCTTAGAAACGTGGGGTTCTAGGCCCACAGAAGTAAGCCTTCTGCTTTAAGCCAATGTGTAAACCCAAACAACTGTTAACAGGAACATGTGCTTTTTTGCCATAGATTCGAGAGCAGTGACTTTTAAGCAAGACCTTTAGCCTTTTAGGATCTTTCAATCTGCATTAGCAACTGTTGTATCTCGTGAAATAGGATAACGTTAAACCAAGTGGGAGGAGTGGAGAAAAGCAGCTGTTGGCCGGAAGGAGCATGGTGGTGTCAGCCATGTCTCCATCAGCCCTCCCCCATCCTGATGCCTTCGTGTGTAAAATGAAGTCAACATTGCCCGTCTGTCTCCACAGTTGCCTTTTGTAGCTTTGTAATCTCTTGGAAGGATGAGCTGCTGTCTGGTCCATAGATGTACCTGTACAGTAGGTGCTGAGTTAATATTTGTTAAGTAAGTGAATGATTAGAAATCTTGAGTACAAACCCCAAAGGCTGTGGCCTTAGTGGTAGAGCATGTGTGAGATCGCACACTGATAATCTCTGGCACTGGGAAAGATAATTACTACCTGATACATGGTATTTGCTCAGATGATAGCAACAGGAAAATAAGGCCTCAGAGAGGGATCTGCTACTTATCATACATATTATTTAAAAAGGAGTTTGAGTCACTTAAATCCCAGTGCTTAGGGATAGAAAGTAGCGGGCTACAATCCTAAGATTACTCCATTTGTTGAACGTCTCAACAATAACTGCAGTTATTGTTCTGTTGATTTTTGTTTTGTTCTTTAATGACATAAATTAAACATGAGTTGAAATAGAAATCAAATTATGAGCCATCGGTGGCTTAGTAGGTGCTTGCCACCCAAAGCTTGAGAGCCTGAGTTTGATGTCTGAAACCCTAGGGAAAAGAAGAGAATTCACTTCTGAAAGTTGTCCTCTGATCACATGAGTGCGGTGACATGTCCAGGCGCACGTGTGTGCGCACACACACACACACACACACACACACACACCCCATTAATAAATAACATTCATAAAAATGTATGAAAGTTTATTTTGAAATAAGTATACAATTACATGTATAAAAATGCTTCTAACTTATGCTAATATTTAGCTAATTGCTTTGAAAAACTATTAAACAAGGTTGAGGCAGGAGGGTTACTTTGAGTTTAAGGGCACTGGGCCTAGCTTGGTATGTTCTTAAAAAAAAAAAAAAAAAAAAAAAACCCAAAGCAAACAACTGTCCTCCATACATGCAACAAGAACAAAAACTTTTATACATGTTCGGGGTGTACTGTTTGTTGAAAAGTGGTAAATACCTATTTTTCCACAGGTGACTTCACCATAGACTCAGTATTGCTTCTGCTTTGTCTGATTAACTGGGGTCTTCAGTAAGTTAAAGCTTTGTAATAAAAAGAGTCCATGAAAGTAACTAATCTATAATAAAATATTTCCTAAACTAAGAGGTATTATTTGCAGGAAAGAGCTTCTAGCTAGAAAATTCTAGAGCCTGCTTTATGACCTTACTCTAACTTATGAAATAATTGTTTCCTTTGCCTTCACCCATATGTGTTGTTTTATTCTTTGCCAGTGTAGTAAAAGGTCTGTTTTCTTCAAATGAACGAAGCTTGATGGCATCGACCCAACACCAAGCCAGAGTCCCTCAAACTATGAGATGATTTTTCTTTTAAGCGATTCTTATGTAAACATAAGAACTTTGAAAAAGTTGTATTTATGAAACTACCAGGAACTATGTATTGTGTGTTTACTATGGTCATTAGACTTGGCTGGAGAAGATACTTTGGCCTCAGGAAGCTCACAGTCCTAGTGGAACACAAAGGGCATTGATGTGGCCTGAAGCAGAGCCCAGCTACCTAACGCACAAAGGACTATTGTGGTAGTTTGAAGGGTAGAAGTTTCCCCAGGGCAGGTAGGATAGAATGGAGGAAAAGGTTGTAAGTTCTTTGATCAGAGTTAGCATTGTATTTTGCAAACAGCATAAAAGTGCTTGGCTGATGGATATGGGTATAATTCTGCTAGATGGTGCAGATGGCCTATGGGAGGGACCTCTTGGCACTAAAATGGTTATAATTTGTAAGGATGTCAAGCACATTCCTAAAATGGATTTTTAAATGCCTATCATGCACGTGGCACTGTGTTAGGTCCCAGGACTATAAAAGCAGCAGTGACTTAAGCTTCGAGGATGTGCCCAGTTTATTTGGGGGGAGGGGTGGTGGTGGTGGCTGTTTTGTGGTTTTGTTTGTTTTGTTTTATTTTTGGTGTTCCTCTACCTTGGCACTGGGTAACGAGGGAGGGGACAGGTCCACTGAAGTCGAACAATTTTCCAGGGAACATGAAGCCGTTTCTTGCAGGTGGTGGGGTTGACGTCATTTTTGGAGGAGGAGGCACACAGATCCTGGGCTGTGTGCAGCTAGTTCCCGGGGTGTGCCAACACAGTTTCATGGCAAGCACTTTCCCAACTGTAATTCACCAGCTCTCACGTTAGACTTACGGCGGTGGGTCCCATTACACTCCTCATGCTGCAGGTGAAAAGAGACTCCGATTTCCCCCAAAAGCGTATTGTTGGTGAGTAGCAAAGCCAGGGAACATCTTGTCTACCGATGGTAGGCGACGAGGCAGGAAAAATTGAAGAAGGCGCCAAACCATGATTTGGTTGAAAGGCAAGCTTTTACCGATTCAGTGATGGGAAGCTCCTCAAGATAACTGGTAGAGTTGAGGCTGTGTAACTATGTTGGGAGGAATGAGGACCTTCCAATGTAACACTGCCCTTCCCTTTGGCTATCAGACTGTGGAGACAATGGACCCCCCAAGGAACTGGAATTCCCCCAGGAGTGTCATGCTGAGAAGCAAAGGGCTGGCGCTGGCAGCCAGCAGGGAAGCTTTGTCACACCATGCTGAATACTTGCAGGACAGAGCTGGAGGCAGGAGCCAAGACAAAGAATGATGTGTCAGTGATGGGGAGGGTCACCCCTTGACCAGGACTGCACATTTCTTGCCCTCAGTTTAATGGAAGCCTCATGCCAAGACTTAGGAGGAGGTCGTTAAACCTCTTATTTATCCTTTTGCCCAATTTGACCTCCTTTCTCTGCATTTCACCATTGTTTCCAATTTCCTGCCCAGGCTGGGTGGTTGAGTCCGGCTAGTTAGGACTAGAGCAAATCCAGGGACATTGGGGCTGTAGCTCAGTGGTAGTGTGCAATGAAAAAAAAATCTATATGTATATAGATTATACGTATATTTATAGAGCACAATTGAGAGAAGAGATAGGATATTATCATACCACGAGAGAGCATGGAAAAGATGAAGCCATGACTTCCCGCAAAATCCTGAGAAGTTAGAGTGCGGCCAATTGAAATTTTATGCACACAGCATTTAACAATTAAAAAAGTAATAAGTTGTAGAACACTGAACCCTGAGTACCCTTCTATTGTCTTTTGACACTTTACTGTATATAGAGCCCCCCCCCCCCCAAATAGCCCATTAGATAAATTTGTTAAAATAAAAAGGCAACAATGTCCTGGGCATTCAATTTCTAGAGGCAGGCAGTGCGGGGCTAATCTGCTTCCTCCTCACCAGGGGCAGCCTGGGAAGCACCCACTTTATCACTAATCTACCTCTGTACCAAGTGCTCCCTTTAATTCTTTGCCTCTCATTTGGGCCATCAGAACTCTATTGTTCAAAATCCACTGTTGGTACCTGTACTCCCAGGGTTCTGGAGACTGAGGCAGGAGGATTGTTACATAGGCAGCCCAACATCCAGGGCTGAGCACAAGCACTGTGTTAGAGCTTGTTCCATTAAGGTTGACTCCCATGTGGTTTCTGCCTGCAGTCACCAGACAACCTTCAGACCAGCGTGGTATGAAGGCAGGCTTGGCAGATACCCCCAACAGCAGCCCTTTGCCTGTGCGATGTGATGGTTAGAAAGCCTTCCGGGAAAGGGTGGTGCCTGACTTGAGGCACCAAGTCTCACTGGGATCCTGTTAGGAAAGAGGTGGGTCTCTCCCGGTGCTGTTTACCCAGGCATAGGTATTAAGGGAGTAGAGACAGGCACGCTGGAAAGGCAGAGACACTCTGAAGGCTTTGCATGCCTGCTGCAGCAGTATGGACTTTGCTCTGCAGACAGTGAGGCAACTCAAGATTACTCATTTGTTTCTTTATTTATTGACAGGATCTTGGATAATCCTTGAACTCAGTATTGTAGCCAAAGATAGCCTTGAACTTCTGATCCTCCTGTCTCACTCACTTCCCAAGTGCTGGGATTACAGGTGCATGCTATCACACCTGGATTGAGGATTTTACACCCTCTTCCCCTGCAAGAAATGTCCAGATCTGAATGTTTTCTGGTTCTCTCCTCTGAAATAGATTTAGGTGCAAGCTGGATCTCATGCTAGGCAGAGGGCTAGTTGCTGTTGCTGCGTGCACTTTACCGTTCTTTGGTGCTCTTCACGGCAGCCTCAGGGCAGACTTGTCATGCTCACGGGACCTATCCTCCTGAACATGGATTGGGGCTGGTGAATGTCACTTTTCAGCCAACCAGAGATCTTCCTAATGTTAGGGTCTGGAACTCACTGAAGAAAACTCCCCAGACTCAAGTAGTATGCACACAACAGAGAGCTTGTTCTGCAGAGAATTCCAGCATGCTTGGGTTGTTCACTCATACAAAATGGCGACTTGACCCTGGTCAAAGGCATGCAGATCTTTTTAGAGGGAACCAGGGGACTTCTAAGAGAGTGCGCTATCTTCTAATTTTATTGGGTGGACTAAGGAGGAATCACAGGGGGCATAAACTGATAGGCTCAGATCTTTCCCACATGCATCTCTCTGGGACCAGGAGCATCTAGTTAGATGATTCTGACTAGGATTGCTGTTGTAAGCCAGCATCTGAACATGACTTCTGTCATGGGCCATTTAGCAATGTCCAATCCTCTCATTAACATCTTTATTCCAGGGGAGAATTTCTTCTGGTGTTACCCAGTGGATAGACACATCCATCATTGCTGCCTACTCTAGAGACAGAGGCCGTTTAAGTCTAAGGGACAGGGAAGCTGGGGAGCAGAGCTCTGAGTTTAGATCTGTGGGTGAGCCCAGGCATTTTCAGTCATGTGCTAGAACCAGTTTGATCTGCAGCTAGAACTGGGTAAATAATAGCAGCTAGGATGTAGGACTTTAAAACAAAAACTAGGACAGTCCTAAGTAAGTCAAGACACACTCCAATGTTGGTTCAGCACAGGAGTCTTTCAGAAACCTGAGAAACGAGGGGATGGGTTTGAGACATCTCTGGGAGTCAACAGGCATGAGCTGGTTGTTAGTTTAAGGAATGGGAGGTAACTCTTCAATATTTCTTCAGCTTTCAGATCAGGCAACTTAGGGATAACAGTGCTACCAAGCGAACTCTGGGGAGGAGAGAGCTTAGCTTTGGACTTATACTTTAGTTTTAATGTGAGTGTTTAAAAAGTCCAGTAGAGGGCTGTCAAGATGGATCAGGGCCCAGGCTCTGTTTCCAGTACCACACGGCAGCTCACAAGCATTTGAAACTCCAGTCCTAAAAGATCTAACACTGTCTTCTGGCCTCTATGGGCACCACACATACTTATATCCAGGCAAGACTCTCATACACATAAAATAAAAAGAAATAAATCTTTTTTTTTTTTTTAAGTCCAGTAGGGCAGACATGGTGGCACATACCTATTGAAGAAGTTAAGCGAGGAGGATCACGTGAGCCCGAGAGTTCAAGACCAAACATGTTTAACAGTGGGATTCCCACCTCAGAAAAAAGTAAAAGAAAAACCCAATACCCCAAAAAAAGAACAAAACCAAGGTTGGGTGTGGTGTGCAGATCCATGACCCCAGCCCAGGAAGACAAAGGCAAGTTCTAGGCCCACCTGACACACACAAAAGGATTATGAAATACCACAGGGGCCCAGCAGAGCGGGAAAGCAATGCAGTCACATTTCTCCACTATAGTATTTTGTTCATTGCAATTATTTCCATGACTAAAATGTTCAGACCCTCTTCAAATTTTCTGCCAACTGCCTCTCACCCACACATTCCAGTACAGCCTTGGCTTGACCCTAACTTCTTTTCTAGCTGTCTTAGCCTCTTATGCTTCTGTCACAAAGATCTGCACCCCAGGCTTCTTTGAGAACCTAAGCATACAGTATTTTCACTGTTGAGCCTGTCTCATGGTTGGAAAGTGAAATGTTCCTTATAGGCTCAGGTGCTTAAAATGCAACGTCCCTAGCTAGTAGCACTGTTTTGTGGAACCATTAGGAGCTGGGTCTAGCTGGAGGATGTGGACCCCACAAGTAGGATGCATGGGTGAGAGCCTGGTCCCCCTGCTCTGCCTCCAGCTCTTTCCATGCGAAGACATAACCAGTGCTAATACCTGGGCAGCCACAGGTAACTTCCCCACCAAGACAGTATCCTTTTAAACCCTGCACCAAAATAAGTTCTTTTTTGCCTTAAAACCGCTTCTGTCACTGAGTCCACAATCCTTTCCCTCATCTTCACCAAAGAGGCTCTACTCATCCTTCCAAGCGCAACTGATACTTCGCCCTCTCCACAGAACTGCTGCCAATTTCTCCAGGCACAGCAACAGCCAACAGAGCTTTTGCCACGCTGGGTAGTAATTTCTCTCTCCATCCTCCTGCCCATTCACCATTATTTCCAAACAAACTCTGATGCAACTGACCTGCCTGGGGCAATGGGGAATGAAGAAACAGTAGACACGAGTACAGAAAAGCCGGGGTGGGTGGGTGGGCCGGGCTCTCTGATGGAGATGCACCAGTCACCTGGAAACTCAGTGCGTTTATTACATACAGCTGAAAGAGGCAGGTTAGCTAGTTAGGCAAGGGGTCTCCGTAGAGGAGTAGTCTCAGGCTGCAGTCATTGTGAGGAGGAAGCTGTGGTTCTGGTTCAGCACATATTATCGGCATCCATACTGGAATCAAGGGAAGGCCTTGACATCTCCATGAGTCTGAGACATTGGAGTCCTTAACAAGACCATGCTCATGGCGTTAATACACATTTAAGCAGGACTTCATCTGTTCCCTGCCAAACTATCTTTGCCTTTCGGGGGCTTATCTAAGACTGTATCTTCCATTGTGCTGCCTTCCTAGTGGTGGCTCAGCAAATGAATGGGTGAAAACCAAAGGCCTTGCCATTCACGTTTGACTTATAAGAAAGGCCTTCAAAGCTGGGTGTGGTAGCGCACAACTTTAACCCCAGCACTTGGGAGGCAGAGGCAGGAGGATCTGTATGAGTTTCAAGGCCAGCCTGGTCTACAAAGCAAGTCCAGGACACCCAGGACTGTTGCACAGAGAACCCCAGTCTTGAAAAACCAAAATAAATAAATAAATAAATAAATAAATAAATAAATAAATAAATAAAATTACAAAGTTTTTGAAGAACTTTAAAAAATTCTATTACTTACAGAAAATTAACATTGAAAATGCCTTTCTGTAATTAAGTTTTCCTTAGAAATTCTCTTCAGTCCTGGTAAGATGTCCATAGCTGAAATACTAGGACACGAGGCTTCAAACAGCTCTAATAGTACACAGCACACTCATTCTTCAGAGCCTCCTCTGGACTTGGCTTCCTTTCGCCTTTCTTTTTCCCCTCCAGTGCAGAGCACGAAGACCTCCCATTACCACAAATCATGCAGTCAACTTTCCCACACTTGGGGAAAAGGCAGCACACATGGTGTGCAGAGGATAAGCCTTGCTCTGGGAAAACCACCTTGGTGACTATATAGGTTAGTTTATGACTAGACACAAGCTAGTGTTGTTTTGTCTGAGGGGACACCAATTGAGAAGATGTTCCTACCAGATTGGCCCGTGTACACACTTGTAGTGGGTTTTCTTAATTGATGATTGACGGGGGGAGCGCCCACCTCACTGTGGGTGGAGCCCCGCCCCCTGTGGTGTGAGCAAAACAGTAAGCAGGGCTCCTCCCCGCGGCCTCTGCATTGGTTCCTGCCTCCCGGTTCTGGCCCTGTTTGACTCCTTCCCTGACTTCCGTTGGGGATGGACTGTGATGTGGCTATCCAGACAGGGAGGGCTGTAACCTCCAACAGCAGTATCCTTCCAACACATGCTCACCTGCCATTGCTGGCAGGTGCCTCCTGCCCATAACTTAGGGTGGGGTAGGAAATGTTTCACCTGCCACGTTTATTGTCATACCCTTTCAGTTTTGTCATCTCCTCTTTAAAATTTTACTAAATTCCTCTATCATCCCTAGCACATCTGTCTTCAAAGAGACACAAAAATCTGTGGGAGAGGGTGTAGCAAGGATGAGAAAAGGGAAATTAAAAATCAGCTTTAAGGGATTTGGTAGCAACTGGTACAAGTGGTTGTTGGCCTTGGCCTCACTCTCATGACCAGAGTACTGAGCACCTGTAGTCCTTACTGGACAGTCTGAGGACCTTCTGTGCCACTGCGCATGTGTGGTGGGGGTGGGGCTCTGCAGAGGTGGGGGCCCTTCCCTTGTAGATCTACCGTATTGCCTGGGGCTGGTAGGCTGCTTCCTTCTCATAGCTGTTCAGAAGCAGCTCTGTGACCTTCATCACTGCAGAAGGATTACAAGGGCTGGGAGTAGAGCATCTTCAGCAACTGTAATGTTACCTGTTTTCATGGTCACAGACGGAACTCAGGGTGGTGTCAATCCCTAAACATCTCATAAACCTCTTGGTTTTACAGGCTAGATGGTGGTGTCTGGGAGATCTACCCCTGAGCGTGGAGTTAACTGTCTCTTCCTCACAGGATTAAAGCCAACCCAGTAGTTGTTTTGTTTGTTTTTCTGCTTCTCAAGCTCCAGCACATGTATCACATTAGTAGCCCTCTTAGAAGACTTTGTGTGTGACACTTGTCCCTCCCTGAGCTCCCAGAATGCCCTTTCGTGACTCATGGTCTACACACGGCGCAGCAATGATGGAGGAGTACCAGCATCCCACCTTCCTCACACCAGACCCTAAGGCTGGCGAGGCCTGGGGAGCCTCGTTTACCTGTGTGTCAGCCGCACCCGGCTCTCAGGAGGAGCTTAGAGAGTGCCAAGCGAATGAAAGGAAAAGGGAAGACAAATGGCCTTTTATTAATTTATTGAGCAAAACACGGGAAGGAGTCCGTGACGCACTGACCAAGTACGTAAAGCAGGGTTTTAATGACTCTTCTCTCACAGCTGTGAACATGTTGGCAAGTGAAAAAAATGCTTTTATTCTTTCCACAGAACAGAGTTCCAAATAGCGGTCACAGTTTTAAAATGGTTAAGATGCTGGACGAGTAGCCAAATAATATTATCAAATAACAAAATCTCAACAACAACTTAATCAAATGAAATTTTACTGAGACATAAGAGAATATGTGTTTGGAGTTAACATGGCTAAAAATGAGACATTACAGAAACCAAGTCTGTAAACCTAGCAACAGGCACTATATAACATAAGTGAATAGGTGAGCACACAATATAGACAGACCAGTATCTGAAGAAGCTTATAGCACCAACACACTGGCAGGACCAGCAGAGAGGCAGGTCACTCAACCAAGGCATCTGGGAACAGGGGAGATCTCAGCCACCATCTCCTTCTACCCCCTGGTGACAAAAGGGGGTGCCTGGTCCAGTCACCCAGCACAGGACTTACCAGACTGCCAAACACTGGGAAGTGCTCTATTCTACTTGATTTGATGTATTTTACTCACAAATAGGCTTACAATGAAAGAAAGCAACCAACTTCACGGAATACTTCAGCATTACATTTATTTTACTGGAAATGACTCTTGGGCCTGTGCACGGATACACCTTTAACACAGATTCAAAGTGATGGGCCTGAGAGTTCTATTTTAGTGGTAAGCTGGTAGGGAGGTGGTACCTGAACAGATATAATTTGGCACATCTTTAAAAAATGTTATTTTATTGTTATTGTGTGTGTATGTGTGTGTGTGTGACCTCTACACTGAGCATGTAGCAGTCAGAGGACAACCTGTAGGAGTCAGTTCTTTTCTTCTACTTTTCACATCGTGGAGATCAAACACAGGTTGTTGGGCTGGGCAACAAGCATCTCTACCCACTGAGCCATCTTGTTGAACTCAGTTTGACACATCTTACACTGTATAAACAATGAATCAAAATTATTAACTTACTGGTATACAATTTTCCCCATGGAGAGTTTAAAGATCAGCAAAGTATAAAAATAATCCAAACACAGAAAAGGCAGATCAATCCTTCCCGTGAAAATATTTGATACTTTTTTTTCCATATGGTAAAGAACTTAAAACACATGATTTCAGAAAAACAAAATATTTAGCTACAATCCACAGCTTATGAACTACCTGCTATATAAAGTTAAAAAAATATGTGTGTTTCTTCAAAATGCTCTGGAGTCACAGAATACTGTGTATTCTATCTTGCTACAGCTCCGAGGCTTAAAATGGACAATTTTATGATGGACTATGGGGATCAGAGTATAAATACTACAGTGCTCAGAGGAGTGTCAGTTCAGACAAAACAGATTGAACATACAGAAATGAAGCCAAGCTGTCAGTGTAGGAAAGAAATCCTACTTGGGACTTGTGTTCATCATGATCGTCACAACATACTGCTGCAGGCAGCTACATGGCTTCATACATGAACAAAGACAGATAAATAAGTGACTTCTGTGTGTCATATATATGTATTATATTTAATAGTCATATATTTTCACATAGCCGTCTCACTGTAAGTAAATCAACATTTGGCTAGTGTTTTTCCTCTTGGGTCCAGCATCAAAGGATCTGATTTTACTTTCATTGTGAGCATAGCTCAGATCTGGTTAGGAAGTTACAAGACATTAATGTTTCTAACCAGTGAAAAGGAAACAAAATCTCCAGGACCTCAAGTTCATTTCTTACTATTAAAAGCATATTAACAAGCGTATGTTTAAGTATGAAAGGATATACTATGTTTGCTACCAATAGTGTGCACATGATCGCATAAAAATATTCTGTAATAAACTGCCTTATAAATATTTAAAGGAACATGTTTAAAATTAGAGTGGATATAAGATTAGTGTTCTGAAACTATCAGTAGAAAAATATACTTGTAAAAAAAGAATGTTCCATTAAGTGTAAAAATTGTCTTTTTGGTGTACATTTCCATTTTTACCTTCTGGAAGGTAAAAGCTTTCTCTCTTTCTCCTCAACAGGTACCTTAAAATGCAGCTGGAAACTAAACAACAGGTGAGAACAGGTTGTGGGCAGTGCTATGGCTTTCACATGCTCAGTGCCGAGTGCTGAGCAGGTGGGTGATTTGGAGAGATAGGGATGTCTCTGAGTCATTTAGAAATAGTGCTGCATCTGTTTACCATCAAGAAGCACGATGCCCAAAGCACAAGCCTTACATTAAATTACATTAAAAGATATTTCCTTTTTAGGGTACCCTGTACACAAGTAGGGGAAATTCTACAAACAATTCCTGGGGACTATATCCCTTTTCAGAACACTTTTTAAAAATCCTTCATTAGTGAAGTCCTTAATGAACTGAAAGAATGAATTAAAATATCACAGGCTTTGTGTTTGGTTTGGGCTTCTAAGTGAATATTGTAAATGGACCTTCGCACTGTCAAAGTCAAGATACATTCTTGGTCATGGCAGGTTATGTGCCTCTGGGATCCTTACTGGATATTGTTCGGGTATGTGGGGTATTTTCATGATCAAAGTTGAGGACTTCAATACCAACTGCTATAAGCATTGTGGCTGTCCTACAGAATGCAAGCCTCTTTTTGGAAGGGTCTGTCCCCTGACTGGTTTGTGAACATGGTAGTGACGAAACTGCAGGCATCTGCAGAGTGCTTGAGTGTGTTCCCCACTGTGTTCCCCCAGTTGAAACTGGGAAACAGGGAATGTCCCCCTGAAAACAGCTGCTCTAGCAGCAAAGGACAGGCACCATGCTGGCAAGGAGAAAAGGAGAGGGTTGCCTGCAAAGCTGGGCCCAAGAGAGCAGCTGTTTTCACCAATGTCTGCGCCCCTGTTGGCTCCCAGTTCATTCCTGCACTCAAGCCAGGCATGAGGTGAAAGTTTCTGAGGTGGCCATGCCAATCCAGCAGAGATCATGAGCCCTGTAATACAGCTGCCCAGGATCCTCCCAAGGAGGCCTCTTCCCCTTTCTTGGCCTCAGGATCACAGGAGTCCAAATGACTGATATGAATTAATACTTCATCAAAGGGCTTTCAGTTTTAGCCTTAGATTTTTAATTAGCACAATTATTATAGACTAAGGGGCCCATATGATTCCAAGACAGGAGAAGCAACAGCATCAGCTCATTATAATGAAGATGATCTTTGCAATGTTCTTTCATTATCTCTTTTTTTTTCTGTACAAAAATTATACAGAAAGAATCTGTTATTCTACCTACACACAGTTCAGGATAAAGGTATGAGCCTGAGGGGTTGGTGTTGCAGGAGGAAGTTTCAGTGTGGTTAGTGCCAATATGCAAAGAGAGATGACCATGAACACCTGCCTCTCCAGACCCCCCGTGTGGGGTATAGGTTGGCATAAACCTTATTAAGAACATAATATAAAGGTTTCGGACAGAAGTGATTCTTGACATTTTAATTTGCCGATGCTTGGACAATTTCAGTCTTGACATATCTTAATCAATTATATATTATAAAGACAAGCTTCCCCTGCCCCCTGCCACTTTCCTTATACAGTAACCCAATATGATACCATAGTTACCAAATAGAAAAGAAGATAGTTATTCTGTATTAAATCAGTAAAGGGCAAAGAAAGGACACTTGGAAAAGAGAGACTTTGGGGTCTGTTGCTCCAAGAGAAGGGCATTTTAGTTACTAGCTGTGGTTACCGGGTATGCCGAAGGCATCTCTTCAGGTTGCTGCTGTGGTTTGCATTAAGAGGCGAGGGGTGCTTCCCGGTCCACTATAAGATGATGCAGGTCTTCTTATCCTTGAATGGGTTTTCGGAGGTTGGTATGCCCATCAACAGAGGGTCGCTCCGGGCATGCTCCTCACAGTATGACATCAGGTCTGCAGATGCTTTTGAGACCTGACACGGACACAAATAAGAAAGAGAAGACTTTACGAACAAATGTCAGGGGTGGATCTGAAGCCAATAATCAGTATCATAGCATGGCCTTCAGCCTGATTGTCAGGAGCAAGGAAAACCGTACCTGGAGGGTAAGACCTGTCTTAACCAAGTGATCACATGAGGACACCTCACTGGGAAGCCATCAAAAACATTAACTAGGAACAGGCAACAATCAGTCTCCATTCTCAGTGGTGGCAACTCTGTGAAACAAGCTGCCTAGATTCTCCGTAAAACACACTATGGGTTAAATACTGTTGTTATAGAAACCTGAGATGCAATACTTTTCAAGTGGCTTAAAGAAAAAGTCCTAGTGTTTTCTGTATAAATGTGGAGCAAAAGAGAGATATTGTGGGAAAATAAAAGCATATGACATTTTACAGTGCTCAATGGTTAACAATGTAAATAAACTGCTGAGAGATCATGGTGGAGCAAGTGCACAGCTCAGTGGGTAAAGGGTCCTGTTGCCAAGCCTGATGACCTGAGTTCTCCCTCCCGGACCAACACAGTGCGATTAAAAAAAAAAAAGTCTCCTAAAAACTGTTCTCTCACTTCTACATGTGAGCTTTGCTACAGACACACAACACACATGCATGCGCGCGCACACACAATCATCCTCCATCTCTCAAGAAGAAATTAGTTATGAAAAATAAAAAATGAGCATTTGGACATTCACCATTTCTCTTTAGTATGAAATGTTTCAAAACAAAAGTTAGGGGCAAAGAAGGAAAGGTGTGTGGAGCAAAGGAAGTTACATTTTAGTTTCTATCCAAGAGAAATGAGGCTGGGACACAGAACAGAATTAAGAATTGAATTACGGAGCCTACCCTTGAGTAGGGTTTGAGATTTACTGTCAGTGACCTAGTGTGGGGAAGTGAGACCACAGTACCAGGAAGGCACCGTGCCTTTCCCTGCTGTGGCGTGTGGAACTCTGCCTCCTGTCAAGGGAGTTTGGAGTGATGAGAACAGAGCCCTGAGGGCCATCACAGGAACCTTGAGATGTGCAGACAGGTGACAATCTCCAGTCAGGTGATTGCTTCAGACTCAGGAAACAGCATTAGTCATAATATTCCAGGACTCTCATGAGCCAGTCCTCTCAGGACTGAAGGGAACACTTGAAGGTCAAGATGCCTAACAAAACATATCTGATCTGGAGATAGCATCTCTACTGAACCTGGGGCAACAGAGTGGTCGCTGAGTGACGCACTGAAAGGCAGACGTTTCCTGGAGGAACATTCAGACTGACAGTTGACTTGTAACACTTTGATAAATTCTGGGAGGATGTCAAGGATGTTAATCAACTTCACTAGGAATCTTGTAGACAGTCAGGCAAGGCTTGATCACACTCGTTCCGGAAAGGCAAAGCCTTCCAGGAAGTCTCGTCTAGGGCTTGACAGAGGGGCTAGCTTCAATAGCTGGCTCCTCAGCTGTTTTGGAATCACATCTGTGCTGGGTAGGAAATAAAAACTAAAATTACTGTCAGCCTGCTTGGGAAAGGCCTGGAAGCAAGCAAGCTGCGGATGGCTGGCTGTACCTTCTCTGGCCTGTACTCCAGCCCAGGAAGGGCGGGGAATTACCCAGAACACACCGTCAGTCCTCTGTCACGTACCTTTATTCTTTCGATGGATGCTTCCAATCTCAGCTGCTGCACAGTTCTCTTGGCCTGGGCGGTGCTGTTGGCGCTTGCTGTCTTGCTGGACATCTTCGATGATTCTTGTTCTCCGAAATCTGAAGAGAAAGTTTAAGAATGTGAACAGAACTTTCTTTAGGTTATCTGAACCTCTGTTAAGATTTGTTACTTGAAGGGGGACTGGCTGTATATCCCCAACCATCACAGCCAGAAATGCCCCACAGCCATTCTGGTGATGATGCAGATGTGCCAGCCTGCCACTCATCTGAGTATCTGCAAAACCTTTCTGCAGAAATCGAGCACCAACCAGTTTAATCTACGTGCCCCAACATACTACAGAAAAGTGTCCTTTAGAGAACTTTCTAAGAAATAACACTTGCAGTAGTTGAAGGGCCTACAGCAAAAGGAAGCATCTGCCAGCAGAGCATGTTGCTGTCACCACAACCCCCATTAACAGAGGCTCCACTTCATTTCTATTAGCCTGTTGAAAAACTCAAGTCACAGAAAATGGAGAGAAAGCCTCCTCTAAAGAACTCTGCACGCAGAGCAATTGTTAGGGGTCAGCAGATGTGCAGTAAGTCTAAGACTGTTGGCAAATAAACAAATCTTTAATTAAAAAAAAAGGGGGGGCAGGGGAGAGGCTGAAGGACTCTCCATGATCGATCTAAAGTAAATGTCAAATGTACAAAAGCCTGAAATAGGGAAATGTTACCATCCCTTTCTGCCCTATCCTGGTGGCCATGACACTGCCCACCCTGTTCCCTGGCCTCACATATTAGAGGGTTGATCTTCCTCCCTGGTCTGAGCCCTTGGATTCTACACTGCCCTGCTGCTTTGTCCACACAACCACCTCATGCAAAGCAGTAGAAAGAACCTGGCCCTTGAGCTTTGACCTGTTTGCTTAGCCAATGGCACCATTTGAAGAGGAAGACAGGCCCAGGGCAGGCACTGCCTGGTGCCCCTGCCATATATGGTTACGCTCATGCCTAGAGTAGTGGCAACCGGAGAAAAAGGCTGAGCTGGCAGGAAGGTGGCAGTTTCATGACTCATGGGAGCAGGTGGGCAGTAGGTGTGCCTCCCTGGCACTATGTGAGGACTCAGCAGTCTAGGGCACCATGGCGCCAGCAGCAAACCCAGGCTGACTCATTCTTTGGGAGAGCTTGCTGCTGCACAAAGCTTAGACTGGACAAGGTATAAACCAACAGTAACAGAGACTAAGTGAGTGGACGAGAGACACAGATGTTGCGAAGGGCTGAGTCAGTGATCTGAGAGGGCTGGACCATTTGGTGTCCATTTTTACACATTTGTATAAACCAAAAAAACACTCAAGAGCCCCTCCCCCCACCCCACCCCCCAAACTAAAAGATAGCCCTTCAATCCGTGTGCAGGACTCTGTAGTAAGCCTTGGTGTTGGGCTTGTCACCAATGCACAGTAGCTAGTATGGGGCCCAGAACAACCGTGTTCCATAAACTGCAGCTGCTAGTATTGGAATCCCCTGTACCTGCGTTTCCTACCTCTTCTCCTAGCTGCTCGGTGGACCTCAGGGGTTTTGACTGATTTGGTCGGGGCAGCAGGGCCTGTTAGAACAGGTCCTCAGGCATTTCTGACACATTGGTATGAGGACAGAAGCGAAGGGGTGATGACAACCAACTGATGACTGGAGCAGTAGGAAGCCCCTCAGGACAGAGGTGCAGGAGCCAAGGAAGTGTACAGCAGGGCAGTGTGGCCTTGCTTTGCCTGAAGCCGTAAGAGACCTTGATTCTACACACAGACTAACAGACTCTTCCTCACATACCAGTCACGTGGCCCCGCCCCAGAGAAAGAGGCTTAGGGTGTCCCAGTAAGGCTGGGGGTAGGGGGTAGGGATGGGGGTGGGGCACTGCTCAACACCCAGTTGACTTGGCCTATAATCCTTTAATGTACTTGGGCCAGGGTCTAAAGCACACAGAGTGCAGGGCCCTGATGCAAATTGGTGGACAAAAGTCTGTCCCTGCAGCCTGGGATCCTGGACTCCTTTTCCAGCTGCTGGCTGGTTGACTGTGAGACCATGACTCCTTTTCTGAGTGGCCTGTGGTTTGTGGGGTGCACCCTTAGGGGCTCTCTATGTTCCTTTTGCCAAGCACTCTCTTTTTCTCAGCCTTCAGGGTGCTGTTTCTAGGGCCAGGGCACATTTTCATGGAACTGTAGGAAAGGTCACACAGAAACAACATCACTCATTGCTACTACCTGTGTGGCCATCAGCAAAATAACCCACAGTCTGACTCTATTTGTAAAAGCCTGGGGAGGTTCCTCTTCCAGTGAAGATACCTACAGAGACACATGGAGGACTTCCTCCCTTCCCTGCTGTGTTATAATTGTATTTAAACCAACTAGCTTATAAGCCAAAACAAAAGAAAAAAAAAAAAAAGACAAAACCAGAAATACACAATTCACTATTGCCAGCTCTGGCCTCTACTGCTTCTTTACTGGACCCAGTCACACTCACAGCTCCCTGTTCCCTTCCATGGGGAAAACCTCGCAGGTTGCCAGGCTCTAAAGTGTCCATACAACACTGGAATTTTCCTTTTTCTTTCCCACTCTTCCTTTCCTCCTTCCCTCCTTTCCTCAGTCTCCTGGCTGCGAGCCATCCTCCCAAAGAGCTGGAACTAGAGGCACGGACTACCATGCTGGCCCTAGCAACTTCCCCATCCCCCTTTTGATGCAGGGTCTCAAAAGGTAAGTATCTTTTCTTTCCCCTGAGAGAGGGACCTTCCAAGGTTTTTATTAATAGAGTCTGACTGTGGATAATTTGCTAATGGCCACACAGGTGGGAGCATGCTGGTTCAGGCTGGCCTTGAACTTGTGGGAATCCTCAAGCTTCCCTCCCAAGTGTTGGAATGATAGGCTTGAGATGTCACACACAGCAACATGTTTCCAATTAAGCACTGCTGGCACTGGGCTAGGTGTGCAGAGAATGGATGGAGAAGGATACAGCGCCTGCCGGATGCTTTCCTTTTCTGCTGCAGGGGAGGCCAGCCCTGCCACACTGCTTGTCACCCTTCTCAGTCTCCCAGCTCTAGTGGAGTTTCTCTGCAAGTTCCTTCCTATCTGCTGGCACAGGGATAACCCTACCTAGGAAACTAGTTAACACACAGAGATGAAAGTGTTTCAGCTTCATTCTTAAATACAAAGTCAGTTCAATGGGTATGTGTGGGGGTGGGGGGGACGGACTGTGGGCGGCCCTAGAAAACGGCCACTGGGCTGCTGGGAAGGAAGGGAATCTCAGAGCAGTGTTTTGTTCTTAAGGAGAAATCAGATCGAAATTTTATAATTTTAGGTAGAGAAGCCTCTTTCAGAGATACAGAATTCTACTGAGTTGCCTCAAATGTAGACAAAAGCTGTGGCTCTTCAGTACTTGGGAGGAAGAGGGCCTTTCTGGGGCTGGGGCTGGCTAGAGATGACCTTCCTCCTTGCAGATATTTTGTAAAACCTCAACTAATGTCCTGGGGCAGAGCAGGACTAGGAGACTGGGGAAAACACCCACAAATATCTCAGTTCGACTCTGTTGGGCAGGAGTGCACCAGCTTGTTTTATCCAAGCATAAACTCTAGGGCAAACAGCACCTGGCCTCCTCATGGAAACTGAAGCCCAGCCTCCCCCCCCCCACGCTGCTGCTTTTATTCTCCATTTTAAGAAACCTCCTTACAACCCAGCCCGGGGTTATTACTGTGGTTTTAAAGGTGAGGTGACCAGAAGGAGGAAGGCTAGCTTCCCGGTAGGCCGGTCTGTGTGCTCTGTGCAGCCTGCGGGACTTTCGTGTCCAGAAGTCACCCTTCCCACCTGCCTCACAGAGAGGGCACCATTCCAACTAAGGTGACTCTGCACACTGTGGGCATCACAGAAGGTTCCACTATGTGCCTCTTCACTGGAAACACCTTTGACCCTCTGTCGACCTGGAACAGGGGCTTGCTGGCCACCTTATGTTTATGTATTACTACCTGGGGCACAAGACTTATCTTGCCCACAGCCACAGAGGGCTTCACATCCGGGATTTAGCAGGGAACATTCTCTGTGGCTTATAGGCAAGGGGGAAAGTCAACACTGGGGTGGTGGTGGCGGTGGTGGTGGTGGTGGTGGTGGTGGTGGTGGTGGTGGTGTGTGTGTGTGTGTGTGTGTGTGTGTGTGTGTGTGTGTCTTGAACCCCATTCTGCCCAACAGAGCCAAAACTCAAGAACTCGAGGCCATCTGATGAGACCTGGCTACTGCTTCTTTTCAGCTTCATACATGAGCAACACAATGGAACACACAGAGCATTTTAGCTATCAAGTGGTTTGCACTGGTTTTGACGCTATGGTTTGCCTTAGAAATTCCTTAGAAATTCCTAGGAACGAGATGGTCCATTAAGGGAATACAGGCATTTAAATCTGTGTCAAGAGGACCTGAGCCAAAGAGGAGAGTGCGCATAAGAAGTGTCACTGAGCACACTCTCAGCGGAAGGAACAGAGAAGCCTACAGTCTGATTGACAAGTCATAGTGGTCTGGCCCAGAGCTAATCACTGGGGCGAAGCAACTTCCAAGAACAAACAACCCTCTGTGGCCGTAACAAAAGAGCAAGCTTCCCTTTACTCCAGCTCTCTCTGAGTCTTCTGTAAGAGAGGGACAAAGCAGACTTGCCTTCTAGGACTGTGAGAGATCGGACACAGATACCTGCTGTCCTCAAAATGCCACATGTGTGGACACTACTAAGTGCTGGGCTCAGCCCTGTGCTCTTGGTGTGAACCAGATGGGGAACTACAAGGCTACGTGGTCACATAGCAACAGCTTCCTAATATGGCTTAATAGGGGTGATGTGCAGTGCCGGCGGGTACAGCCCTTCATCCTCATGAGCACTTACCATTCATACTGGAGCCTGAAGTCTCAGGCCAGCCTCAGATGGTGTCACTGGCCCCACGTGCACTGCACAGTGTGTTTTAACTTCAAACAACTGTCACCCTTTGAAAACGAGATCTCAGCTGGGCACAGGGTGGGGGTGGGGTGGGAGGTGCGTGCCTTTAATTCTAGCTCTCAGGAGGCAGAGGCAGGCAGACAGCTAGGAGTGCAAGACCAGCCGAGGCTACACAGTGAGACTGACTGAACAAACAACAAACAAAATAAATGAAGAAACAAACGAACAAGTGAACAAAAATAAATGGAAATTTAGAGATTTCACTCTAGAAAGATGATGTCTAGAAAAACTGGGAAATCCTTAGCTGGATCTGACGGGCAGCTTCTCCTTTGACATGCAGTGGTTTTGCTGCTGTTCTCCGTGCCCTGGACACGCAGGCCCAGGGCAGCAAGGTCTCACTCTTCCTCTTCCCAGCAACACTGTTGTGTAAGACCGGTTGAATGTTTAAGCCTCATTTTTCTCATGATGAGAAAAGGGGACAACACTACTTTCTTATTTCAAAGGGCTGTTAAGATATCAGATACAATCGTCATTGTGTGTAGGGATGGCTCAGTACTGGGATGCTTGCTTATTATAATGGAGGCCTTGGATTCAATCCCTACAACTGGTGGAAAGCATGGAGATTAATAAATACAAAGAATGCTGTGTGCTTAACACCTCAGCCCTCTTATCAGATCTTGTGTGGTGTTCCTACTGTAGTTCCTGGTGCCTGGCAGAGTTCTTTCCTCTTCCTGGCATACTTTATTGCACTGCAGGGCTGGAAAGCAATAAACTAGATATCTCCATGTTAACAAGAGGAACCGTGTTCCCCACCCCTAATTTCATATGTGGAAGGTCTAACCCCAGCACATCAGAATATAACTATATCTGAAAATAGTATCTTCTATGAGGTTACTGAGTTAAAACGAGACCATGAGAGTGGTCCCTTATCCCATGAGACAATGTGGTTATGAGAGGGGAAACTTGGGTCTACAGGTTCTCAAAGGGAAGACAGGTAGGCGAAGGTTTGGATTTTGGGTTTCTAATCTCCAGAAACAGAAAAAAACAAACGTCATTGCTTGAGGCCCTGGCCTGTGGTAACTGGATAGTATTCAGAGCACACGGCCACACCTAGGTTCTCTTACCACCAGAACAGTGGTCAAAGTATTGACCTGGCAGACAGGAGTGACAGGAATTTTTGCAGACAAGGAAGTTGGAGGGCAGGCTGCTGTTTGAGGAGGTAGGGGGTGTGGTGTCCCAGAGTCTAGTCATCAATCAGTTACAGAGAGGCCACATGGCATGGCAGCCTTCTGGTTCTGCATTCAGTGTGGTTTGGAGTCCTTTCTAGGGACACTAGTGACAGCCTGTTCTGCTGTTCAGAGATTGCACAGGTACCTCAGTCTGTCTTAAGACTCTGCTAAAACTGCAGAGCGTGCAGTTGGCTGTAACTGAAACACATCACACAGAATGATTAACCTACTGCTAACAGCTTATAGATGAGCTATGACTTCTATTTCTGCCCTGCTATCACTGCTGACTACCTCAGACTCCTAGACTTCAGTGGAGGAAGGACCGAGTCTTAACAGTCGCCTTCTCTTTTTCCCAGCTGAGGTTATGGGTTGTGAGGCCAAGTGAAGCCAAGCCTGTGGCCAAGCTGTACATGCCACTCGGCTCCTGCAAACGGTTGTGCTGACAGCTTGTACAGAAGAAAAGGAATGGAAGCAGTAAGGAAGCCTGCAGGAAAGCAGGAACACACATTTTGTATGGAGAAGATACATCATCTAGAGATCTCTAAGAGACATTTACACCGTTCAGAATCAGCCAGATGAAAAAGAGAACATCTCTCTCAAGGCCTCAGCAGCGCTCACCTGTGAGGACTTTATCAGACATCCATCTTTGGCCTTTGCTTTGTTTTTGTTTTTGTTTTTGACACAGGGTTTCTCTGTGTATCCATGGCTGTACTAGGACTTACTCTGTAGATCAGCCTGGCCTTGAAATCACAGATTAGCTCGCCTGTGCCTCCAAGTGCTCAGAGTAAAGGTGTGTGCCATGAAGGCATGTTTCCAAAAAGCAATAATAAAAATAGTAAGTTAAAATGGCTAATTCTGACAACCATTTGCTGAGTACTCTGTATGCAATGCACACACCATTGTACTTAATTTTTTTTAGCAATGTCAGGGGTTCCAACCTTTTATCACTTCTCTTTCACAATTGCTGCACCAAAGTTTAATATATTATAAATACTTTATATATATATCCATATACATAAGACACACACACACACACACACACAGCCTAAGATCATACACGGTGGGATTGTAGCTCAGGCTACATGACTCAAGATGTTATTGTACAGATAGGCATCACCTGTGTATGGTTTGCCCTGAATAGCAGAGTCGCGGATGGAGCTGGCAGAAAGGAGTGGCATGTATCCACTAGCCTCACTGCATAAAAGGTGGCACTGGTCTCCATTCAGGGGCTCATTCCCACAGCTGGTCCCCTCAGCAATGTGAGCAGAAGTGTGGCGTTGAGGGAATTTGCAAGAAGGGACAAGTTAAGGAGAACAGGACACCTGCCCCAGACCCTAGGCAATGCTACTGCTAAGGACTCAGACGCCTGCAACATCCCGTGAGCCCTGAGATGACGGGCAGGAGCCAGGAGAATTAGCTGATCTCTGTAATAGTCCAGTGGGCAGGAGCTTCTGGGCCCTGGCAGTGAGGCCCTGGCTTCATGGAGTATCTAAGAACGCCTGAGGTACACGAGCTTCAGAAACCTGGTTCAGGAGGTCTGCAACAGGGAATCAGACAATTTAAAAGCTTCCTCGGAAGACTATCCTGAAACAGCAGTAGTGATGGGCAGACTGCCTCTGGCTGCTGCCCATCTTTATTTCTGCCTGGAATTAAGATGGGTCAATTTAGGAGAATGTTGCTTTCTGTCCGCGCATGACTTTCCAAAGCTCTGACTAAGCCCTGAATGATTCTCTTTTGGTGACAGTAGCCTACAGGGTTGACTTTCTTCAGCATGCAATTGGTCTATTGGTTGACATTCTTCTTTGCTACTGAAGTCTAAGTTTGTTTCCAGGACGGACACTTCCTTCTGGAAAGTGCCACAATGCTGGACAACCTGTGCTTGCCACACACAGTGTTGTGCTCCCATGCAGTGTTCCCCATCTTCAATGCATGCACTCTTAGGACCATCTTGGGGTACTGGTGCAGCAGAGCCATCAAGGGCATTTACTGTCAGATAAATTGCCTGACTCCTCACGGGAGAGACGATGCAGCCATCACCCATTTCACCAATACCCTGGACCTTAATACCCATGCCCACATTGTCCACAGTGACAGGTAAAACCCAATGAAGTGGTTTCTGTCCATCCACTCTATTCCTTTCTCAGGAGGGAACACCTCCACTGTCCTGAACACTGAAGCCTTTTCCCTTGGCCCTCCTTTTATTTTAGACAGAGATCTGTCTGACAGAAATGTGAGCTGACATTGTATTTTTTTAAGGGCCACACGAGAAGATAGAAAATAATTATTATATTTAATTATATATAATATAAATATATATAATTAATATTATATCCAATGCATATTTAGCTTAATGCAACACATATAAAATTACTGAAATAGTTTATATTTTGGGGACCTGAGCCATTGAAATGCACTGAATCTTAATTAGATAGTGGCATTTGAGTGCTCAATAGTACTCACTAACACTGTATTGGCTTCAGGCAGTTTCAGTGGGCAGAGTAATCTCAGACTAGGGCAATCTCAATCCTCCCAAATGCTACTCAGACAAATTCTATTTTCGTTTTCCCTAGTTCCTGGCTTCTGGTTTAGCTTAACCTAGGCTCTCTGCACCTCAAGCCAGAGCTGCTGTATCATGCCTGTATCAACACCTTTGTCCTCAACTTTTCAGTCTCATCTGGCCTGACCAGTACAGTCTAGACTCAGCTAATACCTCTGAAAAGTTGACTCAAGCAAGATCCAGGGGTTTCCCAAGGTACCCCTCAAAAAGTCCGAAGGTTTGCATTCAAGGCCCTCAAACAAGTCTGCATCCGTAATCAACTCCTAAGCACAAAAGAAGCTTGTTCCTATATAATGTGTACCAAAGGCCAGGTACCAGGTGACAGACACACTACAGTCCTAAGCCATCACAGTAACCTGAGGAAGGTTCCATTTTATTTCTAGTTTCATGGGTGACGTCAGGCATGTGCCAAACATCAGACAGCTAAAAAGCTGTTAGGATAAGATCTGAGTCCAGACAAGTTCATTTAAGGATTCAGGCTCTGAATTTTTATTGCTACACAGAGGCAGTGTCCCCGGGGTATAACACTGAAGTCCCTGACTTTGTAGGTTGTGTTTTCAAGTCTTGAGCCTCCATTCAAGTTTTCTGGCAGCTTCTTGGCTCTATTTAAATTTTCTCTGGCTTTAGAATCCTGTTTAGATTGTTATCTTCTTCAGGGAACACTTCCCTAAACTACTTTTGCTTACAGCAGCTAAAACCTTTTATCAATTAATTCATGATATATGCTTACAGATCAGGAGCTCAAGGATTCCTGAAGGCCTGACTCATGCCTGGAAAGAGCACGAGTAACTATCTGCTATCCACTGCGTATTGTTACGTAACTGGTTTTATATAAACACTGTAGTATAGCGACTACATGTCTTCATTTCCGTATGCCAGTGACCGTCACTGGCGCTCAGTGCTCTGTGCAAATACAGGTGTATTTAATATTCCTGGAGGCTGGATTTATTATACCCGTAGAAACCAAAGCTCAGGAAGGTTTCAGAATTTCCAAGATCACAAAGGTATAGATTTTAGGCCATACTTCTCCGCCATAAATTCTACATCCTGACCATCTTGTTTCACCTTTCCCCTCACAGTGACTAACGCAGAGGAAGAGATCTCCATAAATACCTGGGTTACAGTAAGACATTACAGCACAGAAACCGTGATTAGCTACCATGAAGGCATCATGGGGTGGTGGTGTTATCGGTGTTGGTGTTGGTAGTATTTGTATGCCTGATACTTGTTATCTTAGCAACAGGATATGGCTTGCTGGCCGTTCCCACAGGTATCTGGAAAAACTGCCTATTCTGAGCCAATGAATACCCATTGCTATGCTTCCTTGAGCAGACTTTAGAAGCAACGGTGGAATTCCCGCTTTTTCGTTCTATTTGATTAGGACAAAAAAATGCTCAACTGCAGTTCATACACAGTGGTGTAGCACTCAGCACCCTCCCTTTTCTGCGGGGCCATGCTCAGCAAATGTTTATTGTCAACATGTAGAACAATGCTTATGAACAAGCTTTATCTGCTACCTAGTACAGCAAGAAACTATCAACCACAGCTTCCTCCTCCAGGATGACGGAAGCCTGAGACTGGCTTCTCCTACAGGAACCTCCGACCTAAACTAGCTATGTCTACCTCCTTGTCCAGCTGTATACAGTAAGCCTGCCTCCTAGATGACGATGCATAACGTAAGTAAGATTCAAGCCTGTGCCCTCCACGAGTGCGAGCATGACCCATCAGATCCCAGCTTTTCTGTACTGTGTCTGTCTGTCCTTTCTTCATTCCTGTGTCACCCCCAGTCAGGCCAGTCTCTGAAGCTAAGCTTTTCTGTGTTGGACACTGTGCTGAAGGCTTTGTATCACGTTTTTATTTACTCTTTACAATACCCCTAAAAAAGAATTACTGTGGTTTCATCAGTTAGCATTTCTCTTGGGAGTATAAACAGACAGTGAGCACTAATGACAGCCCCAAAGGGTCCACACGAAAGCACAGCTATCCTGGAGAGACGGCTCAGTGGGTAAGAAACAGCACTTGCTCTGCAGCATGAGGGCTCAAGAGGTTTCAGTGAGAATGGCTTCCACGCTCCTTGGTTTGAATACTTGGTCCTCTGTTGAAAGTTTTGAGAAGAGTTAGGGGTGTGGGCTTTTTGGAGGAGGCATGTCACTTGGCATTGGCTTTGGGGTTTCAAGCACCTACCCCAATTCCCTGTTAGCTCTCTCTGCCTCTTGCTTTCAGGTCAAGATGTAAACTCTCAGCTGTTTCTGCACAGGACCATGAGTTCCACCCCAATTCTCTGAAATGATAAGCCGGACTAAAGACTTTTTAAAATAGATTACCTTGGTCATCTTGGTCGTGGTGTTTTGTCACAGCAATACAAGAGTAACTAAGACAAGAATCTAAGTTCAAATCCCTACCACCCAGGCTTTAAAAAAGTCCTTAGTATTGACTGTGTGTACCTTTAACCAGTAGTCAGGTAGATCCCAGGAGCTCTTTGGTCAGGCAGCCTAGCTGAACTGGTGAGCTTCTGGTTCAGTGAGAGACACTTTTTAAAGCATTCAGGCAATGAGTGGTAAAGACTTGAACTGGCTTCCGCTTGTATACACACAAGGGTAAACACAGGCCTAGCCCTCCCTTAGACTACTACAGATGACACACACTACTCTAATAATGGTGGGACTTCCACATCGCTTAAGAGCAGTTCTCACTGTTCCATATGGTGGTGGTGTCCTTACACATTTGTGAGAGGAAGGAGCCACAAAGGCTAAGGGACTGCACTGAAGGGTCCTGTAGTACAGTGGTTCTCAGTCTACAGTCTCACTCTGGTACCAGCAACCTCAGGAACAACTGTGGATTTCTCAGGAATGGAAATCCTCAGAATCCAACCCAGTCCTGCTGAATCAGGTTAGGAGTGGACCCTGTCAATGTGTGTCCTAGAATCACCCACCCTCAACTACTCTAGGTGAGGGTCTGGAGAGACAGCTGCGTGGTTAATAGCTCAGACTACTTCTCTTGCAGGGTCTCTGGTTTCAGTTTCCATAACCAACGCTGAAGGGCAGGGGAAAGGTTTGCAAACCCTTAAAAGTCTAGCTCCGGGGGAGCTGATACCCAGTTCTGAACCTTGTAGGTACCCACACTCACATGTGCACACACCCACATACACACATACACACACACACACACATAATTAAAACTGAAGAAGCTAAAGTCCCCAGCTGATCCTTTGGTCCCTAAAATCCAGAAAGTGCTCACTGTCCTGGACAGGTGCAAAGCAAACAGCAGGAAGATCTGCCTATGAAATAGAAGTTGTTCTATTTCAACAAACTTGGTCATATTCCTGATGTTATCCTAGAACTAAGCCTAAGATCAGAAGCACAGCTGTGCACAGCCTACAGACAACTTGAAAGGTGGCAGGGACTTAAGAGTGGTCTCATTAAGGAAGGGGGCAGAATCCCACTTGCTCAAGTTGGGGGCTTCACTTATTACCTGGGATAAAGGTCTCTGACCCAATACCTGAACCCAGAAACTTTCCTTTGTAGCCACACGAGCAATTACGAGTTGGATCTATCAGCCTTCCTGGGGGACTTAGGTGCTTTGTCCTTTTGTACCACCCTGGCTTAGCAGAGCAGAAGGTTGTTTGTAAGCAAACCCTAGATGCTGTCTACAGTGTAGCTAGCTAGTCTAGCCCCATTGCTGGCCAGCTGACAAAGAGAGAGAAGCCTAGGATTCTAGCCTTACGGACCTAGTACCTGGTCCACCTTAAGCCAAGGACATGGCTTCTATCATGCTGCTAAGCAGATGGGAGCTTGCCTCCTCTCAAGAGAGCATCCAAAACCAAAACCAAAGACCAAGCCCCCTCTCCCCGCAGTGTGACAACAAGACTCTGCTGCATCCATTTTTAATGATAGGGGACATGTGGCCACTGTCTTGCTTTGAATAGTGCCAGCACCTTGAAGGGGCGGGATAAATAGTTATCAAGGCACAGGCTGGCAGGGCCTGAGAAGACTTTGTGCAGTTCAGAGAAACTGACAATTACCAGCTGGCCCTGAGCATGGCCAACAGTGCACATCGGCTACTGGACTGGTGGCTTATGCTTCTGTCAGGATGGACATGAGGGGGACTGTAAGTGGGACAATGAAACATCCAAAGGCCGGATTTAGGAACTTGGAGAAAGGGAGTGGCCAGTGAGGACTTGGGCAGGCTGAACATACAGGTGATTGAGAGGAGTCAATCCTCAAAGGCCTGACACGAAAGGTGGAGATGAAGAGGGAGTATGAATTTCAAAATGGTTACTGGCAAGAACAGCAGACAGCAGCCTAGGGTGGTTTTCCTAATGAATGGGGCCACCAAAGGTTTCCTGGCACAAGCGTCAGGCCTGAGGGTGCTGATGGGAAGATGAGTGAAGGAGCGTTAGAGGGGGTGAAGGTGGTTGGTTGTTTGGAGACAGGGCCTTACTCTATAGCCCCGGCTAGCCTCAGTCTCACAGAGATCTCTGCCTCCTGGATGCTGAGATTAAAGGCATGCGCCACCAAGCCCTCCAGCTTCTGGTATCGCTGAGGCGGGGCCAGAGCGGCAATTTCTCCATGCACCTTCGTGCTGCTCTTAGCTTCTTCTAAGCAGCTGCCTCAGTTCCTGCCTTTCTAGGCTGAGCTGAGATGAACAGTAACGACGTCATGTACCGTTCAAAGGACGAGGTAAGTTTGGTTGCTCCCTGTCAAACCATACTCCGTCACCCAAACCCAAACCTACTGCTGCAGTGCTGCACGGACAACAACAAACCCACCTAGAATTCTTGCCACCGGCAGAGCAAGGCTGTCCATAGCATTTGTGAGTGGGCGTTCTCTGAACAAGCAGTTTCCAAAAGGAAGGAACGGGCATCACACAATATGAAACTGGAGAGAGAAGCATTAAGCAGGGTCAGGGGCTCTGCCGAGAGAAGCGAGGCGGGGCAGTGAAGGTACGACGATGGACAGAGGCAAAGCTGTTCTAGGGTGGCTGGCAGCAGTGTTTCTGAACAGAACGCTGGGGAGCCAGGGATAGAGTAAAGGTGTGCGAGGAAGTCTTTGTAAGAGCTGAACAGATGAGCTCAGGATTGGGCTTAGGGGAGGCAGAGGAGACACCTGGAAGACACAGACATGGAAAAAGAAACAGCAGGGGGCTTGAACTGAAAGCAGAAACAGAAAAAAAAAATGGAGATAAAAGAGAAGTTAAGGTATAATTTGTTCACCAGGCATGGTGGCCCATGCTTTTAATTCCAGCTCTTGGGAGGCACAGACAAGCTGGGAGGGTGTCACACCACCGATGGTTTTCGTCCAGTGAATGCTTTCCCAAATGGATCACCCATTAGACCAGGAGGTTAAGATTACAGAAACTATTTAGCTCTGATTCTCATCAAATGCCTGTTAGGGACCAGAACAATAACCTCCTAGATTAAATCGCAGCACTTTTACATAACTTCTTGTGTGCGCTGAGGGAAATCCTGCTGCAAGTCTAACGTGCACCTGCCGTGCATGTACTCTCAGGACTTCCACGCTGGTGGGCAGGAAGGTGATGCTTACTGTGATCCGGCTACAGGCTAGCTTGGCTCCTTCCACGTCAGCACTTTCCCCTTCCAAATCCAGGGAAACCCTCTTCTGAAGCTGTGAACTCTGGAAATAAAGGAGGGATGGAATACTGTCTCTGCTAAGGAGCAGAGGGAAGGGGCAGCGAGGACCAAGCCTAACTGTTACAACAGCAGTCCTGTTACCTACTCATGTCACTGTAGAGTGAACTAAGGTTTCCTCATCAATAATGCTCCCAGGTTTAAATGGGATGAGCGAGGTCACGGGATGAGCAGGATCTAGCTGTCTGTGAGCAAACAGGAGCTTCCGCTGGTTGAAGCAGATTCTGCCTGTCCTGGGGGCGTTTTCAGAGGTTCTTTTATATTGTGGCTGATTTTTTTATATTATTATTATTTTAATTTTTACTTTTACATATACGTTTATATTATTACACATGTATACAAAAAACTACATACAGCAAGAAGGTCCATGAAACAATTAGGAATTATATAAATGTTACATTCATAGTGTTTTAGCTATTTGTGTTTGGCAACCTTGGAGAAAACTTCTTTCCTATCTTGGTGAGTCTATGATTCTGAATGTAAATCAGTATTTATCGTATCTCATCTCTATCAACCTAAAGGCATCTTAACCCCTATACAACTTAAGCTTAATTATAAAAATAAACTATCTGGTCTTCAACCCCATCAGAGACTTGAGAAGGAACACTGACTAGAGGAGGGTGGTCTTCGGTCAAGGCTATATGAGTAGCTGCACTCCCCTGCTAGAACCCCTGAACAAGCCACTGTTTTTATGAGGAGGACTAGTCAGCATTCTAAGGCTGCATACCGGGTACTTATGCTTTCCTGGGCTAGAGGGAGTTGGCTATACAGAAAGACCATGCCCAGGTGGAAGCTGGGAAACAGGCCTGGCTGTCAGCAGGTTCTGCAGGGTGTTCCATGTCCTTTTCTCCTTTCCTGTTCTTGTATTTCTACTTCAGAAAGCTGGATAGAATGCCATCAAGAGACTTTATAACACAAAATGCTTTCTTAAATATTATCTATATTGGACAGGGTCAATTAATAACTAAAATTTGTCTAAATTTCCTTTTTTTGTTAGACTTGTAAGTACATTTTGAATTTAACATGCAAATTTATGCTAAATTCAGATTTTATGCTAAATTAATTTATTAAAGATACTTTAAAAATACATAAAAACAACAACAACAACAACAACAATAATAATGATAAGTATTATTTGCCTCAAAAAATTATTTCCTAGGCTATCAAGGACCTCCTTCTTAAATATTAGGTATATTCTCACTTTCAATAATTTCACAGGGACAGTCAACAGGAAGTGTCTGTTCTCCCCTTTGCTTGGCTTGGATATTGTGAGTTGTGGCCCCTATGAGGATCATCTTCAAGAAGCATGGCCCCAATATGGCACTGCTATGAGGTAGAATCTAATGAAAGACCCGTCAGTGATGGGGTATGTCTCCCTTGGAAGGGGCTGATGTAGTTCTCTCAGGATCCTGGCTACTTCCCTTGGAAGCAGGCTGTTATAAAACAGCAAGCCTGGCTTCCTGTCTCCCCTGTGATCTCTTTGCATGTATCACTGCTACTGTGATACCACATGTTATGATGGTCTCACTTGAAGCCACACATGAAGCACAAAATACCACACTTCCAGGCTTCAGAACTCTGACTTAAATTTTCTTTATAAAGTACCAAAGGATACTGAAACATAAAAGACAGAATTAACAACCAAGTGTCTAGAAGCATATTATTACCAAGGCTGCCTTTCAGAGTTACTTAAGTAAATGCCACGATTCAGTCAAGTTCCAACCTCAGCCTATACCTGTAAACTGAGTACCTGGGATAGAACCTCATTCAGGTGCATTCTGGGAAAGCTGTATGTAATTTTGATGTAGACTCCTCCTTGAAAGCCATATGCCTATAATAGTGGCTCTCACCTTTCCTAATGCTATGACCCTTTAACACAGTTCCTCATGCGATGACCTCCCCTCAACCATAAAATCATTTTTATTGCTTCTTCATAGCTGTAATTTAGCTACTGCTATGAGTGCTGTGCTTCCCTATGGTGTGAGGTGACCCCTGTGAAACGGTCATCCTACCTCCCAGAGGTTGTGACCCACAGGTTACAGAGTGTGTGCTTACCAGAGTAACAGAAAGGCACCTAGGACACTGTGTCTTCAGGTTTCAAACAGAGCCTGCCCTGCTGCCTGTCTCTAGACACAGCTGTTCTCGAAGACGTGCCCTGGCACTGCCTTCCCATCCACATGCGCCCCACCACTCCCAAGGGATGCCGAGAAGCCCCAGCTGGGCGCACAGCTGTCTCTAAGTCCAGAACGTTACTCAGACGATTCAGGACGATCTTTATCTCACCACAGCTACGACTCATAGTTCTGTTTCTGAGATCAGCATCTTGTCTCCTCACAGCCACAGGACCGGGTGGCCTGTACTGGTTCCATTTTCCTCCAACGCTTCCCTCTCCAGGTGCCTGTCAGCAACTGCTCATTCATGTCTTGATGAATATGTACCGGGGGGGGGGGGGGCAGTTACGGAAGCAACTTTGGCTTTCTCGAGTTCTCTGATGTCTCATTCTAAGGTTTTTGAACTATGAGACAACTGGGCTTGGCCCAGAGATCCTGACAGTGTCAAAGCTAACCCAGCAAACATGACGGTGTTGCCCTGACAGGGGTGGGGTTAGAGCCTGGAGCATCACCATTGCCCTTCTGTCCCCACAACCTTGCTGAGGGGACACTGAAACCACACTGATAAGGTATGTCCATATCCCCATATCCCCGAAACTCAGCTCTGGCAGGTTACTGTCAGAAGGTTGGGTATGTGAATTCTATATTGATGGTTTATGCCAGGCAGTTAATGGAAATCTGAATTCCACTTGCAGTCTTGCAACTAGAACATTTCCATATTGTTTCTTCAGACCAGGTGCAGTCACAATGATTCACAGGAGATAGATCTGAATGTCCATGGCAGCACTAGTTAAAGCTGGTTACAAATGGAATTGTCCAACTAAGCACTGAGAGTCACTCAATGGATTTCGTGGACACAAAGACTATGGCAAGGAACATGCTTAAACATCTGCAGTGGCAGGGATAGGTTATAAACAAAGCTGACTGAGAGAAGCCAGCCACAAGGATGGAAATGGAGCATGCCTCATACAGCTCCAGGCACATGCAGAACAGAAACAAGCCAAACTGCTCTATGCTTTCAGAAGTCAGGACAGTGGGCAGTTGTCAATGGTGGTGTGAGGACAGGGACCCTGCTTACCGCCTGGAGGTCCCTGCAGTCAGGATCAGGGACCTTCTATGTGGTGCTGAAAAAGCTGGCACTGGGCTTCTTTGCTCTTTGGGGTATTCTCCAACCTTAAATAACCCAGAAGCCTAGTGAAACGTGATGTGGGCCCTTTGTGGGGAGAGGATCATAGCAGTCCATAGCAGGCATCCGGGGCATCCATGGTTTTCAAGGGGGTCACTGCCTGAGGAGGCAGAGATCATTTGCTCTCCTTCCTGCTCCTTAAAGTGCCTGCCCCTCTTGCCCCCAATTTAGCTCCACAACCTGCTCCTGCTTTTTGTTCTGTTTTGTTTTGTTCAGAAGACCCTTCCCTTCCCAGTTTCCTCTCTGTAGGGAATCCATGTCTGCTTCAAGCTCATGCCACACTACATCGCCACCAAATCTCTCTTCATTCTTCAGCTAAAATAGCCATGCCCCTCTCCCCTTCACAGCTCTCCAACAGGGGTTGTACGACACCTTGACAGGCACTGAGGGTTTGTAAACAAACCCGAGGGGCCATTTCCTCCGCAGGCTCTAAAATGTATCTTTTTTTTTTTCTCCTATGAGGTTCCTTTTCATCCTTTGCTTTCCTCTTGTGGTTATTTGTTGCTGACTATCATCTTGTACTGTCCTCTCACTTTAAGGCGAGAGGGTTCTGATGGCAGTGTGCCATTTTAGATGCAGTGAACAAATGCATGTACAGCATCCATTTAAAATGCACCTAAATGAGTGAGGAAGAAAAGTTGAAATGCTCAATCAGAAGGAAAAAAAGAAAAAAAAAAAAAAGGAAAAGAAAACATGGTATGCAATAAAAATGAGATCCCGCTGCCGCCCAAATGTTCACCATGGTGGCCAATGCTGAGCAGAATGGCTGCAAGGGCAGAGGGGAAGTGAGGCTACTGCACAGCTATAGGCAAGGTGAGAGTGAGGGCTATGTCTCGGCCACCACCCTCACACGAGCCATTGGCTGTTTGTGTGCCATGAAGAACTCTGATGCTGATGAGGAAAGGACTCGGCATCCAAGTCAAAAGTGACTGCTCTGGAAGAACTGCCCGTTGGGATAGTGGTGGGAGAGCAGTGGGATAGCGGTGGTAGGCTGACAGCTGTGGTGGTCTCATGGTTCAGGCAGCTGCTGGGAACACGCTCTGTGCTATCCCTCCCGGCAGTGTGCCACCTTCTAGTGCTAAAGCCGCTTCCTCTCATCATCATGCCTCTTTAAGCACCATGCAATATTAGTATTTTAGACATCAGCATAGGAGAAAACAGGGGCAGAGACCTGAGGACTTGCCCAAGGTCCCTCAGGACAGAAGGTCCTGACTACCAATAAAGTATTTACTCTCTATTGTGGGTGAGCACTCCCCACTCCCCCACAGCTAGGGGCTCTGCAGAGGTTACTGGGGTGATAGCAAGTGCCCTCCCACCTGTACTGGAGCATGGAGTGGCCCCTTCATCTGGTTGGGATTGGGTGATTACGGTGTTCCCTCATGGACACAGGTCAAACATGGGGGTGTGCAGAGTGGCTGCAGCTATCCTGTGGGAGGGGGTAGGTGGGTGGGGGAGAGGAAGCTAGACAGTGTCACAGTCTGCTGCAGGCCCCAGGAGTGTGAGCTACGCAGGGTCAAGATGCCTGAGATGAGTTCCTGTCCTGTCTGAGTTCCCTCAGGCAGAAATGTCCAGCAAGCCAGGCTAGACCCAGCTTTTAGACACCATCATTTAGCTCTGTTTTTCTGAAGGCAGCTCAAGAATTTGCCTTTTCTTCATTTTTAAAAGGAGTGAGCAAGAAATACGCAAAACTATTTATGTGAACAAAACAAAAAGGCCCTAATCCTTTCCTTCTAAGCTCACTCCAAATGAGTAGCCCGTGTCCATCGCCTTTACCCCCACGATACCGTCTACCAACTGTTACAAACATGCCATATGCATAGATATGAGTTTTTAAACAAATGAGGTCTATTTGCATATATTTCTGCGAATTGCCTTTTCATACAATACATGCACCATGGGCAATCAGCCTTGTCACACAGGTGGCTAGCCTATTTTCCTGGTTTTAGTTTTCATTTTGATATATTTAAATTTTTTATAAGAAAATTAAAAAATTTTATAAGAAAGGGGGGGAAATGGGGGGGGGAGCTCTACTGATGATAGAGAATGCCGTGTGATTGAGAACAAAGGAACTGCAATACTTTTAAAAGGCAGACAATCTCTTGTGAGGATAAAGAATGCCACACAATCAAGAGTACAGATAGGATGAGATGGCTTAGCAGCTAAGAGTTAAGTACTACTCGCCTATAGGACACAAGTTCATTCCTAGCATCCATGTCAGGCAGCTGACATCTCCTGCACCAGGGATCTGATAACTCTGGCCTCTGAGGGCACCAGCACTCACCCGCTCCCCACACATGTAATAATTATAAAATAACAAAAACAACATTTTTTCAAAAGAGCTCAAAAAAAATTTTTTTTGACAAAGTCCTGACATTGTGACAGATGCAGATAAGGACATGGATCGATGTCCTGAGTGAAGATAGAGTGAGATGTCCTTTACAAGGGACGAGTTAGCCTCATGGGTCTCCTGTGCTCAGGGAATGGAAAAGATCTATGTCAATTTTGGAGGGATAAAGTCTCACTGCTGAGTAGAAAATGGCATGGCATCAAGGTGGGGGTAATTAATCTAGGGTTGTCATCACTGTGGGAAGGTGCTCTGGGCCTTAGCTTATTGGGGCTGACTCTCAGATATGCCAAACTCCCATCTACCCTACCCCCACTCCTTTTGGTCTAGTGTTTGGCAAACATGTAAGCTGACAGAAAAGTAAAACAGAAAGCTCATCAAGTACCAAGTGGGAGAAGGCTGCAGCAGAAAGCCACTTTCCTCTAAAGCTAACATGGCCACAGGCTACAAAAGACACAACCTGCCCTCAGTGGGCTCAAGTGGCTGAGTTCCACACAACCAACCTGCCTCTGTTGCTTTGCTATTGTAAGCACACAGGGTGGTGAGCCAGGGCTCAGCTGCTGTGTGGCAGGCAGGGCTGTAATAAAACTCTCAGGGTGGCCTCTCAGTGGAACTTGCTTGCTGAGTTCTGCAGACTTGGCCCTCATGATGCCAAGCCCAGGAACAGTAGCCCTCATGGGTCACCTTTGCCAGGAAACCCATCCATGTGGCAAGAACAGACAATTCTCTGGCAAGAACAGTCTGGGGAAGACAGTGAGGAGCCTCAGGAGACAGAGCAGTGACTGGTGGACGATTAGAAGCTTGGGGATTGGGCTCTAGGTTGATTCTTGGGTCACTCCAATTGGTTTCTGCTTCTTCATGTGTAAGGTGATGGGCCTGTCTCTCAGAGCTATTCAGGAAGGCATCCAGTGTTTACACCAAGGCTACTAGGTTTGTTTTGCAGATATTTAAATTGGCTTGTAGGGGTGAACATGGCTAAAATCTGTTTAGTTATTAAAGTTGTGGGGCCAGAATTTGAAGCAAAAATTGAAGTGTCCCCTCCTAAAATTCTACACAGGCTTAAAAAAAATGATGCTTGTACCTAAAATCAAGTCTTAGCTTTCGACATGAGTGCTACTCTACTGCTGACTACTGAAAATCCTACTGTAGCAACCTTTCCCGTGCTACTTACATATTTACATCACTAATGGAAAGTGTTTGGCAAACTGCAACTAGGTTTTGAAATCTGCTAAAGCAAGGTCTCATTAAAATGATTATAAAAACATTTGGCAAAACAAATCACTAAAACAAATCCAGGTCCCACTATAAATGATTTTGCTCTAAAGCAACAGGACATTTACAGTCTACAGAGAGTGTCAAAGGACAACTGGCACACCGATAGCACAGAGAGTTGTCAGGCTCACTGGTGCTGCATGCCTTTAATCCCAGAACTTCAGAGGCAGAGACAGGCAGGGATCTGAGTTTAAAGGGAACCTGGTCTACAGAGAAAGTGCCAGGACAGCCAGGGCTGCACAGAGAAAACCCTGTCTTAAAAAAACAAAACAAAACAAAAACAAATAAACAAGCAAACAAAACCAAAACCAAAAACCCAAAAGGGGTGCGGAAGAAATAAAGAGGTTGAGGTCCAACCAATCCAGGCTCAGCTGTCAGTTGGCTGCTGATTGACACAGATCCTTGCCATCTCTTCCTCTTCTGGACATCAGCGTCCCTCACCTATCTCAATGTGAAATGTGTACAAACACTAAATTGTCCTTCCCTATGACAACTATCCCTGGAACCTACTGACAAGCACGTGCGAGGACAAACATCTTCACATGAGTCATAGCTGTAAGTTTAAGATACACTCAGCCTGTGCGTGCTCTGCAAACACTCTCCACTCCTGGCAGTAACCAGCCATCATTAACAGGTCTTGAAGGTTCAAGAGCTGACTTCATCATAAACCAGTAATTATTTCTAAGGAACTACACAATAGGTTTCTATTTTTTTTTTTTTGTTACAATGAAGCATATTTTCAGTTAGTAATTTTGTTTTGCGCTAAACCAAATCCATTGTGCAATAGCTACACACACACACACACACACACACACATACACACACACACACACACACACACAGACCCCACACACATCTTAACCAAGTTCCTAAACCCTCCCTGTATTTCCAGCCTTGACTTCTTCCTAGAGCGCTGGCTACTGATCTAACTTCTCCTAACAGTCTAACACTTCAAACCTTTCTATGTAAGGCTAATCTTGGAATAAACTCCTGATGCCAAAATGCTCTCTCCTGTGGCACACTCCTTTCAGAATGGTAAAAGTCACGGACTCAAGGGCTCAGGCCTGAGGGACTTCTGTCGGACATCTTCCTGGTTAAGATAACTCGATTAGACAATTCAGCCATGCATTTACTGAATAGCCCCAACTTAGGAGACCTTCCAGGTAGAGGTGACAGTACAGGCAGCAGCAAGGCAACATCACACCAGTGAGCCAAGGTGTAACTGGGGGTGTGTTCTTCGCTGGAAAGTCACAGAGCAAAGCCATTCTACGCTACACCCCGAAAGGTTGGGGATTTACTTCATAGGATGCCCCCATGGGTCCGAACAGCAGACAAATGAATATCAGAGTTGAGAAGAGTTAGGCTTCTGTTTCTGCAAACCAGGGCAAGTCAGCCTTGGTTGGGAAGCAGGCACCTCGCTTCAGGTTTCCAGAGCCTCCTTATGAAAACCACCATGGAACTGGACCTCCGCAATGGCCCAGGAATAGCCAGAGCTGTTATAGAGCCATTGTTTCGATTCTTTCCTGAAAGCATAAAAACTGGGCTCTAGGACTATAGCTTAGTGGTGGCATGCTGGCCTCGTTATACTCAGGGTCCCATGTTCAAGCCAAAGCACCACATGTCAAACCACACACACTAATATTTATATCTTTGAACTCAGCAATTCTAACCAACAGGGATAATCCGAGATATGTGTATTAAGCCAGTCACTGAAAATAAAATATAAGGATTAAAAAAAGAATCCTCAAACATAGAATGGTATGTGACCGCATGCCAGGTGGACATGTACCACTGAGTGTACAAATTTTGAAGATTTTATTGGTATATAAAATGTATTTAGGGTATGTGTTAAGTAAATATATATATATATATATATATATATATATATATATATTTTATTTCTATAATCCACATATAACAATGGATGGGTAGATAAGCAAGGTTAACCTGCTAGAGAGAACTATGAATGTTCTTTTACCATTGTTGCTTGAGCACTGAAACAGTGGAAAATAGGACATCTGCATTTTTCCCTCATTCATACAGAGAAATGGTCCATAAATTATAACCATTGCGCACACCTAGTCTACTGTCAGGTTTCCTTTTGGGAACCAAGTTTTCTGGGAACACAGGTCATGTGCTTGCTTATCAGTTATCCACAGCTGTTTCCACCCTACAGTGGCAGAACTGAACGGTTGTGACCGAGACCATAGGGTCCACAAAGCCTGGCCTATCTACTGTTTCTTCCATCATGGGACAGGTTTGTTGACCCCTGAGCCATAGTGAGAGAAGACCTCCCCACTCCATCCCAGGAGCCTACCACATATGCACCCCCTGGCCTGACTCCCCCAAGCATGAACTCAGCCCCTAGGTGGTGATCTCCAGAGGAACTCTCCACTTCCTCCATATAACATTACACAGGGATACAAGCTTACTATCTAAGTTGAGACTTAGTTTGCTTTTCTCTAACATGGACCAGGGAGAGACAAAGAAATCCCTCTTTGTGCAAAACTCTTAATTTCTTGGGTTTTATTTTCATTGTTAGGTGTATGTCCGTGTAAATGTATGGTATGTGTAGGCAGGTGCCCCTGAGGCTCAAGAGGCTGCCAGATCACATGGAGCAGGCCCTACAGGTGGCTGTTAACCACCTGACACTGTTGCTGGGAACCGAACTCAGGTCCTCTGGAAGTGAAGCAGATGCTCTTAACACTGGGCCACCTCTTCAGCCCCAAGAAATGCTTCTTACTTTAGAAGATTCTGTGTATCTGTTTTTGAAAACTTAAGCTTTGGGGAAGAGTTGGGTTCCTGGCTCCTTGCTTTATTTGAAACAAGATCTCTTGTAGCCCAGGCTGACCTCAAATTCCATAAGTAGCCAACAATGACCTTGAACTCCTGACCTTCCAATCTTCACTGGAAGTGAAGTGCCAGGATTATAGATGTGTTCTGGATTCTGGCTGTTTCAACTGTTTCCCTGTATAATGTTAGACACCTGATGATAATGTGGACTTTTCTTCCAAACTGTTCCTACACAGTACCCAAAAAAAAAGGAAAGAAAGAAAGAAAAATATATCAACCTTGGAAGAAAGTTCATCATATTCTACCCTGGGTCCATAAGGAGTTACCTCAAGTGCTATCTCCTGGCATCTGAAGCCTATGTTTCCTGGGCATCCGCAATACACTGTCACAAGCATGGGCTGGGAGTCCATTGGCTTGTCCCAAACAGAAACTGATCACCAAAGGTATGTATTCCTCCTGAATTGCAGCACTCTTAGGTGCTCTAATAGTTGTGTAAGTTGCATGACACAGAATAAGCTACTTAAACATTCTATATAATTTATGAGGCTCAGATGTTAAGAGATCTTTCTGGACAACCATGAGGACTGCAGTTTGCATGCCAACATTCATGTAACAAGCCAGGTGTTCAGCGCATGAATATGGCTTCACAGAACACAGACAAGGCACAGCTACCAAAACATTCACTAATCAACCAACATCAAGAAAGGTTTTATTTTCATGACTCCAGACTCTGTGCTTTTCCTCTGATTAGCTCTAAAATTACCTAGTCTTTCTACTTAACAAATACACATGTGACATGTTCCACAGGCAAGCCACTGAAATGGACACTCACAAGATATTCAGAAATTCTCTCACTCCAAGAACTGGCTTCAAAGAAAAGAGATGCTGGCCCTAACACCCCAGGCACCATGCTTGGGGCTTCTGCTCCAATACCTGTGATTATCATCTGGAGGACAAAGTGGGTCTGACATGACACTTAGGTTCTGAAGAAAATGAAGAGACATTAAATAATAGAGTGGACAAATGACACATAGATAGCTAATTCCAAGGTAGGGGTGGTGGTAAAACAAACAAACAAGCAAACAGATCAAAAACATAATCCTTAACTATGATGAAAGATCAGAAATGAATTGTATCATCTGGTCTCTCCATTAACGAACAGTTCTCCACTCTTGGGACATACAGTGATTTGGGACAATAAAAGGCATTCCCTCTTCATTTTAATAGAAAAAAAAATCAGAGTATTAGAAAGTTTTAGTTAGTTCTCTGTTGCTGCGGTAAAAACATCATAACCAAGGTAACTTATGGAAGAAAGTGTTTAATTTGGGGCTCACAGTTCCATAGAGTTACAGTCCATTACCATCATGGCAGAGAGCAGTGCGGTAGCAGGTAGGCAGACATGGCCCTGGAGCACTCACTACTTGGGAGCTCATATCTTGATTCACAAGCACAGGGCAGAGACAGAGAACTAACTGAAAATGGCATGGACTTTTTGAAACCTCAAAGCCCACTCCCAGGGTCACACCTCTTCCAACACAGCCACATCTTTTAATTCATTAAAAATAGTTCCACCAACCAGGATCTAAGCATTCAAATCTATGAGCCTGTGTGTGTGTGTGTGTGTGTGTGTGTGTGTGTGTGTGTGTGGAGTGGGGGGGGGACATTCTCATTCAGACTACCACCACTGTGGGTGAGGGGGCTGGAGCGACAGATCAGCGATCAAGAGGACTGGTGCTCTTCCAAAGGACCCAACCCCCACATGATGGCTAACCACCATCTATAATTCCAGTTCTAGGGCATCCAAAGCCTTCTTCTGGCCTCTGCTGGCACTAGGCACATAAGTGATGCACAGATGTGCATGTGGGCAAAAGACTCACATGCATAGAATAACAAGAAAATATGAAATGCTTAAAAAGTGAGTTAATTTAAAGTAGATTGAAAAAACAAAAACAAAAACCAGCCCACATCCGACACTAGATGATGCCAGGTATGACACCTATCGCCAGTGGCACAGGAACAGTAGGATTTACCAGCAAGGCAGAGGAGCAGTCTGCCTACTTACTAATCATGAAAAACAGAGGCTCCTAGGTGCTTAGTTCAAAACTCACAGACTTCATGGAATTCACCACCAATCTGCCATTGGGTGGTCAAGTCCATGGAGCCACCTTCCTGGTCTCCAGCCCCACAGGAGAGGGGGCACAACTAGTTAAGAATGAGGTTTAAGAGTTCAGACTCAGGTGTGGCATTTACATCCACACCACAGCAAGGTGTTACTAGACACCATCAAAACATCGTAGTACAATTGCACACAACAAAACGTAACATACTTTTGTTAACTGGCAATAGGAACTGCTCATGAGCCAGGGCATGAAAGTTTCACGCAGCACAGGAGGACTCTATCTGCTGCCGGCACAGCCAGAGGCTACAGACAGAGAAGGGGAGGCTTAGGTAAGGAGCACAGCAGCCTGGGGCCTCTGCACACAGGCTGCTTCCTGGCAAAATGAAGCAGCGGATTCTTTACGTTCAGCCACTCTGCTTGGATTGGATTCCCCTCCTCCCAAACAAAACTAAAAGACTTCTTAAAAATTCTGATTTGTTTCTCGAACTTCAAAATCTCAAACAGCAATTTATATGACTTCTGTTATACATTCCAGATTTAATTAAATAGCTAAATTATATATTTTTATGTAATTGTGTATTACCTCCAGTGTAGAAATAGGACATAAGTAACCAGGTAAGCCAGGGTATACATTTTTCAAAAAATAGCGATTGGTTCTCAAGAGATTTGCAAATAACATCTGGATATCAAACAGTTCTCTAGGAAGCAGCAAAGGGAGAGAGTGGTGTTTATCCGCCAGTAGATAAACTGGCAGATATACTAAAATGTTGGTAGCAATCATGTAATAAGCCACTTTCAGTGAAGAGAAAGACACACACAGAAAGTAGGAGGAAGGAGGGAAGGGGGAGGGCATGGAGGGATGGGAGGGGAGGGGAGGACTGACCCATCTACCCCAGAAGGCACTGTAAAGACAGCAGGGTCCCGGTTTGCTGGCCACTTCTATTCCAGACACTATTTTATACAAGATCACCTCGCTTCCCCTTCATGCTCACCTTGCCTGAGCATTCCCACTGTGATATAAACATAAGCAAAGGCAGGAAGAAGCTGGCAAACTGCAGCTAAGTGGAAGAACAGAACCATACCCCAGCAGCTCCCTGAGCAAGATGGTTCTGGCCAAAGCAACAGGGCTCTTAGACAGTGGCATGCACGTCTACAGCATAGACTGCACTCAAACTCTTGGTTTGTTTTTCAGACAGAGTCTCTCTACATAGTTCTGTCTGCTTCTCAGAGTGCTCAGACTAAAGGCATGTGTCACTAAGCCCAGCTTGCCTTCAAATTCTTAGGTGTCCCAGGAACATGTTCCTTCTCCACAGTGTCCTATATTATGGTCTGGCATTTCTCTTAAGAATCAAATTTCAGATATGCAAAGATGTTTTGAGAAGAAAGCAATGTAGTCTAGAGCCCCCATATGCAGCCCAGTGCTGCACAAGGCAGCACAGAGGTGCTCCAGAGTCACGAATGTGCAGCTGCAGCTCATCGGGCAGCTGTGGAGGACTCAGGTGCTGTGAGAGGGCAAGGCGTATGTGTTACCTCATCTTAGCCTCCCCACAGCCTACAAAGACGAACAAGGCTCCACCCCCCAGGAGGAGAGAATGATTCTTATTCATGTGCTACCCACGTATGTCTCACGTCACAAACATAGTAACATGAACATCTGGGTTCTGCGGCTAGGCTTCTCTCGCTCTTCTGCATATCTTAGCAAACCACCTAAGAGGGTGTGGAACCTCGCTGGAAACAACAGCCAGAATCAAGTTCGCAGAAGGAAGCACAAGTGCAGTTTGTTTGGATCTGAGCGGCTGTGTAACCTGCTTCCTCTGTGATGGAGAGGAAACTGCTGCTATTCCTGTGCCACTTTCCACACTTAATTGAAAAATGAATGTTTCAATGCTTGTGGGGTGTTCAGAATGGGCTGGACACACAGTAAATGTTTACCTGTGTGAAACAAATAAAAAAATCATACATTTCCCTGTTAACTGCCCTACAATATAATCACCTTGCTTCTGGGTACATATTCCCAAAGGGTCACAGGCAGCGCACAAGACAAGCATTTACAGTCTCTTCTTTGTCATAGTGCTAATCATAGCAGCCAGTTATAGAACCAGCCCAGGGGTCCACCAGTGGGAGGACAAGGAGACTGTAACCGATATACAATGGAGAATTGCTCGGCCACTGAGAAGAACAAGGCCATTTGCAGGAAAATGGATGGACTTTCAGGATCCTGTTAAGTGAAGTAAGACAGAGTCAGATAAATGTGGTTTCTCTTATATTTTCTTATGGGGAAAATATATGTACCACCTAAGTAGAAGTACCACCTCTGTCTGGGAAGAGGATCAGCAAGAGGGAAGGGATGTGGAAAAAGTGGAGTGAACGTCATCAAAATAGAGGGCAAACACGCACTGGAACACCATAACGAAGCACATTCTTTTTTTTTTTTGTACAATTAATACATGAAAAGAAAAATCTAGTTAAAAATTTAAGCTTGAGAAACAGGTGTGGTGGCGCACGCCTTTAATCCCAGCACTCGGGAGGCAGAGGCTGGTGGATCGATGTGAGTTCGAGGCCAGCCTGGTCTACAAAGTGAGTCCAGGACAGCCAAGGCTACACAGAGAAACCCTGTCTCGAAAAACCAATAAAATAAAATAAAATTAAATTAAAAAAAAAATTTAAGCTTGAACAAAGGTTAATATCTTGAAAGAAGAAAACAAACTCCATCTTATGCGGGGACTTTTACACACAGATGGAGCGGTGGAATGTGTGAGTCAAGTGGCTTTCACAGGGGCCAGCATACAGGACTACCACCTGTGTGGCTAGGACCCCAGCCTTAGTAGCTGCTGAACTAAAGAGGACCAGACCTGGTGGTACATGGCCTATGGAGCTTGGGAGGCATCTGACTCCTGTGGGCCTTGTTTCCTCCAGTGCTTAAGGCTGCACTGTGTGGCAAGACAGCAAGGCCCAGGGAAAAGATCACAGGTGCAGATCCTCTGGAGCCAGCATTTCCCAATGGACTTTTCTTTTACTTTTATGGTGTGTGTGTGTCGGGGACGGGGCAGGGAGGAAGGGGGGAGGGGGAGAAAGAGGGAGGGTGAGGCAACAAGCAAGAGAGTGAGCAGAGGAAACTTCGGCCAGAGGACAACGTGGGGGAAACTGATTCTCTCTCTTTCCACGTGGGCTCAAGGGATCAAGCTGAGGTCAGATACAGTGCACCGCTGGGCTGAGCTGAGCCCTATTTGCTGCAGATCAACACATTTTATAACTTCCGACAAATGGCTTCATTTCTTTAAATTGCAATTTAGTACTTCTATAAAATGGACAAAATAGTGCCCCCTGCCCATTTTCAGGGTTGGGCTAGGAAGTTGGATTTGATAAATAATGAGGAAAACAGGCTCTCGGAGAACATGGTCTACACCTGGTAAAAGGTGCACAGCAACACATCTGTGGTGCCCATCATCCTCTGAAATAACCTGCGTTTGTCTACTACCGTGTCTCTTGGCCCTGCAACCTAAGGGCCCCTGAAACACAGAGGCCTTGGGGGAAGTCATCTCTTAACCTGCATTCACGGACTCTTTGCGACCTAAAGGTTCACAGAGAGCTACAATCTGAGGAACAGAAAGAGGAAAAGGTTAAAGCTGTCTGTATCACCTGATCCTCAAATTCTTTCCTCTAGGAAGGTGGTTTGGGTTCTAGAATGGCCAACTATAAAGTGGTTAAATTAACATGCTCAGCAAGTACACAGGCTTTCTAAAGCTGAACACCAACTGGGATAATTAAAGGCCAGAGTCTCTCCTTTCAGAAACTGACGCCCCTATAAACTACCTGCTGACACAGCATAATTACAGTGATCCCTGTAAGAATACAGGAGGACACTTTCCCCCTCCAATCTTAATTTTGAAAGTCTCTACTTCCCCCTCAAGCTCAACAAGCACTTAAATCTACCAGAACTAAAAGGAATGTTGCAAAATACCCCTTCTTCCCAGTAACTGACTGTCAAAGCCTCAGAAGTGGCTGGTCCTGTGGAGGCATGGGGGCAGGGTGCAGCTGTACAGGGGAGGAAGTGTCGTAGTACCAGCGTCTCACCCAGGGATGGAGAAGACCCTAGGAGCCTCCCATTACTGTGCACCCATGTAGCTCCAAATAAAATACATTTTTTTTTTTTTTTTTTTAGTGCTGATATAAAAACAGAGTTTGATTTAAACCTATTAGTTGGTATTTTAACTTACAAATTATATACAAATAATTAGGCTGTAAAACTGGAGAGCAATTAATTCAGGGAGTTGGCAATTTTATTTGGATTCCAGGGTTATAAGCATCTTTAAGAGTCTGAGGAAGGGTAAAGATAGGGAGAGAAATGTATGTGGGTCGGAGGACATGGATGCCCTGAGTTCCAGTTTCAAAGGAGTGGCAACTAAGATATCCCAAAGCAAAGAGCATGCATGTAAATGCTTTCCTTGGGAGGGGCTACAATCCACTTCAAAAAGGTGGGGGAAAAACCACTGGCGAGTTTCAACTAAGTTACTTCCATTTTTTTCCCTGATGTCATTTCTGGATATATTTTCACACAAACAAAACTATAAATAGTCCCTAACTTACAGCTGTAGCATAAGGAATCTTCCAGGTGGTAGGTGGTGCAAGATCACACCTTTGGGAGAAGAGTGTCAGAGTCTCCCTCAGTCAGCACTATTCCTAACCAGAACGTTAATTCCTGAAAGTGTCCTATGACAACAGCTTCACTGACAAAGATTAACTGGATAGGAGCTCATGTTATTTTCATATACTGAGAGTAGGGCACATGGATGAAGGCTTGAGGGGCAAGTGTTCAATATTCCCTGCCTCTGGATGAAACAACAGAAGTACTTAAAAGTTGGCTTTTGCACCTGAAACAGAGCAGTCGTAACCTTCGCTACCCTCTGAAGGCCTGGTATGTGTGTGAGGTGTGTGGACCATGAAAGGCCCAGTCCCTCCTCCTCTCACCGGAACACCCACAACCTGGTGGGAATGCGATGAAAGTTGAACTAGCTATTTCTATTGTCCAGGAATGTTTGCTATGCAAACCACGTGGCTCTCTCTGTCAAAGCTGAGATACAGTGGGCCTTGAGGGTGCTGGCTGTGAGAATTATAGTTGAGCACAGATTTGCCTGTTGGGAGCAAAATGTAAACCCACAGATAATGGTTGAAATATTTCATTCTCCCAATCTGCAAAGACAAATAATTACAGAACTTGCTACATTCAAACAAGAGACTGGTGAGTCTGCAAGGGGCACAGGGACAGGAGGAGGAGGGAGAGGTAGGACATAATCTTCCTTTTCAGGGGGGGAAATAAAGGAGGGAGATGAAACACAGACTAAAGTATACAGTCAAGGGGTTCTTTGGCTTGCAAAATATTTCTTGATGGGCGGCGAGGGATCAATGAAAGTTTCCAAGTGGCAGAGAAAGCCTGAAGGGTTTGGTGGCAGCTACCAGTAACAAGACAAAAGTCAGAGTAACCCACAGCATGCCACAGGCCACAGGGGAGAAGCCTTGTGGAATGCTGCAGTATCCATGCACCTTTTTCCCCCCCATCTTCTTGGAGATGCGAGGGATGTAGGATCTTCAACATTAGTGCAAGAAGCAAAGAGGAAGAAGAGCTGGAGCCTGGAGAGCAAAGGGGAGGGGGGCACAGGCGGAGCTGTGAAGTGGTCACTGTGTGTTGCCATTCTTTTTTTTTTTCCTTTTTAAAGATTTATTTATTTACTATGTATACAGTGTTCTGCCTGCTTGCACTCCTGCAGGCCAGAAAAGGGCACCAGATCTCATTATAGACGGTTGTGAGCCACCATGTGGTTGCTGGGAATTGAACTCAAGACCTTGGGAAGAGTAGTCAGTGCTCTTAACTTCTGAGCCATCTCACCAGCCATTTAAAAAAAAAAAAATTTATTATTATGTATACAGTGCTCTACCTGCATGTACACCTGCAGGCCAGAGGAGGGCAGCAGATCTCATTACAGATGGTTATGAGCCACCATGTGCTTGCTGGGAATTGAACTCAGGACCTCTGGAAGAGCAGGCAGCGCTCTTAACCTCTGAGCCATCTCTCCAGACCATGTATTGCCATTCTTGTCCTTCCCAGGGTGCATGTACACAGCCTCCACAGAAACTCAGCTAAATGTCCTGTTCTTGTTCTCTGGAAGTGAAACTCGGCCCCACACAGGAGGCCCGCAGAGCGCAGGGGAGATGCGGCTGTATGGGGGCAGTCTCCTTCTGGCTCACTCAGCATGTTCCTGTGGGATCTTGCTGCGCCCGGTGTATCTTCTGTCTCTTCACACATGCATTCTCCCACAGCACAGGGCCGTCCAGAAGAGCCTCTCCCTTAGCAGCTGCCAGCCAACTCACTGGTTCCCGTACAAGCCCTCCTTTTGGAAAAGAACTTCCTCTCTGACTTACTTTTCCAAGGCCCCTCCCTCTTCTCACCTCCCATCTGGATTTTCCCTCAGGTAGCTCACACCAGGAAGGTAGTAACTAAGAAGGGGTCTAAGAAGACGGCTGTATTGGGGTGCGTGCCCATGCTTGCCATATGAGTGAGGCTTTGGGGAAGTTACTGAACCCCCTGCATTTCCCTTATCTGCAAACAGAACCGTTAACAGGACCAATTCCTATTTCACGATGATATCATTTGGAGTTTTAATAATATAAAATCCCTCCCAGGGAAGTTAAAAGAGGCAAGCTTGTACAGCACATCCATGTTACAGCCACAGTAAATACTCAATGCATGTTCTATGCTACTTTTGACTGCTGGGAATAATATTGCCAACGTCACAGAATACAAAATCACCTGTAGACAAGCCTGTGGGCGTGCCTGCAAGGGAGCTTCTGTTTTGTGTTAACTGAAGGAAGCAAGACACAGTAACCACGGGTGGGTAGTACCTTCCCAGGGGCTAAGCTGCAGGCTGAGTAACATGACCAACACAAGCGGAGCCCCCGGCATCCACTGCCCTCGGCTTCCTGACTGCCAGGTGCAGTGTGACCCGATACCTCATGTTCCTACTATCTAGAATAGGTGTCATAATGAGCTGTAAGCCCAAATTTCCTTCTTTTAAGTTACTTTTGTGGTTTTTTTTTTTCCTGAGATTTTATTTTATTTTTTTTGTCTTGTATTGAAAGTCAAGCAAAACCTAAGTTTATTATTCAAAGAAGCCAATTTCTTTAGCATCTCGAAGAAACATGCCAGGGCAGCCAAATTGTGATTCTCACAAACTGTCCAGAGACCCGAGAAAGAAGAAACAGAGAAGAAAGCCACGTGGTTTGAGTTCAGCTGTAGGCATGGAAGTGAGTGAGCCACATGGTGGGCAGGAAGGCTTTAGAGAAAGAGTGGAGCCCTTTAAAAAGATCTTTAGAAAGAGTGTTATGAAAATCTTGCCTAGAAAAGAGGGAGAGGGAAAAGTTATGCTTCTTTTGAGTAATGAAGAAAGGATGTGTTATAAGAGACTGCCTCCCTCCCTCCCTCCCTCCCTCTCTCTCTCTCTCTCTCTCTCTCTGTGTGTGTGTGTGTGTGTGTGTGTGTGTGTGTGTGTGTGAGACGTGGGTGCTAGGAACTGAACCTGGGTCCCCTGCACAGCAGCCCTGGCTCTCCACAATCGAGCCATCTCTGCGGCTCCTCAGTTGCTTTAGTCAGGTATCTGTTGCAGCAGGGAAAGTAAGCCAACACAAGGATTCACCCTCTGAGTGGAATGCCATCCTTTCTGCTGATGCACATGGCAAGATCCACTGCTCCTAAGAGCTACACTGCAGTACCATAAGGAAGGGTCTGCATGTGGCACCTTGCTAATGACAGCTCCTGGGGAGCACTCTCAGGGAGGCCTTTAGGAGCTTCGGTCAGGCTGGACTGGTTGATCTAGATGCCTTTGCTTAGCAGCCATTAGCTTTCATTCTTAAGGGGCTGGACCACAGGCCACTTTTGACATGTTTACTCCCAGTTTGTCTTTCCCTCTCGATTTCCCCTTTCTCTCCCTGAGACCGCAAACTTGAAGGAAATGAAAAGCATTGACTTTTCCCACACCTGCATCCTTGG
>OU015744.1:135362953-135379917 GCA_907169655.1 Acomys percivali
GACCCACACCTGCAGCCTTGGCGGGGACCCACACCTGCAGCCTTGGCCAGGGCTCCCGTCTCTGCCCTGACCCCACTCTCCCTCCCACCTCCACCTCTCTGGTGAGTCACTGGCCAGCACCTGTCCCCCTTTGCACACCCCCTGAAGTTAGACAAAAACATACCACTAGCTTCACATGTCGGGCTCCAGACTCTGATTCACTGGTGGAACCTGGGTTGGGATGTGTACCTGCTGCCCAGCCTGCTACCAAAATAAACGCAAACCAAAACATGACAACAGAAACCAAAACCAAACAAATTAATGGGAAGGATAAAGGGAAGGGAAGGGAAGGGAGATGAGGATGACTAGGAGGCAGAAGCAGGAGAAGGGGATGGGGGGAGGGGAGTGAGAAGGCTTGACCCCTCCTGTGTGGTTTCAAGTCATCTCTGCCCAGATCACTGTGGCCAGCACGTCACCCACAAGGCTCTCCAGGAAGAATGAGAAAGTCTTTGGTGCCTCTGGGGATGACAGATGAACAGAGAACATGCCCCAGGGTGGAGCCCTGCATTTCCCTGATTAGCCACACTGGCTTCACATCCCCTTCCCTGCTGCTGCTTGCAGACTCCTGCATTTTGGCTCAGGCACCACAGAAGTTGTACAACAAGGTCTTGCCTCTCCAACTAGGTGTAGCCTTCTGGAGGGCAGCCATGCTTCTCTCTCTGCCTTTTGTTTCTCCCTGATACGCCTATCAGAGTAATCCACCCAGCAGTCACTCAATAAACTCCTGATGACAGGCTAGTGCTGAGAATTTCACACACCAGTAGGTGATGGCTTTATATCATTAGCCCCTCAACTTATAAATCAGCAGGAGTTCCAAAGTGGATTTCAAAGAAGGTCCTTACGGGGCATATTTCTCCATGGCAACGGCTGGGGTTTAGGTTTCCAGGGCCACTCAGTTCTCAGAGTGCCCTCACATAGTCATCTGCCCTCTCACTGAGCGACTCACTCCTCCCATCAAACTGGCAGTGCTGAAATAACTAAATCAAAAGGAAGAGTGTAGATGTGATCACCTGTGATCCCGGTCTCGGGGAACCACTTCTTAGAAGGCTGTGTGCATTACGGAGCAAAGGGCTTATTTTCGACACCTCCAAACTACAGAATATATTTCCGTCTTTAAATCTATCTTAAGGATAATTTGTCACAGCAACACTAAGCCCTGCAGATTTCTCATCTTAGTGTGCATGCATGCAGAGCCAGGTAATGGTCTATGTACCAGGTTCATTAACTTGGGACAGGCAAGGAGTCAGTTCTCCTCATCAGCTAAAGAAGCAAGTCCTTTTGTTTTTTTCTTTTATGTTAAACTATTTTAGCAGTTTTCAATTTCAATAATTATTTTGGTCACTCCGGGGTTTCCCAAACATTCACACACATGCATACCTATTTGTATTTTATTTATTTAAAAAAATTTATAGTAAAAATAAAAAAACACCAGACTAGCTATAAACATATTTTGTTTGCCATACATACTTTATAAATAGTCTCTGGAAACTTAAAAACATTTACTAGCTACCAAATAAACAATAAACATTAGCTGTGAAAAAAAGAAGAAGAAGAAGAAGAAGAAGAAGAAGCTAAAGGCCCATTACCCTAGTTCTTGAGACTCCTGGAGGCCAGCACAGGATACACAATGAGCCTCTGTCAAAAGCATAAGTCAAAAGCAGTGGTAGCTGTTCAAACATCTAGGGCTGTGGAGATGCTTCAGTGGGTAAGGCTCTGCTCTGGCTCTTACTGCTCTCGCTGCTGTGAGTGCGTGCCCTGACAAAGGCTCCTTAGGGGAGAAAGGTTGATTCTGGCTCACAGTCCATCAGGGTGGGGAAGGCATGGCAGCTGTTGGGGAGGCAAAGGGCAAGAGCGGGGAAGCTGGTGGCCATTCACAAACAGTGAAGGGAAGGTATGGCCTGGCCACAAACCCCAGGCCTACTCCCAGAGATACGCTTCCCCTGGCAAGGCTCCACGGCCCCAACAACCTTCCCCAACGGTGCTACCAGCTGGAGATCATGTGTTCAAATGTGTGAGGTGAGCCTATAGGGGCATTGCCTATCGAAACCACATCATGCAAGCATGAAGAGCGGAGTTCAAACTTCCAGAGCCCAAGTAAAAGTAGGGTACAGTAGCACGATCTGTGATCTCAGAGCTCCTAGGGTGCTGGAATACTGGAAGCTCATGGGCCAGTCAGTCACGTGTACAGAGAAGTAAACAATACAGGCCATCTCAGGCAAGGACTAACTGACCTGCATGTGTGTGTCGTGTACGTGTGTGCTCACATTCATACACATGAATGAACTCCTCCACACACACAGTGGGAGGAACTCAAAACATACTTTCTCTTCTTCCTACCCAAAAGCACTCCCAGAGAAATCTAAATGGCTTTCCAGCATGATGACCAAGATGTCTTTTTCTATCTCCAAGACAATGCAACGGGTATATAATGTGTGTGCGTTAGAGAAGCTGCCAAGCCAACAAGGAGCTTCTCTCTTCAACCCAATCTGCGCCTTGAATCGGGTACTAAATGAGATGCAACCTTCCACATCTTCTGGAGTGCGTGCAGCGCTGTCTTTCTAACCCAAAGCAGCATTAACAGGGAGCAAAGAGACGTCCCATTCATGGATGCTAAGCGTGGTCAGTGTCATCACACACCCGTCTTTCAGCAAGAGTTATGACTGAACCAACAGTCTCCTCTCTTGCCACACCCCTTAGGAACTCGGCATAGCTCCTCCTCGACTGGGGTGATCCTCTAACGCAGACTTCTGAATAATCAGCTGTTCCTGTTGCTAACTCCCGGATTAGGATTAGTTCCTCTGGAGTCTAACGCATGTTAGCTCACTCACCTACAAGGAAAGGGACTGTGATAGGGAACATGGCAATCACTCACTGTTCCCACCCACCACTTCTCGGCGATCCTGATGCTGCTCTGCTTTCAGGTCTAGTCAGATGCGGGAGGGCAGCTCTGTGCGAGCAGAAGCCTGTGAGATGGTCCCAATGGGCTGTGTTCCAGGAGACTCTTCCAAGTATGCCCTTTTAAAAATTGTCCTTGGAAAAAGGTTACACGCAGAGGAGCTTGGGACTAAGAAGGTCTGTGTCAGATCACAGCTGGCTGAATTATCTATCACACTGCTCTGCATGGCAGATCTGCCGCCATCAAGGCCGCTGCTTTCTTTTCTGTGGGCAAGTCAACCAACATTAGTGGACCTCAGGCCAGGGGTAAGTTCACTGACGTCTCTGTTCCAAACTCCCAGTAGGAATGGTTCCGGGAGCCCCTCCCTAGCCTAACCTGCTGAGCAGTGTAGTGGTTCTAGTTCATACTCTACAGTGAGCTAATGACCTAGCAAGTACTAGGCAGGCCAGCCAGATCAGAGGCCAGGGCCAAAGCAGCCCCCGGATTTGTGCCTTTGTGCTCTGCAGCTGTATTCCTGCCTTCCCTTGTCTCCCGTACCGGGCTGTAAGTTGAGGAAATGCTTGGTCAGTGATCAGTGATGGCTCTCTGCAGAGGTCTCTAGTAAACAGAGCATTGGTCTGAGACGAGGGACAAGGAGCCACATTCAGAAATGCCCTGACTCCCCTGAGCAGTTACTCCCTGAGGTGCTGCAATCCTTGTTAATGGAAGAATGCCTGCTCTTACAGGACGAGTGGCCAGCACTAAGTGACAGTGTATGTAAGCACACTGCCAAGTTATACACGGCTGCTATACCCAGGGCAAGTGCTGCCACTCTGGTCTCCTCCGAGCCACTCACTTTACCATCATGTTGAACTTGCTGTCCTGCCTGGACCTGGAAAGGTATGATCCCTTTAGCTGCTCCCAGAAGCTCCTCCCCTCCATCTCTCTTCACCACTGTCGGTTCACATTCTTAAAGAGGATGGTGTGCGGCCTCTTGGCACAACCCCAGGGCCCTATGTATCTGTCCCTGATGACGTGCACTTATCCTGACCCACCCACATGCACCTCTGCCCATCATTCTATCCCAAGTACAGAACTCAACCTATTGCTATGGTCTGCAGCTCAGGGAGCAGCACTGATGTGTGGGCAGATAGCTGGACACCCTCCCCTCAACTGCATCCCTCTGCTACCTCCAGGCTCTCCCGAGTCTTTCTCACGTGGCACGCTTTGACCTTGTGCAGCTCATGCTGGTGACTTTGCTGTGCCGTGACAGCTTCCCCGCTGCTCTCTCTATCTTCCCTGCAGTCTTCTGCAATTTACTTCTTACTGGTAGAGTGACTTCTAAAAGAAAAAATGTCTCCCTGTGCTTCCACAACTTAGACATCACTTCCCCAAGAAAGCCTTACTGACCACTCCGCACCGGTCCCTGTACTTCCTGCAGGGAAAACAGGGTGCATGCTTCTTAGGTGGCTCTCCCAGGAACAAGCTCAGGAGGGCCCACCTGTCCTCTGCGCCAAGCACAGTGTCTACTGATTCTCTGGTGGTGTGCCCTCTGAATAACACTTGACAGTCATCTTCCCCTTGCTCTCTGCTGGACACATAAGCTGCCTCTCCATGTGACCATGATTAAGTCTAGACTGGGGTAGATCGCATAAGTTCAGAGATGAATGCAGGGAGGGCACGTGTCCTGACTCTCTTCAGAGAAACATGAGGGAAAACTGACAGGAGAGGCACACAGCAAGCACCTCTTTATCCTGCGCTGGCATGGGTATGAGAGGGTGCAGCCTTCTGTGAAGCATAAGAAGCCATGTCTGATGCTCCAAGGTGGGGTAACAGAGGAAAGGGCTGACCCTGTCTCCGCTCTGCTGTGTCCATATACTGGAGCCAGCTCACACACAGATGCACTTCCTCCTGCTGGCCTGGGACGTGCTACACAGCCCAGTATCTTTCAGTTTGTCTTAGAGGTATCTCATACAAACCCTTCCTGCTTCCTTTACACTGCAGGCATACCAGGGCAGGTTTGCATCCGATGTATTTTCATTTCTCCCTAAGGCTGGTGGTTTACCTTACCCTGGCTTTGAGTGAAGAAGCACATCTGTTGTTCAGTCTTATATTAAATGTGACTCTACTCTGAAGATCAGTTAATGTTCAATACAGAAAGAAAATACAGAGGCCCTATGGCCTAGCCTAGGAGTAAAACCTGTCAGCCTGTTCTAACATGCTCCATCACACTGAGCACCTTGTGCACACTCAGAATGTTTGCTAAATGAATAATCTAATTTGTCTCTGATGAGTCAAGAGCACTCAAGAATTTTATAGTGTTCTAGGGCCTTAACAATGAACTGTAGTCTTTAACAAACTGTGCTAAATATATCCTGGTCCTAGGACATCACTAGAAGATCCTAGGCTCTCACTGGAAGTAAGTTCCTGTTTACAGGAGAGACTAAATGCTACGATGCCAAAGCTTTAAATAGAACAAGCAGAGCTGGGCATGGTACAATAAGCAGAAGTTGAATACACTCTGACTGTCCCTCTTGTTTGCGCCAGGCTCTGGTACCATGACCACTGATCAGACAGACCCACTGACCTCAATGGGTTTAGAAACTGGGGGCTGAGGAGAATGAAAAGCAACTTCAAGACAGTGCAGAGGTGGGTTGCCAGGATGGTTCACGGGTAAGAATGTTTGCTGCTCTTCTAGAGGACTAGAGTTCTGGTCCCAGTACCCACACTAGCTGCCTCACAACTGCCAGTAACTCTTGCTCCAGGAGATCTGATGCCATCTTCTGGTTACTGTGGATACTTTCACACACAAGTAATCTTGCTGCAAACAGGAAAAAAAGAAAACATCCACAAAAGCCCAACTCACTTCTGACCTTCCACCTCTTCCTTTAGTTCCTACTAGGCCCCCAGATTACAGGGAAAACAGCTCGAGTCTACCTGCATCCTGGGAAGGTAAATAATGGCCAGTGTAGCTGAAAGGCAATGAACAATATGGCTGAGGTGGCAGTGACAGGTGGAACCCTGTCTTGGGCTGCCCACCACCTCCCGTTTCCACGGATACACTCCGCTACCTGTCCAGTGCTTCTGACAGATGTGGGTCTGGTTACAGTGGAAGGCTTTCTTGCATTTAGAAAGAGAAGTTCCAAAAGAAAGGTACTGTTTTTCTTAAAAGGGTAGAGTCAGGGAATCCCTGAGATGCTGAGGGAAAGCTGAGATCTGAGGAAGATCTGACAGCTGTTTGCTGAAAGTAAGCATGCTACAGGGGCTAGTGGCTATGGAAACAAACCTGGTGCTCAGATCTGAGGGTCTGATGGGAGTTTTACCCCAACTTCATTTGGACTACTATAGTAGCACAATAAAAAGAACCAGTGAACTGGAGAATGATGAAGTGCGCCCTGTTCTTCCTCCTCAGGCCTTGGCAGCATGAAGAAGACCCAGCTTGCTGACCTGGGCAATGGTCCCTAATGAGCCCTCCCTGGGCACTGGGCTGGTATCAGGAGCACGGAGCATGCTCATAAGGGACTGAAAGGTGCTTTGTGTGCCTGATAGTAGACACAGATGGTGCAATACTGAGGGCTACACTGATACTATGGCAACCTTCCGGCCCTGGCTTTTTGAGGCTACACAGACTATGCAGGACACAATTATGCCAGAACAAACAAGCCCAGGAAGTAGCTATGTCAGAAATAAAATAAAACAAAATAAAATAAAATAAAATGAGCTAAGATTTTTCCCTCGGAAGCTGTCTCCTGACTGTTCTACTTGAAAGATAAGCAATTTCTAACAAACACTTAATGGCGGAGTCTAGCGCATGGAATGGCATTTGTGTCCTAGAACACTGGTGGCAGCAGGCAGAAGAACAATTTTGGGTGGAAAGAGGGGCAGTACGGTTTCTCTTTGTGTAGTTTTCTCCTCTGATGAAATTTCATTCCTTAACTATTCTGCTCACAAGCTTTTGCTAAGTATTTACTGCATGCATGCAAAGTACAATGCAGCAAGCATATTTTAAAAAGTGCTTTGGAATCTAGCGTGGATTTGTACTCTGAACCACTCCTTCCTGAGGTGACCCCGCCAAACCCTCATGGTGCCCAGGTTTCCCCATTTTTAAGACAACAGCGATAGTACATACATTAGAGTTCTTATGAGAATGAATGGCTCAGTCCACCTGCAGGAAGTACGGGGCGCATTACAATCTTTGTATGCCTCAGTTTCCTCATCTGCAGAATGGACATGAAAATTATACTGAGGTCAAAGGGATGTTTTGTGAGGACTAAGTGGGAAAAAAATCACATGTGCAGTGATCAGCATATCACCATTTGTGTATTAAGTCTGCAATAAACACTAGTAGTTTTTATTCATGAAGTTTTAAAGAAACCAGACACCCAGATGCAAACAATAGCTCAAGCAAGAAGCTTTGTCCTTGATGGTTTCAGCAAGAAATGATTTCACCTTCTTCCCCCGAGTTCCAGTTATCTGCAAACTGCTGGTGGTGGCAACTTGGCCCCACAGTGACCCCCAAGCAGCTGTGACACCTGTTCTAATACTTTAGGCTGTCCTTTGTTTTCATGTTGACACAGCACCACACGACAGTCTGAGGGGCCATTTGGAAAGCTGGCTTTGTGAAACAAGAGCAGCACAGGAAGCCGTTGGGCGCTGGCGCTTGGCAGGCAACGGAACAGTTCTCTTTTACAGTGTCGGACACCAGGAGTAACCCACAGTACTGCTGACTGTGTGCAGCTCTTTTATCACTGGGCAAAGACCTGAACACAGGACTTGCAGATGCTGCCACGGGCCCTGTGAGGTTACCCTGTGTCTTAGCCTGAGTAGAACTGTGGGCTCTAAATCATACTTATCTGGAAAGTCCACATATACAAATACTGAAGAAACTTCCTTTCTCTTCAAGGAATGCCATCCAGAGGCAACCAGCTTCTAATTAGAATTACACAGGCTTGGGCACTCAGTGCAGTGCCTTAAAAAACAAAACAAAACAAAACAAAACAAACAAACCCAAAAAACCTTCTCTATTAGTTGGCCAATGATGACACCTAGTGGCCAGCCACTAGAAACTAACAGACTAGAAATTAACAGGTGGCTTCCTTTCAGCTAGGGCACATAGGCGCTCACAGTCCTGGGCAGGACCTGATTTCATTCTAGGTAAGGTAACCGAGGCACAGAGAAATGTAACAACTTGCCTAAAGCCAAAGCGAACTGCAGGAAATGTGGAAAACCTAGACCTCCCAGCAGTAAGCAAGTGCATGCATTCTCACTGAAATGGTAACATGCTAGCTTGTGTGTACCAAGGACTCAGCCACTAAAGGGTTCCTTGTAAGCTTGAGGACCTGAGTTGGTGGTTCATACTCACAATCCTGGAGCTGGGAGGTGGAGACAGACAGGCTGACACACTGGCTCACTGGACAGCCAGGTTAGCTTAGTTGGCAAGTTCCAGGCCAGTTAGTCACCCGAGAATTATGACCCAAGGCTGCACTCTGGCCTCCATACCACACACACATTTGCACACTTACCCAAACACAGAGATGACTCTCAGCTGCCAGACACTATTAGGCGTCTCCTGTATACCAACTTGCCTAATCCCTGGAAAAGTCCTACATGGGAGAGTGGCTATTAATCTTCCTTTAAAACTGACAGCATTTCAGTTTAAGGTAATAAACCTAGGGGTTCCTGTGCCTTTCTAGTTATTGGACTAGACGTTGAAAGACATTTTCAATGATTTTTCCAAAGCATGTGCTTACCATGGAATGCTTACTGTGTGTGAGGCCCCCAATTACATTAGCTCATACAATCCTAGGAACTGTGAGGCAAATTTAAAGTGGTATTTACAAGAAGGGTCCTAAGACAAAAAGAAGATTCTAAACTAAGCCAGGATTTTATGTCTATTTGATTTAGTTTCATGGTAGAGAAAGTGAATGTCCTGGGGTCTTCAGGGTCTCACAACAGGGATGGAAAATGAGCCTTGGCAAATGGTTCAAAGACAAGATGCTGCTCAGGGAAACGCAGAGCTTGGTGCTTAAGACTGCCTGTGTGGAGAAACTGTAGACCCTGCCAAGCCAGACACACATAGCCTCTTGGTTTTAATAATAATTCTCAATGAGTAAAACACTCAAGCAACTCGACTGAGTACATGAGCGATTAGGCAGCCACCGCCCTCATGCCATCCTCCTAGTCCACACGGCATGTGCTTCCTGGTAGGGACAACCAGGCAACCCGTAAGGGGTTGTCAGTTGTGCTTTCTTTGTCTTCTCTGAGTGGAAGCTCACATTATCAAGACCCAGTTCTAAGGGAGCTCCTTAGGCAAATCTTGCTTGCTGCCATCACTATTCGAATCCAAGTCTGCTAATTTAGGAACTGCTGCGTTCATATCGTGCCTGTTCCAGGAAGCCAGCCTGTGATTTATCTGACTTGACCTGTGTACCACGGACATCTCTAGAGGTGACACCTGGCCACAGCATCCGGTTCACAGAGGCAGCTACTCCTAAAGAACTGAAAAGAAAGTGAGGAATTCCAGAGGCAGAGGAGCTTACAAAGGCATCTCGGTTAACTCCTACCCAATACAAGAATTGCCTCAGACTATTAGTTTAAAGGGCCAGGTGCACAGTTCAGCTGTTACAAGTGCTTGCCTAGCATGCACAAAGCTCTAGACCCTGTGATCCTAGCACCTAAGAGGTGGAAAGAGAAGCATCAGAGGTTGGAGATCACCCTCTGAGGTTGGCCTGGACTCTATGAGACCCTGTATGTAGGGTTTTTTTTTTTTTGGTATACACACACTGTATATACATGGTCTCCATTTAGTAGAATGGAAAATGTAGTGATAAAGAAGCGAAGACCACAGGTCACTGATTTTTTATTGTGTGTGACACACAGCCTTTTCTTTGCCTTATGAGTACTAGGCAAGTGTGTACTGAGCTCTATCTCCAGCTCTTTTATCTTAAAAAGGTGACACATATTTGTTATCCCAATATTTAGGAAGTTGAGGCGTAAGAATTGAGTTCAAAGCCAATATGAGACATACAGCAAGACCCTGTCTCAAAAAATATAGTCCATCCAAATCTTTCCTCTGCTATGTCACTTCAGCAAAAGCATCTCCATGTGGGCTTTTTATAATACATTCTTTATGAATACCACGCTGTGATATTCTTTGAGGTGCAAGTCTCCTTACATTGCTCAGGATGCTTCGAGCCTGCTCAGCTCAAGTGGCCCTTTCTCCTTGCCTGCTGAGGAGTGGGGCTGCACAGTCAGCGCTGAGACCAGCTTCAGACTTAGGATAAGTTCCTTTACTTAGTCAGATCCCACCAACTTCAATATTTTACTCTATTTACTTTAATCCCAACCTTAAAGAAAAGGAGAACGACACCAGGCAAATATATGGACATGCATTTCCTACTAATAAGGACTTTTCTTATATAATCATATTATAATTAACCAACCCAGGAAATTAACATAGACTTATTCAGATTATGACATTATAATACTATAATGTCTATTATAGTACAAGAAAATCCAAAAGTATACAGTATGTTCCATTGCCATGTCTCTTTAGTCTTTTTTTAACACAAGTGTCTCAGTTACTGTTTTACTTCGGTGAATAGACACCATGACCAAGGCAACATATAAAATAAACCATGTATAAAATGAATTAACTGGGGTCTTGCTTATAGTTTCAGAGAGTTACTCTAAGATGGGTAGCATGGTGGGGAGCATGGCAGCAGGCAGGCAGGCAAGGTGCTGGAGCAGTAGCTAAGAACTCATATCTGATCTCTAAGTGGCAGGCAGAAAGAGAAGGAAGTGGGGGGGGGGAAGAGAGGAAAAGGGGGGATGGGAGGGGAGGCCTGGTGTAGGCTTTTGAAACGTTAAAGCCCACCCCCAGTGACACACAAGGCCGTATCTCCTAATCCTTCCTGAGCAGTCCACCAATTGGGAATCAAACATTCAAATACATGCGACTACATGGGCCACTCTTATTCAAGCCATCACAAGGGTACATCCTAACTCCTTGTATTTGGCAAAGTTGGTATTTGTTAAGAGTAGAATATTCCACAACTTGAAATTGCCAAATTTTTCTTTCTTATAAGGCACAGTATATACCTTTGGCAGTGATACTACAGACACAAATAAATATCACTTTTAAGGACACATAAGACTCTATTTGGATAAGCATTTCCTTCCTGTAAAATCTTGGAAATCCAGCAAGGAATTCTGTCTCGGGGTACTTTTCCCAAGACAGGGTCTCATTATGTAGCTCTGTCTGTCCTGGAACTCTCTGCGTAGGCCAGGCTGGCCTCAAACTCAGAGATCTACCTGCCTTTGCCTCCCAGGAGCTGGGAGTAAAGATGTGCACCACTATGCACATCTCGATGCCATTTGGATGACTTTTAAAACTGAAAGTATGGCTAAAAAGAATACTGTCCTCTCATGACCCTGAGTACGTGTTTGTTTTCTTGTTCACGGATTCAGTGCATATTTACTGTCTACTCTGAACAGGTGTTCTAGGGACAGGATAAAGTGCTCCAATAACACAGGAGAGAGGTAACACAGAATGGGGTGAGGAATATGAAACACACAGGTAGGGATTTCTGAAAATCTGGGAGAACTACTCCGAACCAGCAGGGAAGGGCCAGGTTCTTCAAGAAAGACAAACAGGTAAGCCCAGGAGGAAGAGGGTGGGGTGGGGCCTCTGAGGCAATGACCAGTTTCATCTTACATCACAGCAGGCCTTTATATTCAGGAGTGCTGCATCTGTGGATTTAATCAACTCTATAGCAAAAATAGGTGGGGGAAAAAAAAAGCTGTGTTTGTACTGAACATGTACAGGCTCTTTTTTTGGGTCGCCATTCCCTAAACAACCATTTATATAGGACTTCCATTGTATTCAACAAATCAAAAGATAATTTAAAGTATAAGTAGAGGGCAGGAGTGGTGACACACACCTATAACCCTAGTATTTAGGAAGTCAATGTGAGCATTTTGCATTTAAGGCCAATTTGAGATATACAACAAAACTGTCTCAAAATCAAAAAAGCATACGTGAGCATATGTGTACATTATATGCAGGAACATGCCATTTTATACAAAGAACTGCAGTACCCATGGGGGATTCCTAATGGTGGTTTGACTAGTGGAAAGGGGACCAACATCCAAAAAGACAGAAAGGTACTAATGGCTGTGTGTACATGTGTGTGCGCACTCTTTAACAGGGCTAGCAAGGAAGATGGGTGTTGACAAAAGAGATTAGCCAGTACCAGGCACACATCTAGTTCACCGGGAATTCTAGCTTCCCAGGACCCACTACTACCTCAAGGCATCCTTAGAGGAGGATGATGAAAGAAAAGAGAGGAGTGTCCTAAGAATTGCTACCAAGATGAGACTTGGTAGCCTATGACCATATAGTAGGGGAGGAGGTCGCCCTCGGTCTTAGACCTAGGGGAGGGGAATAGGGTGAAAGCAGGAGGGAGGGAGGAACAGGAGGATACAAGTGATGGGATAGCAACTGAGTTGTAATCTGAATAAATTAATAAAATTAAAATTAAAAAAAATTTTTTCTTGGGAGAAACACATCCCATCAACCCGTTCAGATGAAGCCTGTTGTTTGTTCAGAGCAACTGGTTTCTAGAAGCCTAAGGCAAAAAGTACATTGATGATACTGTCATCTTTTTCTCATATAAAAAATTATATGAGATGAAAAATTAAAGGCAAAACATGTAAGAATTCTATCAATAATCATTAGATGCTTCTGTCAAATGTTTTTAAAAAATTAACAATAACTTTCAACATGTGCATTTTCTTTTAACAAGAGACAGGCCCAGAGAAACAACTAGCCTGATGCGTGAATCCTACATAATCTCTTAATAGTGCCTTGTCTTCAATACTGAGGTGCACCTCAGTGATCTGGGAGAGGATGTCTTGAGAAAATAAAACATCAAACTCATCTCTAAACACTACCAGTGTGTCCTTCACTTGGGGGATGGAGATGACAACATATTCATCACAAGACGGAAGCACTGCTGGTGAACAGAGGACACTGGGTGAGGCTGTCACCATGGAGGTTCTCCATGTATAAAGCACACAATCAAAGCTGAGGAACTGGGCTGTAGGCGGCTGGGAGGACCCCGAAACCACAGTGTAGCAAAGGATGGAACAAATGAGGAGGCTGTTATATTTTGACCATTAACCTCCCCGTATTTCAGCCTCATGTAGCTCAGGGTGGCTGTGAATTCACAATGTAACTGAGGGCGGCTCTGAACCCGTTGGTCCTACCACACCTCTGGCTTGTTTTGAATTCTCCTTTGAATCTGGTATCCAGCATTTGCTAGTAGCAATATGATCAATTTAAAGAAAATGTATGTATGTATGTATGTATGTTCGTATGTACATACGTATATATGTGTGTATGTACACATGTATCCACACATGTATCCACACATATCTACATATACATATGTATATATTTTCAGTTCATAGTTGAAAATTCCTGCTTTCTTATTGCCTTTTTGTCACTGACAAATTCCTTCTTAAATATATTCATTTAAAAATATTTGTTTATTTTAAATTTTTTTTGTAAATACAGATAGATACCTGCTAAGGCTAAAGGTTGGATGGATGCTTTGGAGCTAGAGTTATAGGCAAGTGTGAGCCACCTAATATGGATGGTAGGAACTAAACTCAGGTCCCCTGCGAGAGCAGTGCATGCTCTTAGACACTGAGCCGTCTCTACAGCCTCCTTGGCAAAGTCTTACAGAGGCAGAGGGCACAGCACTAGTGATAATTTGGTGTGAACAGCATCAGGGAAGGTTTTGCTAAATGTTCACTGTGTGTTTAATAAGTAATGAACTCTAGCTTAATGGCATCTTAGCCATTGCACTCTGTACCACAATAAATGGGTGTACAACTCTAAGTTTCTAATAGTATTTTCAAGGAATACAGCATGAAGACTCTATGCTTGGGATGGCCTGTATTAGGTCATTCTCTCGGCCTCCTCCAGGGGGCGAGGACGGCCAGTTTTGCACTGGAAAAGTCACTGTCACACCAGTTCCTCATAGCGCTTCAAAGGGTGTCCTCCCTGCCCCTTCACATACACACGGAAAGAGGTGAGAGTGGGCGGGCACACTTCATCCCTTCATCTGTACAGTCCTGAAGGCTGGGTGGTTTTCCTAAGGCTTGGGTCGGGGCCACGGTTTTGCCACAGTGGATAATTTTCTTTAAGGAGAATTTTCCAGTGTTTGTTTCAGCCTGTGGATGCTTCTAAGGCTCCTTCCCAATGGTTCCTCTGTGGAACTTCTGATCAAGCACAGCTGCACTGGAGGCCTAAGAGGGAAAGGTTTCCCTTCCTGGGGGAGTGCTGGGACTTCATTACACCACAGACGGTGCTTGGTGGCCAGGAATGCCTCTGGCAGCAGTTCCCTGCTGGGCTTTAAAGAAGCAGCAGTTCCTTCTTTAAAACGTCAAGTGTCCCCACTGAATGTCCAGGTCTAGCTGCACACACGGGGCCAAAGCCAGTTTGGAGTTGGGGACTGACCCTCTTTGGCACGCCCATGAGCACACAGAGGGCGGAGGAAAGGCTTGGAGGTGTGCCGATCAGTCCTGCTACACTTCCACTTGGATCCGGTTTTTGTAGGTTCTGAGTTTTACATTACCTCCAGAGTCTTCTTTAAACAAAGGAAACACAATTAAACTAGGCATGTTGCTATATACCTGCAATCAGAGGAGCTGGAAGGCAGGGAGGGGCAGGGGATCATTACAAGTTTGAGGACGGTCTGGTCTACAGAGCAGACCCTGTGTCAAAAACAAAGGAACAATCAAGTAAAATGTGTGAGGTCATATAAGCTACAGGGATGGGCATGGCAGACTGCTGCTGCAGGAACTGTCAGCTTGTGGTGGGCCCTGATGGTTGAGAACTATGCAGACAAGGGATTCCCGTCAGCCTTGCATCTCTCTAAGGCCACTAGGAGCAGACTGAGGAGCTCGGAAATAAAGTCCCATAGCCTCAAGTGTAAGGTATTCCTTAAACATTATTTGCTAACCAACTGTTTAAAGTGGTCTGCTGATTGCCACGGACCCCCCTCCCCCTTCCTGTTTCCAACTGCCTAGCCATAGTTTGCCTTCCTTATAAAGGATGACTGTTGCTCAAAAGGTGTTGTCAAGACCGGCACAGGCATGGGTTTCTCGCTCACCGGGTTATTCATTCACCGGAGGTGCTCAGGCATGTGTTACAAAACACAAACTACAAGGTTAGCTTAGGCCAAAACAATGCAGCCCTCGCTCTATGCACTCACTCTGTGTATGGACCACAGGGTACCAGGCTGGAGCTCTATCTACTCTGGACTGCCCTGGAAGGGGACGGTGAAGTGAGTGCCTGCCACAGGAAAAGGCAACTTCCTGCTTAGCCCATCTCTGCTCCGGCCCATGTCTCACCCCTGCCTGACATATCGGCAGCCCTTGTGTTAAGTATTAGCCCATTGTTCCAGGCCCTGCTTCTTCCTGAGGGAACTCATACTCCCTGCTCAGCTTCCTGTAGTTGGCACCTGTTCTTTCACTGAAAGAAAGCAAAATAAACATCTGGGCTTAGAGCAGCGAGCTAAACATAGCTGCAGATATGTGTCCCTAATCCTTGTAAAATGAACAGAGATATGATCTGGTGGCGAAACGACTGCCTGAAACTTTCACAGTGAGATGAGGTCTCCAAAGGGAAGAGCTGCTTAATTAGGTCAATGCATCCGCTTTTTATACATACCAGCTTGCTGACTACAAGCTCCTCCGCTGTCAAATGTTCTTTCTCGAACAAGTCAGACAGCAACGTCTTGCATATGAAAGTGTCTTCATGATGCTGTTTGTCATTCATCACAAGGAACCAAACACTCTTCAAATGCCTGTCTATATAACGGAGCCGATGTACAGGAAAGCGCCGGCCATCACAACTGGAGGTTCCCAGTGCGCCATGCCTGTTCCATGCACTCTAAGTTTTATGACACTGGACACCATTATCCTCGTGTAAATGACCTGACCTAGGTCTCAGCTAGGAAGATAAGCCTCATTACTTCAGCACTTAGTACTCACACTATAAAATGACTAATGAATATCACAAAGCAGATATTATAAAAAATACCATTTATTTATGTGACGGTGTGCAGCATATATCGGCACATGTGCAGAGGTCAAAGGGCAATGTTCTGGAATCAATTCTCACCTTCTTTCTATGTGGCTTCTGGTGACAGAAGTTAGGTTACCAGGGCAGCCAGTGCCTTAATCCACTGAGGCATCAATCCAGCCCAAGACAGTCATTTATTTCGAAGCATATACATATTTTAGGCTATTCTCAAAGTCCTGATTGATTTAAAGAAAAAAAAGAAATCTGATGAAGTGGGCTGTTTTAAAAGTTTTCTAAGTTGTTCTTACCAGCCACACGCAAATAGTCCTAGAAGCTGTCTGCTGACCGCTGACTACTGACTACGGAGAGGGAGGCCGCAGCGAGCTAGCTCATCAAGTGCAGTGCTTCCGGGAATGGAGAGATCATATTATGCAATCTTATCACCCCACTAGAGATGAAGCAGCTAAGACTCAGCAGAGGTCACTGCGCAAGTGTCTCAGTAACTGGAAAGCACAAGCCCCCAGCCTCTTGGCCCAGCACCCTCTTCCCTGCCTCAAAAGGTGTGCTGCGGTGGCTTTTTAGTGAAGGAGTGGACACTCCACAAGGTTTGATTCTGTGGCACCGATAAGCTCTGTGTGGAGCCCTCATCAAAACACCCTCATGGTACACAGCAAATCGGCTCTCCGATCAAGATAAACTATGTTAGGGCGCTGAGCATGAAAAATGGTGACTGAGCAGTTTCCCCAGAGGCGCTGGCTTTCTGTAGGTGACATCAAGTGCACTTTGGAATGAGGGCAGTGAAACCCACGGCCAGCAGTGAAAGGGTTCCATGAGGCTACTGAGAACAGGGTATCTCAGACTCACTTTGAAACTGTCCTGCACAAATAAGGTACTTCATGGTACTTAAACACACACACACACACACACACACACACACACACACACACACACACA
>OU015744.1:135382314-135410945 GCA_907169655.1 Acomys percivali
GTGTGTGTGTGTGTGTGTGTGTGTGTGTGTGTGTGTGTTGGGGTAGGGGTGTGAACCTCACTCAGACCCTTTTAACAATTCCATAAGACAGCTATCTATCCAATCTGACAGACAAGGAAACTGGCTCAGAGGCAAGCAGCTTGCCCAGGACCACACAGGAAAGCAAGCACGGTAGTCAGACAGGTACTGAACCAAGTCTGAGGTCTAAGCCTAAATTGTTTTATTATCTTAGGTGAGCAGGTTTCTGTAGAATGTGTGGCCCCTAAAGGTCCATAGGGAGTGGCACTATTAGGAGGTGTGGCCTTGTTGGAGTAGATGTGGCTTTATTGGAGGAAGTGTGTCCCAGTGGCTTCCTGCTGCCTGCTGATCCTGGTGTAGAAGTCTCAGCTCAGCTCCTTCTCCAGCACCATGTCCGCCTGCATGCCACCATGCTTCCTGCCATGACAATAGTGGACTCAACCTCTGAGCTCTAAGCCAGCCCCAACGAAATTCTCCCCTTTATAACAGTTGCCACGGTCACGGTGTCTCTCCACAGCAATGAAACGCTATTAAGAGAGGGTATGAATGGAACGGGAAAACCAATGAAGCACATGATGTTAGCAGTGTCTTCCAATGTTGAGGCTTTGATCCCGCCCCCTGTGGTGGGAAGGAGGCTATGGGGCCTACAAGAGGAAACAGAAGGAGAGGCTGTGTCTTGTGCCTCCAGAACGGCAGCTGGAAGGTGCTGGTCCCAGCGGGATGTGCTGTGACAGATCTGAGGTTCCCTGACTTAACCATGTCCATAAACACGCAGTTCAGATAACGTGCATGAAGTATTTAGCTGAACCTGGCATTAGGTAAATGGCAGCTATGGCTGTGAAAACTTTATACATAAAGCTGGAAAACTGAATATATAATTTAAGGCAAAATACTCAGCCACTGACATCACTGTCTGTTCCATGTTTACAATGGACACTAAACTTCGCTAGGTGAGCCAAGAACAGAGACTAACTGATGCCAGAGACTAAACTAGTCAAATCTAAAACAGCCACAGTTAAATCAAATGACGGTTTATCAGCTGAGTCCAGTGAAAGAGTGATGGATCACTTGAGGCTTCACGTACACGATTTTGTAAATCATTACAGAAGGTCTACAGAGCCACTGAGGCTCAACCACTGTCTCTAGACACCGATTACTCTACAGCCCCTTCAGATACAACATGGAGTCCTCAATCCAGGAGCTCCCCGCCATACCCACAGCAAGGCCACTCACACTGGTTCCTGCCATATGCTCATGGTTGGCAGCCTGGATCACGACATCAAACTTGAAGCTGGTAGCAGTGTCACCAAGACTACATCTAATTTTCAACCTCCCAAGTTTAATTGATTCCAAATTAGGAAATTTCTAAATCAGGTCGCTTTGGTATTTACCTGCCTTTCACTAACCCTCCTGTTGGAAAAGTTCTACCCGCCCCCCCCCAAAGAACCCCACCACATTTGGTATTGATAGACTTGCCTTCTGTCATGGCAATATTAACAGCATGGTCAACAAGACACTGCTGGCTGGCTACTGCCCACTTCAATCATGATGATTCCAATAGGCTATCCAAACCAGGCCAGTCAAAATACCTTCTCGGTACTATTAGAAGAGTTAGTCCTCTTGAGACACAAGCTTCAAGAACAGTGGCTGATGCTGGTGGCTATGTCTGCCACCATGGTGTGTAAACGGAGCGTGGCATAGGGAGGAGAATAACACTGATGGAATTAAGATGACAGGAGAAGAATAGGAGAAAGACTACAAATGGCTGGGTGGAGGCCATTGAGCCCCTCAACACAACTGTGCCTAAAGGCCACGCAGGACAAACAAGCTACCCATGTAAGTCAATAACCTAGCTTAAATTGGAGTTCTGTTGATTATGAGCAGAATAATTGCAACCAATAAACCTTACTTAAGGGGAAATAAAGCCCCAAAGGAAATTTCCTTCCACGAATAGCCCAGTCCCTGTGGAATTCTGGCTCCTTTCTGGTAATAATCTTAATTGAATTAAAATCACTTCTCTGAATGAAATTTCTACAGTAAGTCTGTCTAGCTGTCAATGATTGATATCTTTAACACCACCATACCTTTGTAAGGGACATGTATATCTAGTTAGTTATTTTGAAGAATATAAAAGAAAACACATAAAATCACCAATGGCAAAAATAGATAAAATAAAATAAAAGCTATAAAAATAGTACCTATGAGAGCAGGGCGTGGCGGTGACCCCGGTAACCCTGGCACTTGGGAGTCTGAAGCAGGAAGACTTTGATTTTCAGGTCTGCCAGGGCTAAACAGTGAGTCCAACCCGATCCCAAGAAAAACAGTGCTCTGCACAAGTATGAGGAGCGTTCCAGGAAATCCGCATGTAAACAGACAGCACAGTGCCTGGCACACAGCCACTGCCCAATAAACGGCAGACCCTAATTATTAGCACGGATGCTGTTTTATTACTCCACCACTTCCACTCATTTCCGGTAGGCTTTGCATTAAGTACCAGCCCTGTTCCAGACGGGAGCTGCAGCTCGGAAAGGTGGCTTTTTGCAGGGAAACTCCGGGAGCTGTCCTTAAACCCCAAGCCTCCCCTAAGTGTCTTGTTCTTGGAGTAATAAGTGGCTGTCAGCTGTGAAGCATCCTTGACCCCTGTGCTCTCCCCCAAGCCTGATGAATGAAAGCAACACGGTCTGTGGCTCCCCCGGAACTGGGCCTCGGGTGTGAATGAGTGCTGGGCTAGCCTGCTATCTGATTAACTAGGGGTCTCTTCTACTTTCTGCTCCTGCTGTTGGACCACAAGGAGTGAGTATGGAAACTTCTGCTTTTGAAGAGCTGACAAAGGGGGGAAAAAAAGGGTAGAGCAGGCAGGATGAAAAAGGGAGGGACACGGCTTAGCTTGGAAGGAGGCTGGAACAGGTGAGATCACAGATGGTAAAAACAAGGCGGGACTTGACTAACCCTTAAAAAAGTAGCAAGGCTCTTCAGGTGGAGAAAGGGGAAGCAGAATGAAATAAGATGCCTCGTGTGATGGTGAGCAGATTAGCCTGACAGAGATAAAAGAAGGCATAGGGGCTAGGGAAATAGCTCAGTGGGTAAAATGCCTGCTGTGCAAGCCCCTGACCTATACTCAACCCTCGTGTAAAACGCCAGTGTGGTAGCATGTGGTTGTAATCCCAGTGCTGGGGACAGAGACAGTCAGTCCCCTGGGCTTACTGGCCATCAACAGGTGCCCAGTGAGGGGGAGGGAAAAGAAAAAGCAAAAGACAGGGTCAATGGCTCCTGAGGAATGACACTCACCGCTGACCTCTGACTTGGACACAAACACCACACACAAAGAATAAAGAGTAAGGAGCCAGCAAGAGAGGACGCACTTAGGCAGCCAGCGTAGAGATGCCCTGGCTGGAATGCTGGGGAGCAGAGAAGGTAGGGATGGTTTGTGAGCAGAGCAAGGACATCCTGAAGGACAGGCAATGTGGCACCAAGTGGAGACTCTCTCCACGCCTCAGGCATTATAAACACTTCAGCTAACAGCCACATGACCAACAAAAACAAAGCCTCATTCACCTGGAATTTATTCATGAATAAAACAGTCTGAGCTCAAATCAGAGGAATCACAAAACTGAGCTGAGCTCAACTGCCCCCCTCCCCCACAGAATTGGAAGATACATAAACAACTGCTATTTGAGAAATAAATTTAGAGTGATTTATTATAGAGTAAAAGCTACCACCGCAAGCAGACTACAGCTGCAAGACCAGGAAGTGATACCGCACCAATCCTCAGATGCTTTCCACTTAAAAAAAAAAACAAAACCAAAAAACCAAAACCGATTTCTACTACTGAGCTCCCGTCTGTGCAACAATCAGCCAGGCCAAGGTTAGAGGAGAAAGGAAGCAAAGCAGGAAGTGCAGCCCGGGGCTGAGGAGAGGCTCTGTGGTTTAAAACACTGGCTGCTCCTGCAGCCAGTCAGCTCAGTCACCAACACTCAGGTGGTGGCTCACAACCATCTGCAACTACAGTTCGCAAGATACAACGCCCTCTCCTGGCCTCTGCGCTCATGTGCACATACCCGCACATAGAGACACATGCATAGTGAAAAACTGTAAAAACAAACAAACAAACAAAACTAAAGACTGTACAGCCTAATGTGTTGTAGCTGTGCATCCATTTTTCACTACAGCATACTTCAAGGCAAATTCTGAATTCCTTAGTCAAGGAACATTTTTGTTGCATTGGATACTATATGAAACAAGAGGAACATCAACAAGAGCCTGGAAGATTTTATTTTAATAGAGTCTGCTATGCAATCACAGATCTACTTGCCTCAATTCTTAAAAAGAAAAAAAAAGTAAAAACCACAAAACTTTTTAAGGCATGGAAAATTCATAAATCATTCAGAGGAAAAATGTGCAAATAAATATTCAGTCATGTTAAGGGGTGCTTTTGACTTAAAGTGTGACTAGCATTTCAAAAGTAATGGCACAGAGTCACTTTGTTTTAACAATGAATGAAGAAGACCTTACTTACCAGCAAGGCTTTGTGTGGTCCACTGTCTCCAGGTTTTAAACCGTGAGGTGAATCTGAAAGAGAATTAAACAGACAAACTAGGAGTGAATTGCATGTGGAAAGGATTTGCTTTCATCTCAAGCGACTGTGTAATGCCAAGTATTTATTCTTTATTAGTTAAAGATTAACAAAGCTTGCTCCTGGCTCCTAGTAGAGTAGGGAGTGTTTTTCCCCCTACATACTTCAACTTCCCAAATAGAAGACATTCTCTCATTTGCTGCAGAGAGTGGCTGGAAGGCTGAGGCCAGCATAACTATAAATGGTCGTGTTTTCATCCAAACTCTGCAAGTGAGCAAAAGCCTCCTTAGATGTCACTCTTGCTCAGGTCCCATAGCCCACTTCTGCTAGGATTACGCCACCCTTGAAGGACACTAGGAGGATGCTCCAGGCTTTCTAATGGAGTCACCTGAGCAAGTAAATAACTGAAATTTGTTTTATTGTTAATGGTGAGCCCCAAGTGATAGATAATACAAGCTACATTGAAAAGTGGAAGTGGATGAAAGCCTTCACAAGAGATTTGAATAATTAAAAAATACTATTGTAACAGGAAGTCCACATAAAAATTTAAGATATTTTATATTTCTTCACTTAACAAACTTTATTGTATATATTTGAGGTTGATAGCATGTTATAAAATAATTATATAAGTAGAAAAATGGCCCCCACAGTGGCACTGATTAGCCTCATATTGAATAGTTTCTTTCTTTGTAAGAAGAAAAGCAAAAATCCTTCCTACAAATTACCACCTGAGTGCCTGTGTTTGCAGCTTCTACTTCCTTAGCTTACACCTGACTCTTGGTGCCCTCTGACCTACAGCTGTCTGGTTCTTCCTCTGCTCAGTCTTCAAAACTAAACTGTCAAGATCTCATACGTCTCAACTAAGGACAGCCACAATGTCAGTCCAACACAGCCCGTGGGTGCACACAGAGCAGACCCGACTGAGAAAGATAGTGTTGTCTTTCAGTGAATACCAAGCTATAAAGCAAATCAGTTGACATGGAGTGTGTGTGTGTGTGTGTGTGTGTACATAGATACATAGCAATGTACAGTGCATTATGCACATGCACATGTATAGGTGTGAAACACACCATGCACACATGTGTTGAGATCGGAGGTGACGTGAGACGTTTTCCTCTACTGCTTATTGTCTGTATGTGAGTGTTTTGACTGCATTTATGTATATGCACCAGAGTTCTCTTCAGGGGCAGCCATTGCTCTTTAACCTCTTTAGGCCATCTCTCCTCCACCATATTCTTCTGAGATAAGGTCTCTCATCAAATCTTAAGCTCACCCTTTCAGCTAGACTTCCTGGCCACCGAGCCCCCCCCCCCCCCCCAGGGATCTATCTGCCTGTCTCTGTCCCACAGCACTAGGCTAACAGACATGTGCTGCTCCACTAAGTTCTCATGTGGTGCTGGCTGGCAACCTGAACTTAGCTCTTCAAGCTTGGGAAGCAAAGGCTGTTACCCACTGAGACAATTCTCCAGCTGCCAATGTGGAGAAATCAGTCACTATTTCCTCCTCACAACAATCCATCACTGCCTCATCTTAAGAGAAATAGGTTTCAGTGCTGTCCAGGTGCCAGCAGGACCTGCCCTCTCTCCGTTTACCTCAACTAACCCTCAAGGTAATCTTATGTGTTAAGTGTGTCCGGGAGCAACTGCAGCACAGTGACATTACATGCCTCACCTAAGGCCTTAGGAGGACGGCGGGGTCTGCCTCCAGAGTCCATGCACTACTTACTGCCAATTTAATTAGAACATCTCAAAATAAGATATTCCTTTCGTAGTAAATCATGATCATAATTATCAAAGTCAGTGCACATGATGACATGGTTAGCCAGCAAATGGTAATGGCACACAGCAGAGTTACTTCATGCTTGAAAATTAAAAACAATCTGACATGGGAATATGAAAACAAAAAGCAGGCTTGGAGTCAAGCAGTGCAACGAGTCTGGCATCTGTTTGAATGAGGAAGGAGGGAGGGTCATGTGAGATCTACAGAACACCTTGTCTCTGTCACCTGTCTTAGCCAAAGGCCCATGGCTTTTATCCTTCTCCAGAAAAGTCACAAGTATTTATCTGTGCATCTATTTAGCAGCAGCAGGGAGTTAAGGCAGAAGGAGTAGAACACAGAATAACAGGACCCCCCCCCATCCTTTTACTTTATTAATGCCTAGGCAGAAATCACAAGAAGTGAGACACAGACCCACAGGATGAATTGGCCAGCTCATCCACGAGACCTCAGAACACTCAGGCTGAGGCAACAGCGCACTGCTGTTCAGAGTCACACCCAAAGCTGCCAGGAGACTCACACCACCTCCCACTTGTCTCATTCCCACACTCCCCATGGGCATGCTGTTCTTCAGTCACTCAATCCTCCCAGTCAACCAGCCCAGGGATGGTGGTGGCCACTGCAGTAGCATTTGTTCTCAGCTCACAAATGCACAGGAGACAGTGGAGACAGTAAGAGCTGGTCTTTATGAAGCTAACATCAATGCACCACAAGCTCCCTTAACCCCATCAGTCACTCTGTGAGTCACCCTTTATGGCCCCATGCGGCAGGTAGGTACACACGCACAGCGAAGGCAGTAGCCTAAGGTCATGAAGTTTGGATGTAACAACAGACAAAGCACCTCCAGAGCCCTTCAGAGCCCGTGGCCTATCAGCTACTCCAAGTCTGTAGCCACCTTCTCCCACTGCCCCCCCTCCCCCCTCACCCCTTCTGCCACAAAGTAGCTCTTAGGCTTTGGTTTGTGATGTGCCGGTCTCTCTGCAGACTTTTACAGAACCCTGGAAGGTTGAGAACCACCTTCAGACCTCATCTCTGGGTCTCTAAGACCTAAGATGTTAGAATACAGTGGGTGCTCAATAAATACAGACACGGAAAGCAGCACTGCAAGAATGGGACACAGGGCTCATGAAAGCACATCAGAGTTCTCTGGATATCCACTTTAACAAAACAGGATTGTCTCTGTCCTTTAAATCCAGCCATCACCAAGGCAACGACACTTCCCAGGCCTATTCCGTACACGAATTAACATAAGCGATTGACTTAATATATCTCCAAGAGATTCATCGGTTTGATTTGGTTTGATTCTACTTTGCATATGGATTATGTGTGTATCTGTGGTGTTTGCTTGTGTGTGGAGGCCAAAGAGCAACTTGGGGGTGCTTCCTCCAGGCACCGTCCACCTGTTTTTGAGACAGGGTCTCTCTCTGACCTAGAACTCTCCACGAAGGCGAGGCTGACAGACAGTGAGGACCAGGGACTTGCCTGTGACTCTGTGTGCAGCTCTTGAATTACCATGTGCTACTATAGCCAGCTTTCGTACAGGGGTGCTTGGGCTTGAACTCAGTTCTCATACTGGCCCCTTCATACGGGTCTGAAGTGGAAAGCACACGTCAGCAGCAGCTTACAATGGGTTTTGGCTATGATGAAGTCTTCTTGCTTGCTAGGAAATGGCACAGCGTTTTATGGAATCTTTCTAAATACCTCCTGGATGACCCCGGGAAAGGGATTTTGTATAAGGACATGGTCCTCTAACAGTAAAAAGGGCAGCTTCAGCTTCAGAGATACGCAAAGACCTGCAGCAAGAAGATGTTCTTTCTACATTTCCCAGAAAAACCGCACCAGGATTGTGGCCTAGAACAGCACCCACAGATAACTGCAGTTAGCTGTAATACCCATCGAATGTACCACCTTCTCACGAGCACAATCTGAGGGGCGTCTGTCACTCACGACCAAATTATGCACCTGTACTTTGATTTTTTTTGCTATATCAACTTTTTTGTTGTTCTTGTTTGTTTTTCAAGACAGGGTTTCTTTGTATATATAGCCTTGGGTGTCCTGGATTGGCTTTGTAGACCAGGCTGGCATCCAATTCACAGAGATCTACCTACCTCTGTCTCCCCGGGTGCTGGAAGTAAAGGCGTGCGCCAGCACACCCAGCTTACTGTCTCAACTCTTTACTGAGAGGTTTACAAAGCAAACACACTGTACTGGGCCTTGCTGTGGGCGCTGGGATGCAGCAGTGAATAAGGTAAATGGTGTTTATGGCCTAAGGCCTTCACAGGGTAATAATGCGCAGACACAGTAAGAACTCAGTTTCAAGCAGTGATGGCTCTTAAAATTTTTTCACAAGAGCAGAGAGTGTCATGACTACTGAAGAGTTCAGCTACTTCTATTTTGCAGCTATATGAATGTTTCTAGAAGAGGCAACAGTGGGCAAAAGGTGACCAATTCTGAGATCACTTGACTGCTCAGGTGAGAAATTATGGTCTAGAATGGTGACAGTGGGGACAGAAGTAGATGGACTCTGAAGGCAAAATGACTAGGACTAGTATATGACATAGATGGGGGGGGGCGTCTATTCTAGGGGTATCATGTCCCCAGGGTGGTGAACTGGTCCACTATAACCAAAGGTGTTACCACCTCAGCCTCCACTCAAGATGGGCTCCTTGCTGGCAGACCTGGCTTAAGCTATCCATTGAGAGTAACGCTTCCAAAGAGAGACCATCCTTAACATGCAGACTAAAAGTCTACTTGAGAAAAGGATTTATTTATCTTATTTTATGTATGCGTGCTTTGCCTGCATGTATGTATGTGTACCACACGCATGCTGGGTGCATGCAGAGGTTAGAAAGCAGTTCCTGGAATTGAAATTCCAGATGGTGGGTGCCAGGAACAAAACCCAGGATGTTGGCACGAGCAGCCAGTGCTCTTAACCACTGCGCTGCCTCTCTAGCTCCTTTCAAAGTCTATTTCTCATAGCTAGTAGTCCATGTTCTCAACCAATGCGTAGACAGGTTGACAATGCATGGTAGTCTGACAATACCAACAATAGAGAGAAACATTTTAATATGCCAGTTCTTCCATGTCTAGATGTCAGAGGGCTAGTTTTTAGAAGCGGTATTCTTTCTCCACCATGGATCCCTGGTTCATGTTTGTGTCATCAGGCCTGGCAGCGAGGGCCTTATGGGCTGAGCCATCTCATGGGCTCACTTCTGTGCTTCCACTTTGCCATGCTATGAACATACATAAAATTATAGACTAAGGGCTGGAGAGATGGTTCACCAGTTAAAGAGCACTTACTGTTCTTGGAGAAGACTCAAGTTTGGTTTCCTGCATCCACATGGCAGCTTATAATCACCTTTAACTATCAGTGCTAGGGGACCTGATAACCTCTTCTGGCTTCAACGTGCAATGTGGTGCTCATAAATTCATACAGGCTCAATCACATACACATTAAATAGTAAATAAATAAATAATCAATACATAAATCTTTTAAAAAATGTTAGAGTGTTCCCTCTGTGCTAAGTGCTAGTATTTGTGGCAATTACTTTAGATGGATGTGTGTGTTTTTATATGACTGAATATGACTAATTGCCTCTGAGCCTCAGTTTTCTCTGGTATAAAATGGAAACTATTATTACCACTTGCATACAGTTGTTAGAAGGATAAATAATATTAGCACAGTAAGACTTAAAACATTCAGTGGGGGATGGAGGGAAGGCACAGTGGTTTAGAGTACTTGTTGCTTTTCTAGAGGACCTGAGTTGGATTCCCAGTAACCTATGGCAGTTTATGACCATCTATAACTCCAATTTTAGGGGCTGTCTTCTGGCCTCTGCAGAAACCAGGCACACATGGTGCACAGACATACATGCAGGCCGATCATACATATATATGATAAAAGTTTTAAAAGGAAAAATTCCATAAGTGATAGTCATTTTAAAAAGTAATTTAAGCCTTAAATATTTTGTGTTTTATGTATGCATTTGGAGTTGTTCATTTTGAGAGCCTTAATTTACTAAACCACCCCATCATGCTGGAGTCCTTAGGTTACTGATGGCTAATATCTTTATGACTATGACGACTCTGGCATCATTATGATTTTGCTTTGTATCTTATTTCTCTAGTTTCACTGTACTCAAAGACTAGAATTGCTACTTGGTTTATTTTTTCTTTTCTTAAAGGAAATTTACTTAAAAATATAGCATTTTATGAATATTTGAAGAACTTCATATAATACATTTTGATGGCAATTACCTCCCAATTTCTCCAAGATCCACCTCACCTCCCTTTTTATTTCTTTTAATCCTACTGAGTCAAGTTTGAGCTCTATATAGACTCATGTGTATAGGGCCATCCACTGAAGTGTGGCTTACCTACCAAGGGGTGACATTCCATTAAAGAAACTGACCCTCTCTCCCCCTCAGTTGTAAGACATTTAATGAATATTCAACAGCCGTAAACATATGGCTCGTGTGTTTATGAGCCTCATAAACAATGGCTTTACTTCCTAGTGAAATGCTTTTGACTGCTTTACAAAGTATATTTCCATCCACTTTGAGCTTTATAGTCAGTCTATAGAAAAGCTTTCAGATGAAACGATTCCCACCAAGTAGCATGGAAAACTGAGGTGCAGACTGCAGGTGACGAGGTAGGGTCCTAGTAGGGTCCCTGAGCTCTTTAGTTAGCTATAGACCAGACTGAGTCTATGTGGAAAAACAAAACAAAACAAAACCTTGTGAGGTAAAATGGAGAGATGAATTGTGTGCAACATTTTTGTCTCTTGGGTTCCTTACACACTGATATACATGTCACTCTGTCATGTTTGGTTGGCTTTTTGGTGTGTATTTTAATCAAGTCTCAACGTACCAATTCTGTAGCATTTTCTACTGAAAACCTTTATTCAAAACATCAGGGAAATGAGAATTTTGGTTTCTTTCGAAGCCTAGTTATGTTTGAGGGTATGTTTATGTTTGTATCCCAGGTGTGGAAAATGGGGCTGCTTCAGACTGTCCACAGCAGCTAATTATACGATGTCTTGTGCACTAGCACAGATGTGATCTCTGCCAGCTGCATATAGTTTAATTCTGGACTGTGGAGAGGGAATAAATGCCAGAGCGTGGAGAGGGCCAGGGGCAACGCAAAGAAGAGGTAGTTGCTAATGCCCCTCTGCTGCCCCTGGTTGCTGCTGCTGCAGTTTGACGAGAAGTTGGGAGAAACCCTGAAATAAACACTGGACTTGTCCCAAGGAACCTGACGACCCTAATCAGCAGGAAGTAGTCTAAAGAGACCGACATCCCCTTTCCCTCTAACCCTTTCTCGTCTAGGTTACCTAGTGTTGGGGGGTTGTGAGGGATTAGGGTGGAAAAGGGAGGTAGAGGCACAAGAACCCAAACAAAACAGGGAATCATCTGCTGTAACTGGAAGCTCTCAAGAATTGCTAGCAAGTTCAGGGAGTCTACCAAAGTGATAGTCATCCTTACCCGGTCTTTTATGAAGTTTCAAAAATAACTTAGATTTAACCTGGGTTTGGCTCTAGCTTATTTGTTTTCAGATGGTGTCTCATTACGTAGCCATGGCTAGCCTAGAACTGGCAGTGAGCTGGTTGTCGCCATCTCCTAAGTGCTGGGATTACAGGTGTGCATCACCACAACTGTTTTTTTGTTTGTTTGTTTTGTTTTAAACTTGCCACGAATATAGATTTTGTCAGAAGGATTTCCTCAATCTTGGTTCAGTGAAACCACTCACCTCCCTGAAGGTCTACAGCTGTTCCTTCCATTAATGTAATTCACAACACACTGCACTTAAACTAGAGGGGAAGGATTCAAGGGTCTGTTGTTTTTGTGGTCCTATTTCTCCACTGTCTAGCATCTGAAACATTAAAGTGTAGGGTGTATTAACTGTATATTCTTTGCTGCATTGAAAACACACTCCTACCATGAAACAATTTTGAAGCATCCCCATGCAAAGACTGCATTAGCTAAACCACACTAAGTTATATTAAACAGAGTGTCCCAAGACATTTACAACCTGGCACCAATCTGTGCCTTTCTGAAAATATATCTGTTGCACTTTAGTCTGCAATTCACATCTAATCCATTCTTCAAATGTTCAGTGTGTGTGTGCGCGCATATCTGCATATCCCACGAAGTAGTCAAGTCTTGATTAATATTTGGAAAGAACTCACAGAAATACAGAACATCTGTTTTCTAATACGGTAAAACTCACGGGAAGCAACTGACATTAGCTGGCAAGAAAACAAAAGCATCTAGATCAACATATGAAAGGAAGACATCCAAAATTCAAACTGAACACAGCAGAACCTGCTTGGCATTTCATCTTCAGGACTGTGGGGATGGTGCTACGTCTTGTGAAATACTTGTTATAATAGAATGTATTTAGTCTATGTACTCACAGATAAGACACCCTACATGACAGGCCCTCAGGTTCTGCACCCACTCCTCCTGATATTATGTCACTTTGTCACGCTTGGCTGGCTTGTGTATTTTTCATAAAACCCCTAGTGCCTTACAGAACGAACTATGACCCAACTGAACTGGCTGGTGGTCCTGATAGAGAAGGTAAGCCCTTCTGAGAGATCGAGTGTCATCTTCACAAGAGCCCTCCGCCCTCCTCTCTTACACTGCTTTGCCATGTCAAAGTACCCTCTGATGCTCCCCTTTCTGCCTACTCATCTGCATGCACCTCACACACTGGAATGAAAACTGATCAAAGGGAACTGTTTGCTCATTGCTGTGCCCCAGAGCCTGAAAAGAACAAGCATTCATTAACAATTTTATTTAGTTTATGTGTATTTGGGGATGGAGGAGGGGCAGGAAGCGCATGCGTGTGACCTGAGAGGCTGAAAACAGGTGTCTTCTTCACTCTCCAGCTAAACCTTAAGCTTACTGATTCAGCTGGACTGGCAGCCAGCAGGCTCTGGGATCTGCCTATCTGCACCACCAGTGCTGCTTTGTCTGGCATTTTCATGGTGCTGGAGTTTGGAAAGTCAGGTCCTCATGCTTGCACAGAAAGCACTTTACCTGCTCAAGCATCTTCCACCTCCTACAGGTAGTATTTTTAATTGGCCAGAAACTGGGTTTCAGTTAGTACTATGAAAATGTTTCTTGTTCCTCCAAATGACAAACAAACAAATAAACAAACACATCATCGTAACTTGCAGAGCAATGACATGAGTTCACTGGAAAACATCACGGCTATCCTCTTAAATTGTTGGTAGGCAACTGGTGTTCTCTGGTCTTCTGTGTCTTAAGGCCTTGAAGCTTCGCTACTTTAAACATTGCACTCCTGTTTGTCCTATCTGTAGTTAGTAGCAGAGTTTCTTCCCAGTTATTTCTAAATAGTGCTGGCTCTGACCTCAGTACCGCGTGGGTGGCTCCACTACTTTTGTTGCTTGGTTCTATGATGTTTGGGGCCAAAGAGCCACTGAAAACCTGCAGAACATTAAGAAAACTCCTGGGAGGGGGTCCTAGAAACAAGTGCCAGCCTTTCCCAAGGGTCTTTGGGGCTCTGGCTGCTTGGCTGATACGGGTGCCTTTCACAGGGGTAGTGTTTCTCTTCATGAATGAATCCCATTGACGAGGACATGCTAAGTAGTCAGTGTTAGCTCCAGGGGACAGCCTTTCTACCCTGGCATCTGTCCAACGTGGCAGAGGACCACTATCTCCCATCACAAATTTAACTCTTCTTTGGCTACATTCCTAACAAACTCTCTGACCAGCTTCGGCGGGTTAGATCAACTGCCAACTGTCTTCTTTTTCAAATTGGTTTTCCCTTTTTACATTTTATTTATTATTGCTGTGGGGCGGGGGCTGTGCCCAAGTGTGCCTGTGGAACTCAGGTAGTCGGGCTTGCCCAGCAAGTGCTGTACCTGGTGAACCGTCTCACCAGCTGCCCTTCCCTCTCCTTTATGTTTGCTATAAACCGTCTTTACAGTCCAGACTTGCCTAGTACTTAAGGTACTTAAGGCCAGTGTCCTGAGTGCTAGGAATACAGGTGTGTAACACCCACCTGGTTCATCTCTCTTTTTTAATAGTTTATTTATTTTTATTTTTATATGCATTGGTGTTTTGCCTGCATGTGTGTCTGTATGAGGAGGACATTGGATCCCCTGGAACTAGAATTACAGATAGTTGTCAGCTGCCATATGGGTGCTGGGAATTGAACCTAGATCCTCTAGAAGAGCAGTCAGTGCCCTTAACCTCTGAGCCATCTCTTCAGGCTTCATCACTCCATTTCTTAAAGCACAATCTTTCTGCAGCATTTAAAGGCGAGACTTTGGGATTGATTTCTTCTTAAAAATAAGGTATTCTTTTTAAAAAATATTGGGAGAGGTACACTCCTGCCACAGCATGCATCTGGAGGTCTGGAGACAACTTGAGGAACTTGCCCTTCTACCATGTAAGTTGCAGGAATCAAACTCAGGTCAGACATGGCAGCAGTGTCTGTATCCACTTAGCCATTCTGTTGTCCCCAAAACAAAATATTCTTAATTTTAAATCATTTGAGAATTCACAGCACAGCTTAAGGGTCTTATCAAATTCTTACACTGCATATAACATAAAGCACACTCATTTTCCTATTCAGTGACTTCCTCAATATATACAATGTAACAAATCATGCCTGAGTCTTGGTAGCCTTTTATTTAGACATTAAGTTTCTTTAATGTTTAAATGGTCCTGTCTGTGATGCCATACCCTCTCTCACCATTGGTCCTGTCTGTAATGCTGTACCCTCTTTCACCATTGGTCCTGTCTGTGATGCCATACCCTCTCTCACCATTGGTCCTGTCTGTGATGCCATACCCTCTCTCACCATTGGTCCTGTCTGTGATGCCATACCCTCTTTCACCATTGGTCCTGTCTGTGATGCTGTACCTTCTCTCACCATTGGTCCTGTCTGTGATGTGGATTCTCTAACCATGTAGGAACTTAAGCTTTTGGGTAGTTTGTTGGAAACAAAATAGTAAATCTGGATTATAAAAGAAAGATGTTGGTAGCTGGGTGGTTGTAACTGTTTTTCTTTCCTATTTTGTGGGTTCTTCTTTTTCCCACATATTATCCCCCTCCCTCTTTTTACCCCTTAATACTGGATAGGAGAGAAACAAGGATAGAAAGAAGAGAGGAATTAGGAAAATCCCTGCATCTAATTTCTTTCCTTTTGTTTTTTTCTTTGATCATTGCTACTAACAAACCACAACCAACAGCCACTAACACCACCTATCAGGGCTCTAGCATTTATATACCCCCTGAAAAGTTCCCAGAATTCCAAACATTACATAATCATAGAAACTATGTCAAAACCATGTCTCTGCTAAAGCACGAGGCAACTCAGTCTGAAGCAGCTCCATATCCCCATACCTGGGATTAAAACAAAAACACAGTCTTATAATATTTTTGCGTTAAAAAAAAAACCAAACAAACCAAAATTCCAGAATTGTCGCTACAGGCAATGGTGGCAGACATCTTTAATCTCAGCTCTTGGGAGGCAGAGGCAGGCAGCCTGGTCTACAGAATGAGTTTCAAGACAGTCGGGGTACAGAGAAACCCTGTCTTGAAAAATGAAAACAAATAGAAAAAAGCGTGTCATTACTCAAGTTAGTATGTCCTGCAAAGCCTCTCCATTCCTTCCTTTCTTCCTTCCCTTCTTTCTTTACATCATAAATCTGGACTCCTGGAATGCAAGCACAATTTAACTCTGGATGGAATTCCAGGGTCTCTCCTACCCAGACTATGTACGTGGCTTCCTTTCTTCCTCCCTATATGAACACCCAGCACAGGCAGGGCCAACATAAACCAAGGGCTGGTGACTTCTGAGCAACCCTCGCATTCCTGTCCTCTTCTGCAAAGCTTTACTGCAAATGCTCTTCCTGTCTCCAAGGCCAGCCTGCCCAAATACTGTTTTAGATTTTCTTCTCCTCATGGGGCTTGGGTGGGCAAGCAATCTGTTAACAGTCCTTTGGCCAGTTTTGATATAGTTTCTGGCATTAGTCAGAGTTAAAACATTTCAGACGCCTAACACTAACTCCCAAACATTTCCTTACTTGAATTCTTTCATTCCTCTATTCTTTTGCCATCTAGAAAGAAAGGAGATTGAGCCCTTCCAAGTTCGGGAGGTTGGGGGAGGAATAGGGAAAGCTGGTAGATGGGAGAGGCACTGTGAAGTGCTGCCTTCTGGACATGCCATGGCTGTTTGACTCCTGAACTCACAGCAGCGGTGGTTACCTGCTCATGACCTGTGCAAGACTGGATCCATCAACATTCACAAGTCCTTACTGTGAGCTTTTCTTGAGAGCTACACCACTAGTAACTTGCCCATGGTTTGGTTTAATAAGTCCTAATCATGGTTACTTAAGCAACCCTAATGAAACTGAGTGAGCCATGAACACACACTAAGACATGATAGTAAGGGATGAGTGGCAAGGAAGAAGAGAGCACAGGAAGGGGGTAAGAGAGGGTAAGGGAAGTGGTGAGTGTGGTTAAAGTACATATATGTATAGGGCAGGGTGAACAAATAAGTAAAAGAAAAAAAGAAAAAAAAAACCCTGAAGTACGCTGGGCCTGGAATGCCAGCTCAGAGGTACTGCTCTTGCAGAGGGCCAGTGTTTGTCCTCAACACTTACGCTAAATGACTCAGAACGACCTGTAACTCCAGCTCAGAGAGACCCAGTGCTCTCTTCTGGCCTTTGTGGGTACCCACAAACATATGGATACCTTTGTAAGTATTTTTTTCACTTTTTTAAAAGGAAGGAGAGAGGATAAAAACCACATATAAAGCAGAGACATCTTCCAAAGTGTTCTTCCTAGGCTCAAAACTATCAGAGCCCTCAACCCACAATTGAGGACTTCTAACTCCTGAATCCCTGAACATGGGTATTGGAACCTCACAAATAAATCCGGTCCAATGAACACCCACCTTTTTTTCTTTTTTCCTCCATGGAGTTATGTGCAATGCCACTAGTGGTCACTCAGCAGACAGCACCCAATGTGTCTCTGCTGATAGAGCCTGGGTTCCTGTGTAGGTATATTGGAATCTCTGAGGTCAATTCAATGAGACCTAAGGGGAAACCTGGGCAGGATGCAGGGGAAAGTTCCAGTTCCTCAGCAAAACCAGGAACATGTGACTGTTTGTTGAGGCTGAAAGTCTGTGATAGCCTTTGGTGACCACAAGAAATTTGAAATTAAGAAGCAATACAACAAAGAGGGTGAATCAATGGGCTGAGACTAGCACAGACCTTTAGAGACAATAAACAGAACAGCTGCCTCACCCATGATATATCCCTTAACTTTTTAGGGGCACGGCTGGTCAGTTTGCTTTTCTGATATGTTTAGTCTTAATATTCATGAAATGACAAGGCTTACAGATTTAGAAACATCTGCTTATCAAACTTGCCACTGACAGGGCATCAGGATGTATGTATGCTTTGGGATTTAGCCATGCTGGGCAGCTGCTCCACCCACCCGTGGAGCCATTCATCCACCAATCAGTGTTGCCGCCTTTCATTTTTCTTCTGCTAACAACTAACTGTTAAGCTAGTACTTTATAATGGATACTTCACCAGGCCAAAGGGATGCACACCACCTTAGGGACACAAAGCAACTGCACCCATTCTAGAGACAAAGACACTGAGGTTCTCAGGGTTTAAATGTTTTTCTACATAAAAATCTGTATGTACCTTTGGGATTCAGATCTACAGGCATCTGGACATATGTCTTATACTTCTCACTATGCTTTAAATGTCAACCACTGCTTCACTTGCCTAATTTACGTTTAACAAGAAACTGTACTGCCTTTTGATATTCTACAATGTTGACTGATCCCCAGCTACACCAATTACTAACTGTATCTTGTCACTTTTGGACGAACATATGTAGCATCTGGGACACAGGTCTACTTTTACCTATCAGTCAGACCAACCCATACCTACAGAATAGCACTGCTACCATGAGTAACAAGTGGGGTAATAGCTTCCCCTTGCATTCATGTGGGGCCCTTCTCTGCTCTGCTCACCATTTTGCAGTATAATCCCAGTACACTCCTAGGGGCATGATGGTTCTTTTAGCTCCTCAAAGAGCAGATGCCCAAATGTACAAAGAGAAAACTAAGTCCAAGAGTAAGACGCTGCCCCAAGGAACCCTGCATGCTAGTTCTGAGCCTCATCACACACAAGTTGATAATATTTCTCATGCCTCGGCAGGGTCCTGTGCCAGGAGGTGCTTACAAAGTTGCAGACTAAGCTCTCCATGCACAATGTGTACAGCAAGTGTGTCTTAACTTGATGCTGCCCCCGCCCCCCCGAAAAAAACCAAACCTAGCTACCTGGTACTGGTACCCAGGTGAAAATCTAAACCAATAGACACGTACCAGGGCAGGATTTATTTTTACTGCCATTAAAAGAAGGATTTAGAGCATAAGGACATAGGAAAGGACAATATACAACCAGGGTAGATGTAAAGACAGACCAACAGACTCACACACAGGCTCCCATCTACATGAAAACGCGAATCTGGGCTCGTAAGAACACTTCAGTGCACAATGCAACTTTAGAACTTAATGAAATGATGGAAAATGGCTCTTCTTCCTACTGCTTATCTTTAGGGTCATTATAGTATCAATGTTGCAAGTTCTTACAAACTGCACGCTCACAATGTAATATTTGACCAACTTTTAAAAGACATGTCTTTGTGCTCATGACCGGCATGAATGGCTCTCTTTTTTCCCTCTTTTGGTTCAGGGTGCCTTCTTGACAAAATACATCCATTTATTGCTAAACATGTACATTGTTTCTAATGTCTGAAGGCCTCACAAAAATCAAGGCTGTGTGGAAGCCCGTGCATTGCTGACTACAGATGCAGACACCCTAGGCTCTGTTCCCCAGAGACACAGGCCTTGCTGGGCTGGCACTCCGTGTCACCCTTCTCTTGGTTAGTTCTGGCTTACTCAAGACATTCTAAACTTGCATGCAAAAGTAACAGCAGCAACAGTGCTGCTTCCTGGGTGTTCTACTGTACTGCAAGCATGTTTTATAAGCGTCTTCCTATGAATGCCATTTCAACCTGGTTTTACAGTACCATCCCACAGTGTATGAAACAGAGAGCAGGCATTAATCAATGTTTGCTGGAGGCATGAAAATTTAGTTCCTCTCATGAACACAGTGAGAAGAGACCGTTATAATTATCAGACTTTTTATAAAGGGAAAGTTGGTTGCTTTAAGCTAACATTTGGCCAAGGCTGACAGGAACAGGCAACTCAGCCCCCGTCTTGGCTCTAAGTTCCAGCTTATGAGTTTAAAAAAAAAAAACAAAAAACAAACAGATATAAAAAAATCATGTTCACCAAAGTAAATTCTCTGATTATTTTTTCTAATAATGCCTAACCTGTCCTGCCGTGAAGACCAACACCGGGGATGGAACCTCTCTCCTTTAAGGTTTCCGTGGGCACCAGTCAGTGCAGGAGGCCACCCTGCTGCAGGCTGAGCAGAACTAAGGCAGCACAAAACTGTGACATAGACGTGCAAATAAGGCACCAACTCAAGTAAGAACAGCACACAAATGAAACTGTGCAGCAGGATCTAAGGAAGCCCAACAGAAAAGTCCCTTTTCTAAGCTCTGAATTTTGGAAAATTCCCCCAAACTGACTTTATTCAAATAATTTCCAGTTAAGCTTTCCATACTTTATCAGAAGAGGTTCTAACCATGAAAATGAGTGGAGAAAAAAAAAATCAGTCCAGCCCTAGGGCTACCTGTGGTGGTGGTGGTGGGGTCATGCACCATGAGTGCACACATCATTAATTAGAAAGCTTTTCCCTTAGTCATGGTCACTTGGAGATCCCTCCCTATGTGTCCCCTGACCTCAGTGTCATTCACATCTTCTATTTCCACTTCACATAAAGACTCTGAGCATACAGAGCTGTTGCTTCAGCTGGGGTGAGCTGCCTTGGATGTAAGGGCTCTTGTCCTCAGCCTCTGTCAGCTGTGCCTTTGGGGTAGAGGTAGGAGAAGGACACACATGAGTTAGGGAAACAGCCACTGTTCCTCCTGAACCACCAGAGCAAAAAGGGCTCTTTTTCTTTTGTGGTACTATGGATTAAAAAACAAACAAACAACAACAACAAAACCAAACCTAGCCTTTGATGGTGGGCTTCTGAAAATACAGGGAAGAAAATCAGTCTTGGTGTCTGCAACAGTTCAACCCAGATATCTGCACCCAGATGAATAAGGGCCTTGCTGTGTGCACCGGCAAACAAGCGCGATACCCTTCGATTTCACTTAACCCTGACACTGTCTGGGTAAGGCATTTTCTCCCATACTTAGGCATATTCCCTAAGACTTCAGATTCCAGGCAAAAAGCCCCAAGTACTCTTAGCTGTGTTTCTGACTGACTGGCTAGAAACAGGCTTTTCAGAAACCCTGTCTTCAGTTAATTAATCGGCTAGAGCCGCTCACAGAGCTCAGAGAACATTCCTGGGTTATTAAGAGGATACTAAAAAGGACAGAGATGAAGACCAGATGAAAGAACGGGTAGTTACAACAGGGCATGTGCAAAGAGACAAGGAACTACCATGCTCTTTCCAGGGGCATCAACCTCCAGGAACTACCAGGAAGCTCTCCAAACATCACTCCTTTCCATTTTTTTTTTTTTTTTGGAGGCTTCATTACACAAGAAGACTGCCTGATTAAGATCACCAGCCGCCATAACCTTTTCCCTCCCAAAAGGTTGGAGTGTTTGGACTTCTACCACAACGCTCTACTCTTGCCACAGTGTTCTGTTTTGTTGTTGTGTATGGCCAACCCTCATCCTGAAGCTATCTAGGGGCTGCCTACCATAAGTTATCTCATTAGCATTATTAAACACACTTGTAATTCAGGGCTGACCACTTGTTATCGGACAGGGAATCAGGGGCCTCATCCCTGGGAAGGACGTTTTCTCTATCAGCATTCCTTAGTTGCCTGTGGTTCTTTGTCTAGGGTTTGACCCCATGAAAATCATTATAAAAATGTATTTCAGTTTCTTATAGTATATGCCAATGGTTACTATATATTTCAACAGATTAGGCTAAATAAAAACCTCATGGGGATTTTCAATTTTTAGAAGTATCAGGACGTTTAAGAGACCAAAAGATTAAAGAACTCTGTATAGTATACTCAATCTTGAAAATAAAAATAAAACAAAAAGCTGGGATCATTGACATGCTGACTCTTCCACTCCTGCCCACTTATTAGCATCACTGTGACCCGGGACAGTGGTACCACCTAGCTAGGGCTGAAGTCATACAGGCAGGAAAACATGGGTAGGATCCTGCCCAATGCTTGCTGTCCACAGTCAAGCCTGAGTGCACCAGAGATGCAAAACAGAGAGCACACTGGAGAAACCAATAAAAAAAAAAAATACAAATGTGGCTAGTTACGTGTGCAACTAAAATAATCGGAGTGTTTCCCTGAGACACCAGGCTTGACAGTCAGCTTTATCTGTCATTGTTTCACACGGTAGATTCAAAAGATGTGTTTTGAAATGAGGCTTAGTTAAGTAACTTTTATTGCTTCAAGTAACATTTCTTTTTCACTCTGAGCATAAGGTTGTAATGAATGTGACTACTGCATATTCCAAATGTCAACACAGTAAAAATACCAAGTAGTATCTTAATATTATCGTAGAAACACATCTGACCTTGTGGATCCCTTGAAGGGATCAGAGATGACTTCGGGTTTGTGTACCACCCTCAGCAACACACCTGCTTTTTAAACTATTTAGAGAGAATGTCTGAACTCATTCATAAATGACACAATTCTATTCAGTGAGGACGATCTGGAAAGCTTCAGTGAGTCAGACAGCTTTTCAGGTCAGTCATCCAGATGACGTAAGACGGAATGAGTTAGATGGCTCTGTCGCCCAACACTGAAAGTCTGACCACCTGAGTTTGATCTCCAGGACCGACATGAGGGCAGGAGGTAAGAACTGACTTCACAGAGAAATTTCCAACCTCTATACTAGGGCTGTGACACATGTTCATACGAAGAAGGAGAAGGAGGAGGAGGAGGAGAAGAAGAAAGGAAGAATATACTGTATTTTTTAAGGGACAGAAGGCTGGAAGAAGCTGAAACAGAAAGTTAGTAAGCTGCAGGGAGCTTTGGCAAAGCAGAAAAAGCAGCTCTGGGGAACTAGCACCTTGCACCACGCAGAGTGCACTCCACATGGGTCACCTGACACGGTCCAGCAGGAAGTCAAAGGTGAGCAAATGGGCCCCCTGGGAGCTCTGAACACTGGAATCCCTCACGCAAGACTAGCAGGAGAAAACATGCAGAAAACACACACAAAATGGACAGAGAAATTAACTACCTCTTTCGGTAACAGATAGGAAGCAATTCTAGGGTCAACCCAGGCTTTCCAAACCACCAAACTCATGTTGTTTTTCATAAACCAGTGTCGTCAAAATGGCAGAAAATATGGCCTGGGTGGAGTATTTACACAGGGAATGGCAGAAAAGTCGGCCAGGAGAGGGGTTGCTAACTGAGGTACTCTGCAAAGTGACAGGGTCACATTTGTGCTGTGGGAAGATTAGAGTAGGCAGCAAGCTCTGAGACCACACAGAAGGGAAGACAACAGAGAGCAATGTGGACCCCAGCTGAGTAGCTTAATCTGTTCCTGAGGAAGGATGTTAGACAAAACTCAGATTGTCCCTAATCTAATGCTAGACAAGTTATACATTCCATTTGGTGCTTACTTTCCTGCACTGCAGAGTTCTAGAGTGATGCTGATATTAATTTCTCACAGATGTTGTGAGCATCTAATGAAATAATCCATGTGGGGAAGGGATACAGTTCTCAGTCTAATAAATATTGCTTGGAACAAGGGAAAGAGAGGAAAAAGAAAGGGAGCGGGGTAGGGGACAGGTGCTGGAAAGCGGGAAACGGAAGAAATGGGCAGAGAGGGAGGAGGAATGTTGTCAGACTGCTGGAGTGAATCCCGGCAGTGTCAGAGCAGCGAGCAGAGCTGCCAGCGGTGCACTGTTATTCCTAACAGAGTAAGAAAGACGCTTCGTGTCATTCCAAGATTCCAAGTCTGGGTAATCAGAAAAGTAAGCTGATATGAAGGTGCCCACAGGGCATCCAGCCCAAGGTACCATGGAAACTAGCGCTGAGGTTGCAAAGGTGGAGGGCTTTGAAAAGCATACACAAGTCTACAGTAGAGCTAAGTCACAGGAGGACACAGTACAAGGACGGACACACCTGTGGGACACAGGGCACTGATAATGAGGCCAGATGGAGAAACGAGAGGCCAGATGCTCAAGACATACTGGTAAAACCACTTAGTTCCCACAGTCTGCCTGGCCCCACCCTGTTTTCTAGCCAGCCACTGCACTCTGTATCAAACCTGAGAGCCAATGCTTTTGGCATCAGCCTTGGGCATACTCTGTCCTTGTATCTCTTCTCTAGAACCAGTGTTTCTTCAAAAGTGGAGTATTAAGATCATATTGTGAGCATGACAAAAATGGGCTGAGGAGTCACACAAGCACAGGGACCTGACTTCAGATCACCCACTCCCATGTAGCAAGCAGCTGTGGTGGTGTGCCTGTGATCCTAGTGCTGAGACACAGAGACAGAGGATCTTCCGAGCCTGCTGGTCAGCTAGTCTTGCCAAGTAGGAGAGTTAGACTTTGTTCCAAAAAAAATAAGAGAGTGTGATGGCTGGTTTTATGTCAACTTGACACAAGCTAGAGGCACTGGAGCGCAGGAGACTCAATTGAAAACAATGCCTCCATAAGATTTTTAATTAGTCACTGATGTAGGAAGGCTCAGCCCATCATGGGTAGGGCCATCCCTTGTCTGGTGATTCTAGGTTCTGTAAAAAAAAAAAAAAAAAAAAAAAAAAAAAAAAAAAAAACAGGCTGAACAAGTCATGGGGAGTGAGCCAGTAAGCTTCCATGGCCTCTATATCAGCTCCTGCCTCCAGGCTCCTGCCCTGTCTGAGTTCCTGTCCTAACTTACAAAGAACATGTTCATAGCACCCTTATTCATAAATAGCCAGAACCTGGAAACAGCCTAAGTGGTCCTCAGAGGAGAATGGATAAAGAAACTGGTACATTTACACTATGGAATACTACTCAGCTATTATTTTTATTTATTTATTTTTTTTATTAATTTATTCTTGTTACATCTCTATGGTTATCCCATCCCTTGTATCCTCCCATTCTCCCCTCCCTCCCATTTTCCCCTTATTCCCCTCCCCTATGACTGTTCCTCAGAGGGATTACCTCCCTCTGTATATGCTCATAGGGTATCAAGTCTCTTCTCAGTGACCTGCTGTCCTTCCTCTGAGTGCCACTAGGTCTCCCCTGCCAGGGGACATAGTCAAATGTGAGGCACCAGAGTACATGAGAAAGTCAAATCCCTCTCTCCACTCAAGTGTGGAGACTGTCCTGTCCATGGGCTAGATCAGGGTAGGGATTTAAATTTTACCGCCTATATTGTCCTTGGCTAGTGTCTTAGTTTGAGCGGGACCCCTTGACCCAAATCTGCCTATCATAATGTTCTACTTGTAGGTTTCTAGGACCCACTGGATCCTTCTACATTGCCATTCTCCCATTGTTCTCTCATCTAGAGTCCCAATAGGATGTCCTCCCCTCTGTCCCAGTTTCCTGGTAAGGGAAGGCTTTCGTGGGACATGCCCATTGGGCTAGTATGCAGATATAAGTGAGTATATACCATTTGAGTCTTTCTGCTTCTGGGTTAACTCACTCATTATGATCATCTCTAGCTCAATCCATTTGTCCACAAATTTCAGGAATTCCTTACTACTCAGCTATTAAAAACAAGGAATTCCCGAAATTTGTGGACAAATGGATTGAACCAGAAATGATCATAATGATCATTTATTCAGATTACATCTCAATTGTCATCCCATCCCTTGTATCCTTCCATTCCTCCCTCCCTCACTCCCTCACGCTTTTACCCTATTCCCCTCCCCTATGTCTGTGACTGAGGGGGACCTCCTCCCCTTCTATATGATCATAGGCTATCAAGTCTCATCTTGGTAGCCTGCTATCCTTCCTCTGAGTGCCACCGAGCCTCCCCTTCAAGAGGACATGGTCAAATAGGGGGCACCAGAGTTCGTGTGAAAGTCAGTCCTCGCTCTCCACTCAACTGTGGAGAATGTCCTGTCCATTGGCTAGATCTGAGAAGGGGCTTGAAGTTTATTGCATGTATTGTCCTTGGTTGGTGCCATAGTTTAAGCAGAACCCCTGGGACCAGATATGCCTGTCATAATGTTCTTCTTGTAGGTTTTTAGGACCCTCTGGATCCTTCTATTTCCCCATTCTTCCTTACTTCTCTCACCTAAAGTCCCAATAGGATATCCTCCCCTCTGTCCCAGTTTCCTGGTAAGTGAAGACTTTCATGGGACATGCCCTTGGCCTAGTGTGCAGATATAAGTGAGTGTATACCATTTGAGTCTTTCTGCTTCTGGGTTAACTCACTCATTATGATCATTTCTAGTTCAATCATAAACACACTTTTATACACACAAAGATTAATCAAATAGAAGTGAGTAGTGCTACATTATACCTTTGAATGTCTGGGTCCCTCACAGCCAGTAGGATAGCCCTGCCCCAGGCAGCCTCCACATCTAGGCACACCCTCCCCTCCACCCCAGTCTAGGCAGCATGAGCACAGCTTCCTAACTCCACTTTGTGTGTCTTTCTCTCAGGTGTAGCCCTGTTCTAAACCTCTTAACAGATCAGATACTCAACCAGCCCATTCCAAATGGGTGAGTGGGCTGTGGAGGCAGATGGAGGGGCCCCGAGAGGCACACCAGGCAGGAGGCAGGCTGCTCTGCCCGGAGAAGCTGGAGGAACTAGGGGACAGTCTGAGAGGGCCTCAGAAGAACAAGTGGACCACGTGAACAAGATGCAGAGAGGACGCAGAGACATGGGACTATATGATCATGGAGTGAACTGGTTCTTGGCAGGACAAGACACAAGGAGTCCTGGGCGTCGCTGTGGTCTACAGCCTTCCTAAGCACAGCCCAACTCAATTACATCTTATTTTTAGTATTAAAGTAACCTTTAGGAAGGTATTTCCACCACTTAACTAAATTATTGAACTCAAATTTCTTTAACTTTTCTCCTTGTGCAATCAAGACAACAGGTGGAAAGCATGGATCTAGAGGAAGGTGAGAGCACTGAAGGTAGAAGAGCATCCAGAAGGTTCTGGAGCTTCCAGCTGAAGCAGCAGCAGCAGTCATGCGGGCTCTTGCCTACTGTGTATGCAAGCCTCCCAAGGCACAGCCTTCATAGCATGGCAGCTGAAGAACTTGCTTATACTCACATTTACTTTACCCTCACAGCAACTTTATGAAGTCATAATCGAGTTTCCAGAAAAAAAGGGAAGGCTTACATGTGGTTACGATTCTACAAGGACAACCGACTGCACTTTGTAACTGTGGAGAGCTAATATGTTGCATCTGTAGGCCATGCCTGTGTCCAAACTTACATCCTTGTGACTATGAAAAGTGTTCAAATGTATTCTTAGCAGACCACCAGCCTCTATCTAATGTTGTCATCAGCCCCTGGAAGCTACAACAGGGTCCCCCCACTTTGCTGTGACACACCCCACTCTGCCCCACATGGCTTATGTCCCTGACGTTGTAATACACTGCGCCCTGACAAAAGTAGCTTACGGGAGAAAGGGACTACTTTGGCCCACAGTTCAAGGCTGCAGTTCACCATGGCAGGAACATTTGAAGCAACTGTTCATGTTGCATCCACAACCAGAAAATAGTGAGCCCACCCCTGCCACCTGCCATTGCTAAAAGCATGCAGCCCAACCCAGTCCAACTCAACACAGATGAGAAACCCACCTTGGAGTACGACCCTGGGAAAGCATTGCCATATGCCACCCTCAAACACAACCCTTTGCTATCATGAAGCAACGTGTGTGTGTGTGTGTGTGTGTGTGTGTGTGTGTGTGTGTGTGTGTGTGTGTGTGTAAAAACTGGGAAACAGAAATATGACTTTCATGTGTAGAGGCCATAGCTGCATGACTGTTCTCTTTCTTCCTACCATGATGCGCCCTCCCCTCCCCTGCCCTGCCCTCCCCTGCCCTGCCCTCCCCTGCCCTGCCCACTAGTTCTTTCTAAAACCTGCTGTTCTAGGTCCTCAGCCAGGGCCAAGCCAAATCAGGAATTAACTGCTGAACTTGAGACTGACGTTAAAAGCCAATGATATTTAAAGCCTTTACTTCTATCAGGCCTAAGAAACTGCAGACACTGAAATGTTGACTATGAGTTTCCTAGTAGAATGGTTTAGATCTGGCATTTTTAAATGTTAGTCATGCAGACTGAGGCTAACAAGAAAAAAAAAAGCTACTGGAGGGTCAGAAGAGAGACAACTAATATTTTGCATTAAAGGATGACTAAATTATTAAAATATGCTTTAATTATTTCTCAAAATTTCTAAACTTTTAATCAATTAAGAAAATAAAAAAAAAAAATAAGAGACTGACATAGGTAGAAACATTCCTGCATGGCTTCTGTGCTTTGCTCCATATGAAACATACACATTTTCTCAGTGTTGAGATCTCTGGTTGGGTTAATGGGAAGACACACATGGTTCCCACTCAACACTAATTCAGTAATAATAATAAAAAATAGATTTGTTTACAAATAATGTTACAAAATTAGACATCAAAATACATTATTCACAAAAAGGCTTATGTTTGTGTCAGAAAATATTCGTGTGACACATCTATGTAATACAGAATAGGCTTCTGACACACAAAATATGATAGCACATTGGGTTTCCAGAAGTAAAGAACTTGGGAAAAACCCAACATTTATAAAAATGCTGTTAGCTAGTAATAAACATCCTCAGATGACAAGGCATGCCTATAAAACCCTCCAGCGAGCCATGAGGTGGTGACGGCGCTAATTCCAGCACTTGGGAACCTAGGGTAGAAGAGCACCTAGTTCAAGGCAACCCTCGGCTGCGTGGGACCCCTAAGCCAGAGTGTGCTGAGACCCCCATCTCAGAAAGACAAACACAAAACAACCTCCCTAAAAACCTCCAAGAAACAGAAACAAGAATACCTCAAAAGCTGCACAGCTGACAGAATGTTTACTGGTTAAACACAAAGCTCTCCTAACGTTAGAGAGGACGGATGCTCTCACCACAGTTCTTCTCTTCTGAAGGATTTTACTCATTTTTGCTTGAGAGGGAGTGTGTGTGTGTGTGTGTGTGTGTGTGTGTGTG
>OU015744.1:135415842-135427742 GCA_907169655.1 Acomys percivali
AAGAAGAAGAAGAAGAAGAAGAAGAAGAAGAAGAAGAAGAAGAAGAAAGAGAAACCTCCAAACATCACCCTCAACAACAAAATACTAACACAAAAAGTCTGAGGTGATTCAGCTATTAAAAACAAGGAATTTCCGAAATTTGTGGACAAATGGATTGAACTAGAAATTATCATAATGAGTGAGTTCACCCAGAAGCAAAAAGAGTCAAATGGTATATACTCACTTATATCGAGACACTAGGCCAAGGGGTACGCCCCCATGATAAACTTTACCTACCAAGAAAGTGGGTCAGAGGGGAGAAAATCCTATTGAGACTTTAGGGGTGAGAAGCCTGGAAGAAGGAGGAAATAGAGGGATCCAGTGGGTCCTCGAAAAATACAGGCGGGTCTGGGCCCTCTAGTCCTCCTCAAACTATGGCACCAGCCAAGGAAAATATAGCAGTAAACTTCGAACCCCTAACCAGTCTAGCCGATGGACAGGACATTCTCCACCGTTAAGTGGAGAAGGGGATCTGACTTTCACACAAACTCTGGTGCCCCATATCGGACCATGTCCCTTGGATGGGGAGGCCTGGTGGCACTCAGAGGAAAGATAATAAGTCACCAAGAAGAGACTTGATACCCTAGGAGCATATACAGGGGGAGGAGGTCCCCCTCAGTCACAGTCATAGGGGAAGGGAGTAGAGGGGAAAGGGGAGGGAGGAAAGAAAGGGAGGATACAAGGGATGGGCTAACAATTGAGATGTAATATGAATAAATTAATAAATAAATAAATTAAAAAAAAAAAAAAAAGTCTGAGGTGGTCCATTCTCCATGCACTGCGTGCATCCTTGGGCTAGTCATGGCACCTCTTAAAGCTGTTGTTTTCTCTCTTTGTAAAACTAGTTATACCTTCTTTAGAGATTTCAAACCTGGTCAAGAGTAGGGCTGGACAGGCCAAGGCAAGAAAATTAATAGTTTAGTACCAGCCTGGACTACAAAGTCAGTTTCAGGCCAGCCTGAGCTACAGACACAGAGCTGTCAAAACAAAATGAAACAAACAACAAAAACAAGGAAGGAGGGAAGGAAGGAAGGAAGAGAGAAAGAGAGGGAAAGAGGGCAGATAAATAACACAGCTTCTCACAATCAGATGTCATAAAAATTTCAAAACCAAGTTAAATCCTTGAGATTTCATTTTTAATTTTCAGCAGGTTTGTGATCATAACACTTCTCAAAGGATGTCTACTTTTGGGTTCTTCTGGAACCTGCTTGCTGTCCTGAGAGAGGGAGAAACACATATGTATCAGAAATTCAAGACAAAAAAAAAAACCTTGTCTTGATAAGTCTGCTTGGCCCTGAACCCAGAACAGCAGACACCACAAGAATGCAAATACCCCTAAGTGCCTCTTCTTAAAGTCACAGATGATTTAAATATGAAGGACATAAAATTCATGTTGAGCACAAAAACAGTTTCTAGTAAAAACTAAAGGCTCACATGGCCCTCACAGAACAGTTTGCTCCCAGGCTCTGTTATGACAAGGTGGGCACGGGTTAATAGTCTCACAGAATCCCTAGATCCTGTCTTCTCTGAAAAAGTGCTTTCTAGATCCAGCAGCCACTAGGCCTCAGCAAGGGCACTCGTGCATCTCCTGTGTTGGAAAAGAGGACAGACATTCTTCCTCTGAAGGCATTCTGTTTTGTTTTTATACAACAGGATGTAGTAGCCATTTAAATGTGGAAGTTTCTGGTATGACTGCCACCTCCTTTAACAGGTAGATTACAGAAGGCTCAGCAAGTTTCAAGAAGGGGCTTGCAAGGAACATGCATCTGAGCTCAAAGGCTCCTCTTAGACCTCATACACACATGAGAAAACGAAGCGTAGTAATTCATGGCTCTTGAGCAGCCAGGGACTGATTCTTTTCTGTCCTTGATCCCGCCACAGAGACTACATATGGCTGCCCTACAAGGCTCTCTCTCACACTGAACCTTGCCTGAGCTTCACGGGGGCACTGCCTTTGGATCATAGCCAGAAGGGCCAACTCCACAGGTCTGGGTGTGGCTGGGTGGTGTGATTTTTTTCAGTCACTCCCCACTGATGCTGCCACACAGACAAGCGTGTGACCCACACCCTGGGAACCTCTGCTTCAGTTAAGCTGTTGGATCCTACTCCCTCCCTACAGTTCTATCTGAACAACACTCTTAAAAGAACACAAAGTCAAAAACTCTAAACTTCGTTCAAGCCAGGAGGGTTAAGGTCAGAGCCTTCCTGTGTGTTCGGCCCTCCCTCTGCCTGCCTACACAATAAAGGTTACAACACACGCTGAGTGAGTAAGCAAGAACACGCTTCCCAGCAGAAGGTAAGAGTAGAGGGTAGGAAGGGTTGTGTACCAAAAAGTAGTCTGTGACAGACTCCACTGCACTTTGGACTTCTTAACCAGCATTCCAATGCAGAGCTCCACCTGGCTCCTCCTCCTCGACACTAATTAGTTACAAATCACTCTCAGAAGCCACGCCTTCTCTCCCTTCCTCCACTCTTGGCAGCTACACCTGGCCACCATTCCCAGCCTCTCCCTAGGTTTCCAGGAGGACTCACACCCATAAATACCTTCAGGGTAGCTGGGAGGGAGCTGGGTGTTCCCGAAGGCTCTCCCTAAGGCTAGGTTCTTGCCCACTCAGCCATTCCAGGCTGGGTGAAGGCAAGTGACAAGGAGGGACTGAGCCACGAGGGACCCACAAAGCTCCCGTTCTTGGGGTTGAGTTGACAAGGCAATGCAAAGCCAGGAAAATAAGAGGCATGGGGGTTCTAATCCCATCTCTGCCATTTACCTGCCAGCTTTACGACTTTAGACAAATATCAGAAGCTATCCAGAAGTGCCTCAATTTCCCTATCTATAAGGCAAAAAAAATAATAATGTTTTTAACCAATTCTTCCTGAAGCTTTTGAAAAGTACCAAATTACCAGTATTTTAATTTGTATTTAAATTGTATTTTAATACAATACAAATTTTCTAGACACAAGACTTATACATGATAAACATGGCTGTCACTGTGAATGAAAAGAAAGTGCCACTGACTGAAGAGACACAACATATCTAGAAGACAGAAAATATAGGCAAAACTACCTAGCCTAAAGTAGTAGTTACTACTCCGGTTGATAAGCTTCCCACAGTAAGTGCAGACAAGAAAAATATATTACTGTGCCCAGAGATGGAGTAAAGGAGAGCAAAGTTACACTAAGAAATTGATAAACGCTGATGTCAGGTGCTTTTTACACACACACACACACATGCACTCGCACGCCTCAGCACAATCTTGAGAGGGGCAGATGCTGCTAGCCTCAGGTCACAAACAAAAGGTCTCAGGGCTTGAGAGGAAGTCACTCAACCCCACACTTGGCTGGAGTGTTACAGCTAGGCTTCAGCCACTCGCTTCACATTAAGACCTGCATCTCCGTCTTCTATCACACGGCCTCTGCCTTACCCACAGGTAAGGCATTCCCGACTCCTCCAACCCCTCCCCCAGCCAGGCTTGCCATCTCCGCACTGTCCTCACATTCCTTGCTCTGGACCTCCATTCCTCTCACTCACTTCAGGGACTTTAGGTCAGTGAGGACTAAATACATCACTGGTGCCTCATACACTTCTTAGTGGGTCAACAATCCACAGACTTAGGCTGGTTAGTTTCAGAAAAACTTTCTCAAAAGTAATGGACTATCATCCTTGTGTCTTCAACTTTATGATAGGTGCTTAATATGTGTGTACAGTAAACTCCAGAGAGAGAGAGAGTGTGTGTGTGCAGAAACAAAACCACTTACTTATTTCCAACTCACTGTGGAAGACCATTCTTGTAAAACGCAATAAAAATGATTTCCTATAAACCAGACAACATACAAATCCAGTTAAAAAAAACTGAATTAAAAGATTGAATTTAACATTTCAAAACTGATGATGAAGCTGATACATAGATTGCGAATTGGATCTTCTTAATTTCTGTACTGATCTTGCTGCCTTCTGGAAGGGTGGAGTGAAGCTAATGTGAAAGCAGCAGGCTAGACCAGCTGAGCCTGCCACACAGAGGGCAGCTACTAACTACTGTTCATGGAGGGTTTGTACACCAAGCATGGCTGAATGAACCTCACTATTAACTCCTTGTAAGCCTACAGTTTACCTGTGGGGTAGGTGCGACTGTCACCTCCATTTTATAGGTAGTGAAACTGAGACAAAAATGCTTAAAGTGATTCCAAGACTCCAGGGCTGGTAAGAAGCATGGGTGGACCTGAACCTGGACAGGAAGTACTCTTTCTGACAGGACTGGGGTGATTTGGGGAGCCCACTGAGTGTCATTCAGGAAGTAACCTTTCAGATCTTCATTTCAGAGAAATCACCTGGTGACAGTAAAGTGTGAAAGTGAGGCAGAGGCTGATTAGCAAGTGACCAGGGACAGGGTTGCCTGGAACAGGAGGAGGTGTCAGGGAGAGAGGAGATCCAGATAAATCAGGGGTTCAGAGTCGAACGTCATGCAGGGAAGGGAAGGTCCTGAAATGACCTAGAATGAGGCAAAAAGAAAAGCAGACTCAACGGGATGATGAGCTCAGCTTTCAACAATGTTTACCCGAATACAATTCTCTTGGCAAAAACTGCGCCAGATCCCTGAGTGTCTTGAGCTCAGGTAGCCTCTCTTTTTAATCTGGTTCTGCCTTTGCTATGGTACACTTAAAATGGTTTAAAAGGCAAGAATTTAAAATAAAATAAAATAAAAGGCAAGAATTAAAAATAGTTCCAAAACTTTCACCCTTTGAAGTCCTACAAAGCTCATGTCTGGGGTACAGGTTCCCAGCTCATTATAGCTTATCTGTGAACAGAGAATCTCTCTATGAAGTCCTGATGGCATCTTCATTAAACCAAATTTCTTAGTTACTGTTCTATTGCTGTGAAGAGACCCCATGACCAGGGCAACTTAGAGAAGAAAGTTAACTGGGAGCTTGCGTGCAGTGTCAGGGTTAGGCCACGATCATCACAGTGGTAAACAGACTGCAACATGGTGCTGGAGCAGCAGCTGAAAGCTTTCCATCCTGATCCAGAGGCAGCATGCAGGAGAAAAGGCACTGGGCCTAGCATGGGCTTTGGAAACCTCAGAGCCTGTGCCCAGGGACACACTGTCTCCACCAAGGCCACACTTCCTAATCCATCCTCAACAGTTCCACTAACTGGGGACCACGGATTCACGCACATGAGCCTGCGGGAGCCATTCTCATTCATGCTACCGCGTGGCTCAGAGGTGCGTGTGTTGTTCATCACTGCAGTCAGGGCCTTATACATACTAGACAGGCACTTTCAATGAGATCCATCCCGGTCCTGTCATCTGGCTCTTTGGACGTGTTACTTTCTTGTGCTCACCAGTAAGCACCAAGCTTACCGTTAAGTTCAGGCTGGTCTTGGCAGAAGTTTTACTTTGCATGGAGGTCTTTCCAGAGGTTCCTCATGAAGGCAACCAACCCTCTTACTCTCTCGACACCCATTTCTTAGTCCTCACTCCCAGCTCTGTGGCCTTCACAATACTGAACCTGACCCGAATCAGTAACAGCTAGTGTGGTTCTTACTAAAGAACTGCTCATGTCTTGTTTAAAGCCATTTCCCTACAGAACAGGCAACTGCTTTGTTGACTTAAGATCACTTGGATATTTAAAAGACTTGGGGCCTTTGTCTCAGTGAATTAAACATTAAATAGCAAGGAAAGAAGAAGGGAGGCATCCTTTATCTCCTTCCTAGCTAGCAGACTGCCCACTCCAGTGGGTGCACAGCTCTCTTGTGGCGCTTTTTTATTTTATTGGGGGAGGAGGTTGAGGCAGGGTTTCTCTGTAGCCTTGCCTGTCCTGGACTCACTTTGTAGACCAGGATGGCCTTGAGCTCACAGAGATCCACCTGCCTCTGCCTCCCTGAGTGCTGGACTTAAAGGTGTGCACCACCAGTCCGGCTCTGTGGCATTTTCATATGCTATTCTCAGGGACAGTGAAGCCAAGCAACATGGAACCATGAAACGTATGCCACGTTCAGAATCCTATGTATGTGGGTTCATTCTAGGAACCTCACTACCACTGATGGCTGCACCCTTCCAAACCTACTTCCCGCCCTGTATGGAGCCAGTGCACCTTACCTCATGTTCCTACAAGGAGTAAGAATGTGTCTTAGTACATGCCTACCATGCCTAGTACATGCTTAAGTACTCTGTTATCATCAAGTTTATTGCTAGCAAAATATACTCTCTCAGTTGGGGCTTTGACCAATGCACTGGGATTAAAGGTGTTAGGTCGTATGGCATGAATGAAGATTTACAGATGTCTTTCTTCTGCACACACAAAGAGCCGAGAACCAGCCTTAATTGTTCTGTGTATCCTGCACACCTCATACATTTATAATTTTAGGACTGTATAATGCTTGTGAGAAATTATATGTTTTAAGAGCAAAAGAACCTGACACTAACACTGGATCAGACCTGACAGGATTCCCTCCTCTCAGCATGCTGGACACTGACATCCTGTATCCTTCATGTTCCAGCACCAAGTGTTTCAGTCGCTGTTCCTCATCAGAACAGGATGGCTCCCGGGACAGCTTCAAAGAAAGCTTCTGATCCCAATTGGTCCAGATTTTCAACCTGTCCCACACAGGACTTCTATTAAGCCTGGAATTCCTCAGCATTGAAAAACTGGTCCAAAAATGCTATTTCTAGCTTGTTTAACCATTTTCTCCAATTTTATTTAGGCCCTTACAAAGTATTATTCATCCCAAATCAGCCAGAAGAAACCTTAAGAGAATGATGCCCCATTTCTCTTAAGGGAGGTTGAGTAGGTTTTTGGTTAGTTGCTTTCTTGAGCTATGGATGCTTATTTTCATTGGGAGTTGGTTATATGTTACTATTGGTCTTATTCAGAGAGAAAACAAGGTTGGACTCAGGGATGTCTCTCTTTTCCTTTATCTTTCTTTCTTAGGTTTGGAGATAGGGGCTGAAAAGAAAGAAGGGGGACTATGAATATAGAAATAAATAGGGATGATAGGACCAAAAAGTAATTATTGAGTCTACTCCTCAACTTAAGGCCTTAATTGTTACTTACAAGGTTCATTGGTATAAAATTTTGCATATTGATGCAAAATAAGTTTAATTTTGATACATTGGTATAGAATTCAAATTTAAGATTATTCTTCACACACAAGAAATATATATATTTCTTGTACTCATACAACTCAAGTAGAATACATGGTTTACCTCCAATACTTTGAAAGTGCTATTGCAAGCTGTTTAGGATAAGTAAGAAATACAAGTTAATTGTTAGTTGATCAAATCATGGTCATGTCAATTACTAGTCTATTTTTATCATGTGAATATACTTCCTAGGTGTACCATAATGATATGACTTTATAGGTAAGGTAAAATAGTTAGATAAGTTCTTCAAAAAGCCCAGAGACCTACAGAATATGGCATTTAAAGATGTTTTTATTATTTTAAAGATTTATTGACAATAAGACAGGATAACTCCTGGCAATACCTAGCCTACCTCAAAGAAGATGATGAGCATCAAAGAACCTCCTTATGGAGATGGCAAACAAGCCACCAGGCAAAATGTCCTCATTTTAGCTACAGACAGAATTCTGCCTAAAAATTGGCAAGCTTGAATGCAGGTAGAGTTGACGGGCAAACTCTGCCAAGACAGGGTAAGCAAGTCCTCAATAGTTCCTGCCTCACAAATATGTCTGTCAGATATACTGGGCCAGAAGGCTGAAGATGACCCTCCAATTTTAGAGAGAGTCAGGCAGCAAACTGTCTCTGTCATTTTTTTCACTTTGGAAGCTGCTAACCTGTACTTCCTGTTTATTCAGGTAATTAATTTTATTCCTTCTCAAGTCTCTGATGGAGTTGAAAACCAGATAGTTTAGTTTTACAATTAAGCTTAGTTGTTTAGGGGTTAAGATGTTTTTAGGTCTAAATGTTTTAAGTTGATAGAGATGAGATATGATAGATATTGATTTACATTCAGAATTTTAGACTCACCAAGATAGGAAAGATGTTTTCTTTAAGGTTACCAGATACAAAATAGCCAAGACACTATGAATGTAACATTAACATAATGCCTGATTGTTTCATGGTTCTTCTTGCTGATGCAGTTTATTTTATATATGTGAAATAATATAAATGTATATGTAAAAAAACAAAATATATTTAAAAAAATCAAACAGAACAGCCCAATACAAGGACCAAAGAAACAAACAAATTTGACCTGTATGACCTTTGAGAGATACAAATATGTGAAAATTTCTAGACTCCTAAAAAGGTTTTATAGGAAATACCATAGGAATCTACATGTTTTAATTTGTTTTCACTCTCCCTATACACCCACATCCCCCCATGTGTGAATGTACATGCACATGTTGTGTGTCTGTATGTGTATTTAAGGTGAGGTGAGCAGGAGGAGGAGACATTCAGGAAGATAATTTTTTCACGGCTTTGGAGCAGCCACAAGTTAATAACACCATTAGCTGAAGACTGTAATTCAGACATTAGCAAATGCAGCAAAACCATCCTTTGTACTTTTCTTGACTCTGTACTAATGATTTGGCAGCCCACTCCACCCAGGCCCACATCCTTAAGTCTGTAATTAAGAAATCCTGACAGACTATACACATGAAGAAAGGTTACAAAGGCCCACAGGAGAACCTGCCAACCTAGACAATGTCCAAAAGGCCCATAATTAACTCAAACCTCCACTTCATTTCTAACTGTGAAAAAAAATAATACTCTAAACTGTCATTTCCCACCAACTAGATTAGCAAAATAAAAAGGAACCGACACTCCTCTTACTGGTGGTCCATGAAGAGCATGCTGAGTCAGTACTTAGCGAAGGCGACCACTGAGCCCAGCGGCCAGCAGACCACTTCTGGGAGTCGGCCTTAGGTACTCCAACAGTTAAACAAAATGATTTTCTCATTAACCTGTCTTTACAGCACTGTCAGAACAAAGGGTTAGATACAGCCCACAGCTCCAGTGGATGGACTGTGAAGCATCCACACAGTGGACAACTGATGCAACTGAGAGAGAAGCTATCTCAACACACGTATCAACACACTGCCAGCTTAAAACACCAAGGCAGACAATAGTATAGGGACCATCCGTATGAAAGAATGGGAAGAAATGCAACATACACATTCATACTACCTTAAATATACAAGTTAATACCTGTAGCTGGTATGGAAAAGCCTCCATGATAGTGGCATAGAAGCAAGTTTTAATATTTTTCACTTCTACTATGATTGTTAAACTTTGAAAAAAAAATTTTTAAATGAAGAGGTTGTTCCTAGAAGTGTGAAAAATAGGGTAAGATTAGCTTAGAAATAAACAAACCAAAAAATAAATCTAAGGAGTTTGACTAGGAGGGGGATTAGGGGACCAGGTGTGTAAGCAACAAGTTCTCAGGCCAAAGTCTGTAAAGTCAGAGAGACTCGGTCCAGAGTCCAGAGTCCAGTAGGTGAGCACAGTGAGTGTGGACAGGGTGACTTCTGCCCTTCTGGGTGTGGGTGGCCTGCAGTCCCTGTTCCGTATTGTGGCCAGAAGGAAGTCAGGGCAGTGCAGGTAAATGGGAGGCAAAGGGCAAAAGCCTGTACTACCTCCCAGGCAGCACGCCAGGGGTGTTTATTTGCTCTTTGGACTAAGTAGGAGGTGAAGCATGCTGCTCCTGGGCTATGCAGGTAAACAAGAGGCAAGAGCACACAGAGACCCTTGTCACAAGAGTTTCTGCAACTTTGAAAACTGAAATCACACTGAAATGTAGCAAGTGAGCCTGCTGTTAAAAGAAGTCCATAAGGAAGTCTGATAAGGGATTGTCATCTGCTGTTTCTGCTTTGGGAATCCAAGACTGAAAAACGACTGACTTTCTTTAATCAAATTAAGAGTGAAAAATACTCACTCTTCTAGACATACATGCTGGCTTTATTTTCACAAGGAGCTCTGTCCATCTAGCAGCAGAAAGCTGAAAGGCAGAATACAGAGCAGCTGGTTCACCCTCACATAGCTAGCGTCTGACAGCTACACTCACCAAACAAGGCTCCGCTCTCACCTGCTGTCTCATCCCTCCCAAAAAGTGCAGAAAAAGGAAGCTAGTTCTGACAGCAAATTGAAGAAGCTGCTTAAAAGAGAAAACGTTAAGAGCCAGCTGGCAGTACAGGAGACACAGATAAACTCCTGATGGCTCTGGCACCAGCATTCTCACTTCTCTCCTAAATTAGAAGTCCACCCCCCCCCCAAAAAAAAAAGAAGCAGTTCCAAAGGCTTCTATAGCTACAGTCACCAGTATTTCACCCCAAACAAGAGGGCCATGTCTGTCTATACCTAACAGGAGTCTCTCTCCGCACCCCAGCCGTTCCTAGGACTCCTTTCTCTGCATCAGACAGACACTGGAGGCACTTTAGGATGCACAAATGATTGCAGAGGGGTGCACAAGCTGTTCCCAGCTCAGCAAGTATTAGGTGATCCCAGGACTGCTGCTGTGAAATCAACCATAGACAATGTCAAGGGCACCCAAGTCTTAGCTGCCCCTTAAGGAATGATGAATCCAAGAGAAAGAAGTCATTAAAAAAATATGGGGGGGGGGTCCTGCTCAAACTATGGCACCAGCCAAGGACAATACATGCAGTAAACTTCGAACCCCTACACAGATCTAGTCAATGGACAGGACATTCTCCATAGCTGAGTGGAGAGTGGGGACTGACTTTCATACGTACTCTGGTGCCTCATATTTGACCACATCTCCTGGATGGGGAGGCCTGGTGGCACTCAGAGGAAGGATAGCAGGCTACCAAGAAGAGACTTGATGCCCTATGAGCATATACAGAGGGAGGAAGTCCCCCTCAGTCACAGTCATAGGGGAGGGGAGTAAGGGGAAAATGGGAGGGAGGGAGGAATGGGAGGATACAAGGGATGGGATAACCATTGAGATGTAATATGAATAAATTAATAAAACAGATTTTAAAAATCTGTGTACCACTGAAGGTGTGATTCCCAGAATACAATGACATTTCCTTTTTTGATCAAAAAGACAGTGGCTTACAGAACTTGCTGGCGCACATTCAGGGAGCACAGCCTTACTTCTTCAGTCCTCTGGCATTTCTTAAGTTTCTACCATGTGCCACATTCTACAGCTTAGGGCAGTTAGAAGGCTGCTGTAGCTGTTCAGCCTTTGAGAGGCAGGGCTATTGCCAGACCCTGCACTTCTCTGAGTTAGGAAAACAAAGATCACCACCACTACCACCAAACCCGAGTCCACTGGAAAGAAACACCTCTACATCCCAGAATAATCCTACTCCAGTACATGGTTTTGTTGTATTGGTGTGTGTTATTTGTTTAGTCTTTGGTGGTATGAGGAGGCTCTTTTTTTTTAAGACAGGGTCTCATTGTATAGCCCTGGCTAGCCTGGAAATCACTATGTAGTAGACCAGGTTGCTCTAAATTTTCTAGCAATCCTCTTGCCTCTGCCTCTAAGTACTAAGATTCTAAGTTTACACTGCCATGGCCAGTTTGGCTTTTTTTTTTTGGGGGGGGGGGCTAATTTTCCAGGGAATCTGGTGGACAAAATGTGAAATTACCATGAGCTTGAGATCTGAGTCAATGCACCCCAGTGGGAACTAATAGTTTAGTGTCCAGCGGTCAGGAGTATCTTGGCCAGCTGTATCTGCAGCAAAGTAGAAACCTGAAGGTCCTCAACCACTGAAGTGTCCCCGTGACTGTCTTATGGGGGCTTTACACAGTCATGCTGTGTGAAGGCTCTCCAGAGAGCCTCTGAGTATAGATAATGGCAATGCAGGGAGCCCTGGTAACCAACCACACCCACTCAGGTCCAACCTGGACACTCCAGGGAACCCTGGTAACCACACCCACTCA
>OU015744.1:135427752-135444820 GCA_907169655.1 Acomys percivali
ACCCACTCAGAGACAACCTGGACTCACACTTCTCTTCTCAGTCAGCCAAATGTCAACCACATGCATGACCTTGTCTTCAAGAGGAATGATAACAGCCTATTCCACAAGGAAGGTCACAGAATACAGGGATTGCTGAATCCCTGGCCCCAGAGTCACAAACTTAAAATCAACATGGGGAAAATCAAATGGGGGAAAAAATATGAGTTCTTAACAACTCATTCATTCATTCAGCCAGGCCCAGAAACAAACAAACAAAAAAATTCTTTTAGCTACAATCTTCGGGAACTGCTCAAAGTAACAAGTTTGAAAGGGCTGCAACAACACCCTGGTTCACTGTTCTGTAACCTTCTGAAATGCAGACCTACTTTAAAAAAAAAAAAAAAAAAAAGACAAAGTCCCTCCTTGTGCCAGGACAGCAACCAGACACTTGCAGCTAAGTATTTTTATGACTCGCAATAAAACCTGCCATGACAAACCAAACATCTCAGTGGCACTAGGAATGATTTTCAAGAGAGACTTGGCAGCGAATGGAATAATCTAGCTGGGAAGTCATCTTCAGTTCAGTCACTTCTACCCTCTAGCCAGCTCCAAGCTGCTTGTCCCTGCCCTCTGGAGAAAATACAGGATGCTGCATACACCTGCTGGCAGGGGCTTCTCTGGAACATAACTTTGCAGGCTGGTTCTCTTCTGCCCGGCCAAGGCTTCCTCTGGGAACTGTGGGAAGACAGCTTCCTAGGTCTCTGAAAGACTGGCCTCGGACTGTACCTCAGACCTGCTGGGTCTCAGATGTTATGTGGGGCACTAACTGCCATGGCTGAAGAAGTGAGCTGATGGGCCCCCCCCCCCATTCTCTTCTGGTTACTTTTTTCACTCATGTAAGAAGCCCTGACTGGCGTATCTCTCTTGATGTACAGCTTTCCAATGTACATGCCCCCATTAAGTGCCATGTGCTCTCTCCCCTATGACTGGATGGGCCTCTCCTATGACTCCTGGCAGAGTGCTCAATCGGCTGTGGAATTATAGCAACTCTAGGGAAATTTTTTTTCTCTACCCTTGAGGTTTGAACGCTTAGGAAACATCAGCCTGCTGTGGGTGCTGGTGAGAACTGGGCAGGACCTGGAAGCAGAAAAGCCCGAGGAAGGGCCCAGGGTAGGTGGCAGTTTGATGACCACTCAGTTGTGCTACAGTCACGGTTTGTTTATCCAACGTTCTTATTAGCTTCCGTGCACCCGTTTCTTCCTCATTCCTGCCATCCGGGGCAGACTGGAGGTACTCTGTAACGCAGCGTGTCAAGGCAGAGGAGACCTGGATCTGCCAAGTCCCAACTTCTGTGAACTCTGACTTGGCTTCTAGGCAGCTCCTTCTTACCTTCTGTGGACCGTCTAAGTCTTTCATGGTGGCGCAGATCCATTATCGCAGCACTTGGGAGGCGACAGCACAAGGCCCAGAAGTTCAAGGCCTGACTGAGTAGCAGTGTACAGAACCACTTAGCACGAACAAGGCCCTACATTCAATTGCCAGTCTCTCTCTCCCTCCCTCTCTCTCTCTCTCTCTCTCTCTCTCTCTCTCTCTCTCTCTCCCTCCCTCCCTCCCCCTCTCTCTCCCTCTCTCTCTCTCATACACACACACAATCTCTTACAAAGATAAACTTAAAAACTTTTGAAGGGTTTCCCATTTCCTTCCCATTTCCCAGTTGCAAAAGTTTTTTGCTTTTTGTTTTTTCTCCAGGACAACAAAATCCCTGCTATATGCAGCTGTAAGCCAGAATTTATTTTGAATAACTATTACAAAACCATTTTTATTTGTAGTATGTACAAGCTTACTGGGGAAACTGGAAGAAAAATGGAGGAATCCATTTGCCTGTATTTTCCTTGAAGTCTTTACAAAAATGCAGAGTTAGCTATATTTTTTTTTAACTGTAATAACGTACTATATTTGTACCCGTCTTTCAACTCTGTAACCTAGAACAGACTTCATGCAGAGTTACCGATTAGAAAGGAAAATGAAATTAAGATCTAGAATTAATTTGCTTAGTGAGTTGGTATAACAATCCACTTCATATTTAAAAAAAAAAACCAAAATATTAGTGCCTAATCACATATAGTTTCTTACTTCGTAAGTACAACTTGGCAGGAACTTTTGAATAACAATAGCCTTTTGGGATTTGAGAGGAATAAGAAAATTTTGTGTGGCCATTTTCCTGTTATAAAGTAATGCATTCTTATTATCTGTACAAAGATGTATCAATGTTAACTTATTGAATGTTAAGCAATGTTCTGCATGGTCGACATAGACAAATTCCTTGTTCCTCACAACCCCAATAAAACACAAGGAAATCAACTAAGTTGTCTGATCTGCACACCTAGGAACATAAGCCAGCAATCCATCATTATGCTGTAATGTTCTAGGAGTAAAAGCAAGCAATAATTTGTTCAATCAAGTCTTTCACTACATCAGAGCACAATGTCACAGGCCCCAAAACAATTCATAGTGAACACTGTACCCTTTATACTTGAAATCATTGTAAACCAGCATTTGTGTCAGTCACTGGCATGGTTGATCCTATGCATCTGATGTGCAGTAAGAAAGAAACAGATACTTAAAGGGGTCTGTTTGTAAAGTAAAAACTTTTCTTTTTTCAATTTTGTACATTTTAGCAGATGATTTAGTGACTCTATGAGTTCATTCCCTGAATTAACTAGCCATCTACTCTCGAAAAAATTTTAAAATAAACACAATTAGTCCCCATTTCTTATGGCTTATCTGCTGGCCTTGGACAGCCACACACATAAACGCAAACAACTACATACTTTTGGATCATACCTTTTCGAACTTTAAAAGTCATACTTCATGAAAGATAAATGTTACTTCTGTTTTTGATTTATTTTTAATTTTCTATCCAAGGTTAATGAATTTAACTATTTGAAATAAAAATTCTCTAAATTTAAAAGCTAGCTTGCCTAGCTCTAAAAATATTGTGTATATAAGAACACCAAAAGTATTATTAAAATTACTGGTCCATTAATCATTAATGTTCATATTGCTGTGGTAGAAACAGAACATATAAGCTTACACACACAACACACACACACACACACACACACACACACACACACACACACACACGAGAGTCTGGTCAACTTTCTAGTTTTTTTGAGCAAGATCTCATTCTACTCTGGGCTAGCCTGACACTCAAACTGGCTTTGAACTCAAAGCAATTCTCCTGCCTCAGCTCTGCCAACTGCTGAAATTACCATGCCAGCATTCATCATTCTTTGGAACTTAACATTGTGACATCTTGCATCTCTAGAAGGTTATAGGTATCATAGTTTATCAAGTATCCTGCTGCCTGAGTAAACTAGGTTACAATGAAGAAATGTGATCATTCTAAGCACTTAATGTAGCTTAGTTCCAGTCTGTGTTTTCCAAAGACTAGTTGATGCACTTTCATCAAAACTCTAGGAAGAGACTAGACCACTATTATCCTAATCAACAGATCAGATTGAAAAAGGCTAAATATATTCTCATCTTGGCCTGTTTGACAAGAAAGCCTACATAGTCAACCGCTGTTAAACTGTTTCTCACCGTAGTCAGGGCTCAGAAAAACTTAATTCTAGAACGTACCTTTCTAGGTAAGGCCTATACTAAAATGAAACAAACAACAAAACCCACCTAATGAAAATGTGGCATAGTTTGTTTTTTTTCCCCGTGAGACCCTTTGCTCTCACAAACATGAACACCTCTGTAACAAGTGAGAACAGCAACCCAATTGTCAGAGAATTTGTTTTTCAAATAAGCTCAAAGCTTTCCGCAGAGGTGATTTGCAGCCTCTTGTGAAACACAGATCCTCATTTGTCCATGGGTCTATACAAACCTAAGGGCTGCACACTGCAAGGTTCTACACCTACTAAAAATGCTGTGCTAAATACAAGCACATCGTAGTTACTATTCAGTACTCACTGGAGGAGGACCAGGAGTTTACAGTGCTGGCTGACTGCTAAGAAAGGCAAAGGGTCTGAATAGTTTATCTAAAAGTCCACTTAACAATCCACAATTGGTTGCTTTCTAAAATGTGGTTGGGAGGAAGGTGGTGGTGGTCAATGTGAGTGGTTTGAAAGAGGGTAAGAGGATATACAAGTCTGAAACAGACAATAATAAAGAAAAAAATTTAAATGTGAGAACCACATGTTTATTTACTGGAAAATGCTCTTTCTGACATATACTTTTTTTTTTTTTTTCTAAAAATGGGAGAGGACCTCCTTCCTTGAAAGTGACTGCTTGACAAACAGTAAATTTAACCTCGCTGTTCTAGAGTGACCTGCTTTCCCAACTTCCCTGGGGAAGGGCTGCAATCCAGCGGTAATTTACATCCATGGTCTGAAAGTGCCAAGCAATGGTGCAGCAGGGTGACCAGCGCTCTTAAAAACAAAGCCAAGCTTTTGCTTTAAAAATTGAGAACACACAGGCACAGAGCCTGGCTCTGACAACATCCACAAGATTCATTATAGACAGTCTACTCAGGAGACGCTACGATCGCCCCAGGAAATATAAACAGTGTCCAAAGACAGCGGAGGGGAGAGGAAATAACTGACCGGAATGAGGCGAATCATGTGAAGTCCGTCCAACAAGGCCTAAGACATCCCCTGTGTTCCCACTGGGAGCCGCGGTTAAACGTGCCCTGGCACATGGGCACAGACCTCCCCTCCAGCTCCAGCGTGGGGATTCTTCCTTCCTTTTCCACTTGTTTGTGCACAGCCACACCCGCACAGGAGGACCACGAGCCCGCAGGCCTCAGCAGATCCTTCCAGCTGATTTCCAGTTTGCTTAAAGTTTAACAAGAATCACGGCTCCCTTCACGAAAGTTATGAATGATTTAAGTCCAGTTTACAAGACATCCCCGGCCATGATAAATGAGTGTCAGGAGACACAAGCAATGGCGTCTTTAAAAGAGGTTTAATGGACAGGCCCTAACTAAAATGAAGACGAGTTCCTCTAACCCAGGGGCTAAAGTGTCTGGCGCTACAATTAAAAAAAAAAAAAAGCACCTAAGGCACAAGTTTGAACTCCGACCTTCCTGTTCCAGTCACCGCCGCCGGGTCCCTTGTGGAGTGTCACCACCGAGTTCTCTCCTTCCCCGCCGCCACCCCGTGCCCCCCAGTGAGGACCCAGCACTGAGGCTGCCAGCCCACGCGCGTCCTGAGATCTGCTCGGGGAGTGGAGGGGCGTGCGTGGCGCCCCCCTAGACCTGCTCCTCCCGCACCTCCACGAGGTAGGCGGCCACTCCAGGGCCTCTCGCCCTCCAGGCAAGGCCGGACTGGGCAGCTGTGGAGACCTAGCCTCCGGGGTCACTCGCGCTCCTCGGGCTCTCGCGTCCGTGGGTCGCGGCGGCGGGCCTCGCCCCCGGTACCCTCCCGCGGCCCAGGGCGCCCACAGCCCGCGCTTCCTTCCTCCGCTCCCTCGCTCCGGTTCGCTGCCAGCTCGGGGGACCCTCAGGTGGCCCCGAAGTGGCTGCGGCCACCCCGTCCGGTCCCGGTCCCCGCGGCCCGTTCCCCGCTCTCGCTTGGCACTCACTCGCTGCCACCACCGCCACCAGCGTCGCCAGAGAGTCGGTCTCTCCGCGCTCCCGGACCGTCCGACCTCTCCTCCCCACTCCGCTCCGGCTCCTCCCCGCGCGCGTGGGCGGGGCGCGCGGTCCGGTAGGCGGGGCCGCTGCCCGCCACCCCCCCCCCCTCCGCTGGGGCCCGTGGGCCCCGGACGCCCTCGCCACGCCCTGCCGCGGCCGTCGAGTGTGAGGACACTCGTGCCCGGGACAGGGTTGGTGCAGCTCGCCACGGTGCTGCGGACCCGACACCCGCGGGAGGCCACCACCTCGCGCCGCCAATACACACACTGCCCGAATTCTCTGCAGTCCTTGGGATGCATGCGAAGATGAGCTCTGCCAAACCCCTACAACAAAAGTGAGGCTCTGATCCAGAAAGGTCTGAGGGAAAGGCCACCATCACGTTTAAAGGGCTCTGGGACGTTATTTCCCAGAAATGGAGGTCACAGTCGGATTGTTAAACGTAAAGTACATACTCTACCATGCCTTCCCCCTCGATCCCTGTGAAATTTGTGCTTACGAATTCCCCAAACTTGGCAGAGTTCTTTCCGCGTAATAAATTAATTGGATCAGGTTGATTTTTTTTTTTTTTTTTTTTTTTGGTATGGATTTACAGTTTAGTAGATTGAAGGGTCAGTTTTGCTTCCATAATAGCTGCTTCCAGCCACTCAAGGAACGAAGCACCTGTTGCGCGTGTTAACATTATGCTGTGCTGGATAAGGAGATAGCAACCCGCAACCCGTGAGAGACTTGCTTGAGTTCAAGTAGAGATGGGTGTGCAGAAATAGTGATACTCAGCAGTCGGCTAGATTACTCCACGGCATCTGCTTTCTCGTTTAAAAACGTTGAGATAGAAGGCCAAGGTGGGTCACTAAGAACCAAAGTAGGCAGTGGTCTCTTTTTGAAATGGCGCTAATGTTGGAAGGAAGGAAGGAAGGAAATAAAGACAGATAAAAAGATGGGAGGCAAACACTGAAGGTTGTGGGGCTTGGGAGGGGGAGTTGGATGTGATCAAGATACATGTATGAAATTGTCAAATAAATAAAAGACTGTTTAAAACACACGAATATTTGGCATAAAAAACACACGCATCGAGTGAGGATGTTACTGCGGAGTTTCAGCTGCAGAAGAGTAGCGGGTCCTTGGAGCACCGGGATCTAGGCACTGAATCCCACCGAAGGCATTAAACTCAACTCCTGTTACACTCTTACTCAAATATGCCTTGCTTGAGTGGAGTGAGCAGCTCCCAGAGGACGTCCTTGCTGAGGTGCAAACCAAAGCCTGTCTGTCCTTTATGTCCTACTTTGTACAGCTTTAGGAAAATACTTGGTTGACTCAGATAGTGACAGTTCAAAGATGCGTCCCACACAGGCCTGACATAAGAATTGACTGTCATTATATAGTCCAGTTAAGCATTTTCATGTACTTTTAATTTTTCTTTCACTCATCTGTAACAAAAACAACCAAAGTGGCTCATTAAAGAATGTCTGGTTTAGTGCTCTTCAGACTGTAACCACACAACAATCTATAAGCTGTTATATGCACAAGGAGAGAACAGAAATCCAAGATCGTGTGCAAATGTTTGAAGAAATTGGCTATTGAAATTAAGTCATTTGAAGTGTGGCTTTCTGTTTTGTGTCCTCCCACCACCACTACACTATTCCTTTTGAATTTCTTTTTTTTTTTTTTTTGTACTAAAATAACAGCCTGCAGCAAATTAAGAATAAAATGCAGTTAACTATGTATACCTGTGGGGGTCTGCATCCTCAGATTCAACTCCAGAAAATATTCGAAAACAAAATTGAGACTGTTCTGAACAAGTTTTTTTCACCTTTACTTCATATATTATACAGTATAACAAAGATTAATATTTACATTTTAAAGGACTACATAATAAATAAATCTAGGAATAATTAAAACATTATATGTAAGATGTTCTAAGTTATATGCAAATACTATGTCATTTTATATGGAGCATGGTCCTGGAACCAATCGCCTGTGGGCTGAGGGACAGCTGTACTACAGAGAGCTGGGAAGTTCTGATCATATTAGCCAAAAGGCAAGAACAGTAATTGCTAACATTTAACTAGTACTTCCTGTGTGGCAGATGTTGCTTTAAGAGCCTTACATATATTGAACCCTTTTCCTTCTCCTAGCAACCCTAGCAGGTAGGCACAGCAAACTCAAACCACTCAGTCTGAAAGGGGGCAGAGTTGGGTTTTAAATGTGGTGTGTGTGTGTGTGTGTGTGTGTGTGTGTGTGTGTGTGTGTGTGCATGTAGTATTACATACACTTATGTTTATATGGTTTATATGGTTATATAAGTGAGTATATACCTTTTTGGTAATTCCGCTCATGAAGTCCTGGTTTGGTCATCAAGCATTCTTTCTTTCTTTTTTCTTTTTTTCTTTTTTTCCTGTTCACAATGATGTATATCCCCAACCCCAGCAATTTCTCTTGGCATTTGATCTGACCCCTTGCAACCCTTTTCCAGATTTATGAACACTGCTTTCCTTGCCTGCCAGCATCTGCATCTCGTGAGCAAACTACCACCCTCAGCTTCAGGTCGTCCTTTGCCTGGGCACAAAACAGTTGGGAGTGCTTGGTGATTAGTGTGGAAGGGAAAATACTTCGTTTGTTTTGGCCCTCAATGGAATAACTTAAGGCTGCATCTCTGCCATCAGCAGCACTCCCTAAGGGAATTGGGTAAGGGTCTCCCCTTTTCTCCAGCACTTTGGTTAGTAATGAGCATCACATCTCCTTCCCTTGCCCTTCCCACACTTCCCAGCTCCACTTCCTACTCCCCTTTTCAAATTTTTTGGGAACACGTCCTAACCAGGACCTGCGATATGATTTATGTGACTCAGTACAGAATGAAAAATGCTCAAAATTATTTAAAACTGTTAGAATGGTATGGCTGGGCATTAAGTCGACCTTAGGCTCCTGTGTGCTGCACAGGTGTGTAACTGTCCTTGGTACATTAGTGAAGAAGCTTGCCTAGATCTCAAGCTTCACCTGAGTCTCTGCTTCCAGAGACTCTCAAGCTAAAAGAACAGCTCTTAAAGCAGCAATAAGCACAGGTAGTTACCAGCACACTTGTCTGTATAATCTACCAGCATGTCACATCTCAAAGGAAGAATTATGTTCTCGTAGTTAGAGCTACAGCCACAGAAAGTACTAGAGTCATCCAGAATGGTCTAGATTAATGAGGTGAGAAAGTGAATTTCAGCCATGATTCTTTCTACCTGTCACTCAAGTGGAGAATCCAAGGAATGTCTTTTTCTGAAGATGTTCTGGTGGTGATCGGTTAACAGAGATACCTGTAAGGAAGCAAGACGGGCAGCCCTGGATGGAAGGACAAGCCCTTCTCAATGCAGAGACAGCTGCGGCCTCAGCTGAGCCTACAGCCTGGTCCAGGACTGAAGCTAGGAGGGTCTTCAGAGTTGGCCTGAATTGAGTTCGTGGTGTTGACCTTTATGTTCTGCTATTCCTGTTTTTTTTTTTTTTTTTTTTTTTTTTTTGTTTTTGTTTTTAATGGGAGCAAGGGTTACTCTTTGTGTTTTGATAGTTTACGTTATAAGAAACAAGCAGTGCTTTGACAAAGTAGCTTGTTAGGGCAGCGCCCATTGATGGGTATGCGCAGTAACTGGGACCAGCTGTGCCAACCTACAGCCGGGTCCTGGCTTCACAGGAGGGTATCTCCCAGAGTCTACTTGGGGTTTATGATTAGGAATAATAGGAGTATGTAGCTGAGCCCCAAGAGAGAGTGGCCTTAGGTTTTAAAATTAATTATTTGTGGGAGGGTGTACACATGCTCTGGTGAGTGTGCAGAGGTCAGAAGACAGCTTTTGGGGAACCACCTCTTTTCTCTGTTCCACCTTTACCTGGGCTCTAGGTATCAAGCTGACATCACTACTGTTCTGATCTATCTATATAGCTCTTATCTATCTATCTATCTATCTATCTATCTATCTATCTATCTAGGGTCTCACTATATAGCCTTGGCTGCCCTGGAACTTGCTATATGAAAGGACTTAATATCCTCATGTGCAATTCTATTAAAAGCAAGATTAGCATTCTATCACAACTACAGTGAGTTTTTGAAATGCTAAGTACTTTAAACAAATAAAATTTCTATTTATAAATGATTGAAGAAAGCTAACCATGTGATAAATGTTTAGTTACTTGGGTACTCAGCATCAGTGTAGTTGATGATGAGTGCCATCTAGAATGTCTGAGGTCCAGGTGCATGTGTTTGTAGAAGACGTACAAATCTAGGAGTTCATGGCATGAAAATTTGTCCTCCAGGAATAGGTTAGAAGTACTGGACAGAGAGCTGAAGAGATGGCTCAGAGGTTAAGAGCACTGCCTGCTCTTTCAGAAGTTCTGAGTTCAATTCCCAGCAACCACATGGTGGCTCACAGCCATCTATAATATGATCTGATGCCCTCCTCTGACATGCAGGTGTATATACAGATAGAACACTCATATGCATAAAGTAAATAAATAAATCTTTTTTTAAAAATGAAGTACTGGACAGAGTCTTTCCCTCCAGGCAGAATGGAGTCTTTGATGTGATAGCTACTTTATTTTGTGCGTGTTTGTTCCATATTTTTCAGTTTATAAAATCATGTTTTTCTTAATCTTTTGAGGAAGACCGTTGTGCATTCCCCTTTTAGTGGAGATAGGTCATATAAATTTTAATTTTTATAGGCTGCCAGGTACTTACATTATATGGAGATAATGGATGTTTTCTAAAAAGGGAAGATCTTAGGAGGAAGGCAAAGTGTTAGTTAATTTTGAAACTTACTAACTCTATTTGTTTCTCTACTAGTCCAAGCTTGTGGATAGACTTAAATAGTTATCCATTACGCTGAGCTCCATGACTGTTGTGTGACTAGCAGAAATTCCTCAAACAGGATTAGGCTTTTGTTTTTTCTTTTCAGATTTACGTTCTTTGTTTTTGTTTTTGTCATTAAGTAGCTCTGACTAGACCAGAACTTAACATATAGATCAGGTTGGCTGCAAACTCAGAGACTCATCTGCCCCTGTCTCTCCAATAGTGATAGTAGATAAGTCCAGGGCACACTTGGCTAAGATTCACTTATTTATATTTTATGTGTATGAGTACTTGTCTGTCTGTATGTATGTACTATGTGCATTGTGGTGTCTGAGGTGTTGTAGAGGGTGTCTGAGCTTCTGGAACTGGAGGGCAGCTAGTTATGAGCCACTGTGTGGGTGCTGGGACCGATCCTGGGTCTTCTACAAGAACAGCAAGTACCCAGCTAGACAATCTCTGTGGTGCCCTGGAATAATTCTGTTTTTTCTTTTTTATTGAAAATTCATACAATATATTCTGATCATGGTTTCCCTCCCCCATCTCCTCCTAGGTCCTCCCCAGCTCTCCATCTATCTTTCTCTTTCTCTTTAGAAAAAAAAAGGAAAATAAAAGCAAACAAACCAGAATTTTAAAACAAACAAACAAAAATGAAAAAGCACAGGAAATACACATAGACAGATAGATACAAGCAAACAAAACCTATAAAAATACAAAATTGTAAACAATAATATACAAGCGAATGACAAGATTAAAAAAAGGCCCAAATAAATCAACATGAGATGAAAAAAATTCTACAAAAGCAACACTAAGTTTGACTTGTATTGACCATCTACTGCTGGGTATGGAGACTATTCTGGAATAAAACTGATTTTCCTTTGCAAGGGGTTGTCAATTAAAGAGTTTCCTGGTTAGAGGTGGGAGATTCTATCTACTTTCCTCTCTCAGCCCTGGTACCTCAACTGTCTTGAATCTGTTCAGGTTCTGTTTCTGATGTCATTGTCTCAGTATGCTCTGTTGTGTCTGGAAGACAGTTTCCTTAGTGTCATCTATCCCCTCTGGCTCTTACAATATTTTAGTCTCCACTTCCTCATAGCTTCTTGAGCCCTGAAGGCGAGGGTCTGATAGAGATAGCTATTTAGGACTAGATGCTCTTAAGCTTCCCACTCTTGGCATATTGTCAGTTCCAGTTCCGGGTCCCTGAGTTAGTTCCCATCTATTGCAAGAGGAAGCTTCTCTGATGATAGCTGAGAAGGGCAATGATCTATGGATATAACAATATGTCATTAAGAGTCATTTTATGTCTGTGTTCCTTATTTGGTTTTCCCCTAAGCCCATGGCATATGCAGTCTTGGGTTCTTAGCCACCCAGGCAGTTTCAGGTATGGGTTCCATCTCCCAGATTGAGCCTTAAATCCAATCAGACAATGGTTGGTTGCTCCAACAACTTTTGCCACTATTGCACCAATGTATCTTGTAGGTAGGTTACTGTTGTAAGACAAAGAGTTTGTAACTGGGAAATGTTGATGATTACCTTTACCCTCTGGTAGTGTGCAGAGTACCTTCTAGTATCATGAACACTATCCAGTAGGGAGAAGGCTCTAGTTAGGCTCCAGTTTGAATTCTCTTTTCAATGAAATTGTAAGTGTTATCTTCAGCAATAGAACTGCACCATCAGTTTGTAGATAACGACCAGTATCCTTGGCAATAGAATGAGTTGCTAATGTTCCCTATGGCCAACAGCTAATTACCCTGGCACAAAAATCTTCATTTGGTGGCAAAAGATATTTAGTTAGGGTTGAAATGATTCCTTTGGTAAGAATTTTCCCTACTATTGAGGAAATGGCTGTCCAGTAGGGAGGACTTTATTCACTGAGAAATTCAAAGCAGTGAGAAAATAAAGTGTTACCCAGGAGGTGGTGGTGTACACCTTTAATCCCAGGAGGCAGAAGCAGAGGCAGATGAATCTCTGTGAGTTGGAGGCCACCCGGGTTTACAGAGAAAGTTCCAGAACAGCCGACACTACACAGAGAATCCCCATCTCAACAAAACAAAACAAAACAGAACGTCTTACCACAAGTTTTAAACATCTTACCTAGTAAAAGAATAAAACAAAGTCCTTGTTTTCCTAAGTTAGTTTTTAAAAACATTACTAGAAATAAGGTCAATATTCAAGAAAAGCTTATTATTGTAGATAGAGAATTAAGCATCAATTCTACCTCAGGGTATTAATTTTTGACCTTTAAAATTTAGTAACTGTTGTACAGGACTATTTTCAAAGCCAAACTGCCACCATCTTCAGGGTTTTGGCTTGACCAGCTCTCAAAACATGGGCTTGTTGGTAGTGGACATTCCTTATAGGAGGGGGAAAGAGAGTCACAGAACTCTCACCCAGTATATAGCCATTCCTCCCAACTAATTATATGCTATTCTGCCCTAACTACGCATGGCCTCGGGATCTTAGGGAAGGGTTAGAGTATGAAGGTAACTAGGGAAGGGGACTTGATCTTCAGAGCAATGAAAAGTCATTGTTATCCCTGGGTATAGGCATTTCAGAGTGGCTGCTTTAAGGTCATCTATGTGTCTGGCTATAATTCCTAACTCATTGATCCATAAGTAAGCCTAATAAACCTGTTGGTTCTTCATACCTCACCCCATGAACTTTGGTGAAATTAGACTCCCCCTGCTCCACTGGGAGCTTATGAGGAAGGGGTATTATTATTATTATTATTAATTTTTGGTTTTTTGAGACAGGATTTCTCTGTGTATCCTTGGCTGTCCTGGACTCACTTTGTAGACCAGGCTGACCTCGAACTCACAGCGATCCACCTGCCTCTGCCTCCCAAGTGTTGAGATTAAAGGCATGCGCCACCACCATCCAGCTTTCTTTTTATTTTTTAAAAACATTATTTTATGTGTATGTGTGTTGCCTGCAGGTGTGCCTGTGTACCGTGTGTGTGCCTGATGTCTGTAGAAGCCAGTGGAAAGCATTGAGTTTCCTAGGATGGGGTTTCTATGGTTCTGAGTGCTGGGAAGCAGAACCACATCCTGTGTTCTTAACGGCTGAGTCAGCCCTTCAGCCTCATTTTATTTCTTTTTTAACTTTCTCTTATCAAAAAATGTATCTCATACACTAGATCTCTTTTTCTTTACTTGTGGGTTCCTCCATTTTTTAAGCCTTATCACCGTCATCATTATTATTGGTATATTTGCACAATTTATAAAATGCTTTCATTTTCAAGCAGATAATTATATTTTAAATGAAAACCCAGGAAGCTGTATCTAAAACACAGCTGATATATACAGTATTTTAAATATCTAACAGGTACAAATACAGATAAAACACATTAATTCTATCCTTTTTCCCAACACATTTAAACTATAAAGATTTAAGTCATTGTAACAGGGACTTTGAAATTGCTTTGGTTTAAAGGAAATAAAGAAAAAGTATTTACTTCTCATTAGGGTTCATGAGACATCCAAAGCAGAATAGGTTTGTTGTTGTTGTTATTTTGCATTTCTACAGTGTTTTTTATAACGCCAGACCCTAGATTGTGGCAATTACCTATTAGAAGAAAGGACTGCATTGTGGAGCAAGAACAATTTTCTCATAAAAACCAGTTCATCCCTCAAGCTGTAGAGACTTTCAAGATGATCTCGTAGAACCAGAATTGAGGCAAAGATCAAGCAGACAGCATCTTCATTAGCAATGTGTCACCAGGTATGTCTTAAGATTCTTTTCAATTTAATTTTTAAATGTTCATGTGAGTACCTCCAAAAGATAGACCTGGGCCAATGAACACTTTGGATTTGTTTTCCAAATACAAACATATTGCTTACATATCCTCTCTCTGTCCGTTGCCCTGTTTGTTTGTTTGTTTGTTTGTTTTTAAATTGGCCTGCTAGCTGTGTTGGCCAAGCTTACTTAGCCTGTTTGGGCAATTGAGGTTGGGATTTTCCCCACTTAAAACTTAGTTTCACTATGAGCCAGAGGGAAGCTGGGGCAATTTAACAACTCCGGTTTACAGGAACATGTACTTGAAATCAATCTGATACCAAATGTGGTGGTTCAAATAAGAATGGCCCCCATAGGCTCATGTATTTGAGTGCTTAGTCATTAGGGAGTGGCACTGCTTGGGAGGGGTTGGGAGGCATGGCCTTGTTGGAGTAAACCCAGAGTCTCACTCTTGGCTGCCAGATCATGATGTAGCTCTCAGCCACATCTCCCGGCACCTTTTCTGCCTTTGTGTTGTTATGCTTCCCACCATGACAGTAATGAGCTAAACCTCTGAAACTGTAAGCAAGCCCCAATTAAATGTTCTCTTTTATAAGAATTGCATGGTCATGTTGTGTTTTCATAGCAACAAAACACTAAATAAACCAAATTGTAAATGAAGCCAAGTCTTGTACCCTGTTGGTAAGGTCAAAGTCTGGTATTACTGCATAGCTCCTGAGTTCAGTGCTAAGATGAAGGACTCCCTTCCTCAGCTGGGTTCCCTCCTCTCCCCCTGATCTGGGGAAACTCCAGATCCTCTAAGGAGAGTCACATAGCCCTCAGGAAAAATTGCAGGGTCTGACCCTTTCCTCAGAAATCTATTCAGTGAGCACCTGGTGATTCCTGGAAACACCCACCCTATGCTGATGAGACCTCTGCTTTCAGCAAATGACCTTTAACCATACCTAGAGTTCTTCCCCCACCCAAAGGATAATTAAGTGATTTGTTCCCTCTCTTACAATAGGACTGTGCTATTGCATGTAAATGAAGTATCCTTGGCACCCCTAGTCCAGTGAATCAAACACACTCACCCTCAAAACCACTCCCACTGCCCAAGGTTTATAAGTCCCTGTTTTACATTAAATAATTGGGCTGTCATCATCTTTTCACCATGGTCATCTGAGACTTGTCATTTATCCCAGGTAAGGAAGGGCTCATCTCCCTCCTGAATAATTCATTGCTGGACCCTTGGGGCTTGGCTTCTGGCCAGGCAGCCATAGCTGCCTTAGATTACTACTTGAAAAGGAAGTGAGGCCCTGACCAAGGAAGCAGTAGCCAGGCCTACATTCTGGCTGGTCTCAGGCATCTACCTACACCCTCTGCTGTTAGCCTGGCAGATTAGCTGGAGGGCTGTAACACTGTATCATCACTAGCTTTAGAACTCCCCAGTTTCCACTGCTGTCTGGTACCAGCAATCTCATTAAAAAGAGCTAACTATAGCACAGTGGGAAACTCTTTTCCACACCTCTGGTGAGATCCAGAAGCCCTACACACAGGCCTTCCTCTGAGCACTCTAGCTACTCCTAAGAGAAGCAGAACCTTTAATCCTGAGGTTCCTCTGACAGAGCCTGGAACAGCTCTCAAGAGGCACATTTGGCACCCAGCAGCAGTGTCAGGAAATGTGGAACAACACCTAAGGACATATAGGTAAAAAAAAAAGTTAAGTTTTTAAAAACTAAGAATCGATAACTCTCACTGGTATATGTATATTTATTTTATTAAAGAATTTCCACAGATTACATTTGGATTATATTTGCCGCCCCCCCCCCCCATTCTTCCCAGTTCCTCTCTACCTCCCTAATCATTCAACAGTATGTTGTTCTCTCTCTCAGAAGAGAAAAAAAAAAAAACAAATAAACCTAAGAAACAAAAATTAAAAAAAAAACAACAAAAACCCTGAAAACAAACAATTGCCTGAAGATACATGTATATATGTGTATATGCATATTTATATATGTATATGTGTATATATACACATATGTGTGTATATATATATATATATGTGTGTGTGTGTATATATACACATCTCTGTGTATGTGTGTGTGTGTGTTTCATTTTGTGTTGGTAAGTAATCATGGGCATAAGGCCTGACCTGTAGTACAGTTCATATCCCAATAATATTCCTCTGTAAAAAAACTGATTTTCTTTTTGCCATCAAGTATCAATTCAAAATAACTTCTTGGTTAGGACTGTGACCTTGTGTTTACTTCTCCCTCTAGGTGATAATATTTTGTCTGGTTTGAACTCATGCAGGTCTTGTATGTGTTGTCACCGTGGCTGTGAATTCATGTGTATCAGTTCTATTGCTTCTGGAAGACACTGTTTCCTTGGAATCAACCATCATTATTGGCTCTTATAATCTTCCTGCCTCTTCATTTACTTACATCTTTAAGCCTTGGTGGGAGGGGTTCGTTGAAGACATGCATTTAGAGCTCAGGGCTTTCACTCTCTGCACATTGTCTGGAGGTGGGTCTCATCTACTGCAAGAGGATGCTTTTCTGATAATGGCTGACAGAGGCACTGATCTATGGATACAGCAGTGTGGCACTAGGAGTCACATTGCTAAGTTCCTTTAGGAAAGTATAAGCATTAGGTTTTTTTTCCTAGGCCATTGATATCTTTGTTCTCAGCTTTCTAGCCACTTTAGCAGTGTCAAGTATGGGCTCCATTTCACAGAGTGACCTTAAGTTTAACAAAACACTGGTTGCTTACTCCCATGATTTGTTTGTTTATTTTTTGGAGACAGGGTTTCTTTGTGTATTCCCAGCTGTCCTGGACTTGCTTTGTAGACCAGGCTGGCCTAAAACTCACAGAGATTTGTCTGCCTCCCAGAATGCTGGGATTACAGGCATGTGTCA
>OU015744.1:135444830-135456319 GCA_907169655.1 Acomys percivali
TGTTAGCTTTCTAAGGAAGTGCCACATTGATTTACATAGTGGCTGTACCAGGTGGCACTCCTACTAGCAATGAATAGTGATCCTGTTTCCCCACATCCTTCAGCTTAAAACATCCTCTTGAAGAACTGTTGACAAAATATTGTAGGGAAGGACACCTTTTGGTGAGTAAAATACTTCAGTGGTCCTTTGGCTACACCTCAGTTGAATAGGAATGGCAGAACAGAGATATGCAACTCAGTAAAACTGAAAGGTGAATAAAACTTAAGCGTCTTCTTGGTTAAAGGTTATTCTGAAGTTGACCTAGGCTGTAGAGATAAGAGACTTGAGGGAGGTGCACAATATGCTGCATTAGGCCGGGCACAGTAGCACACATCTTTAATCCCACCACTTGATAGGCAGATCTCTTAACTTCAAAGCTAGTCAGGGCTATGTAGAAAGACCCTATCTCAAAACAAAGAAGCAAAAAGCAAACAAACAGATACAGAGCTAGGGAGAGACGATGACTGAGGTGGGAAGCAATGGAATAAGACGGTATGAACTGAGTAGATGTGGGCCTCGGTACATGGGCTCAAAACAATGACAGCTAAAGAGCCTTGACCATGATGGAAGTAAGCATCTATAGGCACCAGGAGCAGTAACTTGCAACATTGTGCCTTGCATGGTATTAACTTGGAGTGTCATAATGACCCCAAGCCAGTCCAAGTTTCTAATGATACTGAATCCTCACTATAATTTGGCCTAAGTCCAATGACTTAAGGATTGAAAGGTAGTTTCTGTAGTTAAGGAAAAACCAACAGAGATGCAAACTTAGCTAGTACAAACAGTTATGCTATAGTGAGGAGACACCAGGATAGAGCACATATCTTAAATGATAGATGGCTAAATCCATCAACAGATGTGCATTTTTGTAATTCAAGAAATTGTTAGATTGCTTGTAACTACAGAAGGTTAGGGACTTCTGATTATTTTACTTACTTTAAAATTTTATTTGTTTCTTTTTATTTTATTTATTTATTTATTTATTTATTTATTTATTTATTTATTTATTTTTGGTTTTTCGAGACAGGGTTTCTCTGTGTAGCCTTGGCTGTCCTGGACCCGCTTTGTAGACCAGGCTGGCCTCGAACTTACAGCGATCCACCTGCCTCTGCCTCCCCAGTGCTGGGATTATAGGCGTGCACCACCACCGCGCGGCTTGGTTCTTTTTAGAAACAGGGTCTCATATGTAGCTCTAACTGTTCTGGGACTTGTTATGTAGATCAGGCTAGCCTTAAACTCACAAAGATCTGCCTGCCACTGCTTCCCTAGTGCTATGAGAGGAGTGTGCTAGCATACTTGGCTGCTATTTTTCATTCTTCCTTCATTCTTTCAAGTCCAATTCCACAAACTCATCCTGAACTCTGTATCTGACCGCAGGCTGTATCCTCTCTTCATTCTCTGCCCCACTTCCCAGGTGACTAAGCAGACCCTGATGGAACCCCCTGCTTTTCTCCCTCCTGTGGACCCCTCTCCTAGTTCATCACCATTGCTAAGCATTAGCTCCCAATACCTAGAAACATGCTGTACCCAGAACCCCTAGTGGCCACACCTAGCAGGATCCCAGAAGCATTCCCTATTAGGCAACACACAGCCACCACATTTTGCTAAGAATCAAAGAGGACAGCAGAAATCAAGGAGCAAAATACCCACCCAAAAAAGACAAGACCAAATATCAGCACCGAGAATTACAATTTTCCCAAACCCAGATGCCTTCATGCCAACATAAACCCAGGGCAGTATGTCCCCACTGGAGCCCAGTAACCCTGCTACAGTAGGCTGTTAGAAATGGAGCATGGCTGAAGTGCAAGATAAGGACCTAATATTAACCTTTATGAATATAACAAAAGTCCTTAAAGAGGAAATTAATAAAAAGAAGAATTATACCCAAAAGGAATAAATAGCAAGAAATAAACTCAGGGCTGAAATCAATAAAATAGAAACAGACCAACAACCAAACAACCAGCCAAACAAACAGAAACAAACAAACAAACAAACAAAAAAAACAAAGAGGGAATCAATGAGACAAAGAGTTTGTTTTTTGAGATCAGTAAAATTGACAAACCCTTATCCAAGGTAAATAAAAGACAAATATCCAAATTAATAAAATTAGAATGGAAAAGGGTGTAAAAGGAACTTTTATCTGCCTGTTTCAATTATTGTCTCGGGGGCTTACTGCCTCTGTCTACTAATGTAGGCCTAGTCCTGGAAGCTTCTAGCCTCCATACAATCTAACCTACGCCTAGAGCATTTCAGCCTGTGAGAATTACTGCTTAATAAGCTTCCTTGTTCTTCCTGAGCTCTGGGCTGGCTGGTTCAACTCAGCTGTTCTGGCTCAAACTCCTCTCCCAGCCTGACTTATCCAATCTGGCTTTTCTTTTGGCCTCTGAATTGCTCTGCTTGGCCTCAAACAAACTTCAGCAATCTGCTCTAATCTCCTGGCTCCTTCTCATTCTCTGGCTCATTCGGTCTTCACCTGAGTTCTCTCTTTCTGCAACCTGTCTCTTTATTACAGTCCAGGTAAAACTGCCTTTGTGAATCAGCATATTGACTTTCACCTAGCAACTGATCCTGGGAAATAGCAATACCTCTGGCCTGATTTCTTTGTTCTGTGGCCTTTGCTTCCTCTTCTCACCATGACTGCCATTGTAACTGAGGGCCAAGTTCCAATATTGCTGTTGTCAACTCTTTCCAGTCTTGGGGAATAATTGTGTTGAGTTGTCCATGAATTTAACATCTGCCTAATATAGGATGAATGCATACCTATGATGTAGGAGGTGATGGCTTCCTTAAATCTCCTCAAATCTAATATGTCTACAGGATTCTATTTAATGTCATTATAACCGGAGGGGGGGGCACCTGTCATCTCCTGGTATGCCTTGTATAGTAACAGGATAAACTAATGATCCAGCTATCAAAGTATTGAAATCTAGCAATAAAAATCTCCCTTTTGGTTACCCTAATTAACATGCCCAATCAAAACAAATGAATTCATCTGACATGAGGATTTCCTTTTTCCCCTTTATAAACTGTCATTTACCTACAGGCCACTTCTGTCTTCTCTCTATCCAGAGGTAGTCCTTTGTCCCTCAGGGACAAATGTCCCTTCCCTCTCTCCCTTGCCCCCTTTCTCTCTTGTTCCTTTTCGCTCTTCCCCGAGTCCTCTGCCTTCTGTCTTTGTCCCTTATTCCCTGCCCTTTGTCCTTCTGGGGCAAATAACTCTCCCTTGAGCTGAGAACGTGGTCTTGGTGTGTCCTGTGTGGATTCTGATCCTCTCAGGGAGAACATGCAGTGTTTCTCTTTCTGGACTTGAGTTGCTTCACTCAGGATCAATTTTTTTTCCAGTTTCAATCTTTTTCCTCCAAATTTCATTTTTCCTTATAGCTGAATAAAACTCCATTGCTTATGTACCACATTTTCATTACCTATCCATCAATTGATGACATCTAGGCTGGTTCCATCTCCTAGCTACTATGAATAAAGCAGCAATGGACACAGATGTGCAAATATCTCTGTAGGATCGTAAAGAGTCTTTTGGGTGCATGCCCAGGAATGGTATAGCTGGATCATATAACAGTTATATTGTTCTGGCTTTCAATTTCTTGTCCAGACCCGGACATTTAGCTAATGGAAGTGTCTTTAATAAGATTGTGAAAATAAATGAAAGATGGAATTTGTATAAGGACGATGAACAATATATAGTCGTCATGTGATTTGAAGCTTCACTTCATTGCACAGCAAAACTTGGAGCCCTAAAATTAAGGCTGAAATAGCTGAGGCTTAAAGAGAACAGCTTGATTTCAAAGTTCATAGCCCTTTCCTCTTTTACTCCCTACAACCATGAATTTTTTTTTCTTTTTCCGAGACAGGGTTTCTCTGTGTAGCCTTGACTGTCCAAGACTCGCTTTGTAGACCAGGCTGGCCTCGAACTCACAGCGATCTGCCTGCCTCTGCCTTCCCAGTGCTGGGATTAAAGGCATGCGCCACCACGCCCGGCTTGAATTTTTTTTTTTTAATTTTGTTTTTTTTAGCATGACCAGATGTCCACCAGATGGCAACATTCCTTTACAAAAGCCCAGGTGTGGGCCCTTCTCAGCTGGTTGAGAGTGGATTTCCTGGGGGCTCACAAGCAAAGTTTAGTGAAAATCATTGAAAATGCATCTCATAATGCTGAGTTCTTCTAATGATATGCACTGGTGAATGTGGCCTTGTGAGCAAGGCCCTCTGTGGCCTCTGCCAAGAAGCTCTCGTATGATTGTCCACCTGTGCATATGCTGTCTGAGTCCATGTGTTTGACATCACGAGGAGCTCCTTAATCCTAAATGCTCATTTTTAGCACCAGAGAAATACAAAAGGTCTCAGGCGAACTCTCTGAACCTCTTCCTTTACCTGTTGAATGTTGTATTAATCTCATAGGGTCAGTATGAATATGTGATTAGATAGCCTGTGCCTATTAATGTTTTTCATCAGAGCCTGAAATAATGTAAACATCTAATCCATATTTATCTTACTATCTTATTGAACAATGACCCTTATCCCTACTCTTATTCCCCCAAGACTAAACTCTAAACTCTGCCAGCCTTGGTCTTGGCAACATTCCAGCCTGACCTCATAAGCACATGAGTGGCCAACTCCCTTTCATCTCCTTGGAAGCTCAAACTCCTCTTTGACAACTCTTTCTCCAAGCTGCATTTAAGCAAGATGGAGTCCTTCCATCCACCCAAATTAGCTGTGAAGAAAAGAAGGAAGAAGATCCCGAATGGGCATAAGCTCTTTCCTGACACACTACATCCAATTCAGCAGATGTAGTCTTTCCCTCATCCATGGAACTTGTTATCTGTTATAACATTATACTTCCTAACCTCCAGAGTGGGGTACTGCTGAGCACTCATTTTGTTTGGAACTTGGCACAGAACGCACAGCTGTGTGAATGACTCTTACTTGCGTTTGGGGATATCAAATTTATAGTAGTGCCTGAGATTCAGCTGCAGGCTAAAGTTCAGCCATTCCTCCTGTACACTTCATCTTCCTTTTCCTTTTTCTCAGGATGATGGATGATTCCTGTGTTTAAATTCTAAAATACTTGAGCATCTTTAAAATGCTTTCTGCAATGCTGCTAAAAGCACTCTTCAACGAATGTTTGCTTTTCACCTTCTTTCTCCCATGGGGAGTGTGATGGAGGGAGGTTAGGAAATAGACTTCTACCACAGAAGGAATGAAAAACGCTTTTGATCTTTAACCTGTAGTGCAGGTAGCAAAACAGATTTTCAGGCTCTACGTCCAGGTGAAAGGGTGTGGGAATGTGGCCATGTGGAAGCAAGTTCTCACCAGTGTGTGCTGCAGCTCAGTTCTTCACACAGAATCACAGGACACCTCATCATCTTTATCCCTGCAGTCAGATCCAACAGGGCCTCATACTAGTTAGACAAACACTCTACCGAAGAGCTATCTCCGGAGCCTTCTCCCCTATACAGCCCTCAGTAGCCTCACCTTGCTTCTTCTTTTTTTCTTTTCTTTTTTCACCTTGCTTCTTATATGAATCTCACATAGAAGCTTGGATTATTTACTATATTTTCTTCCACCAATATTCAGGAATATTTGGCATCTTAATTTATGTGCCAGATATTTATTGAGAGCATACTATGCATGAGGTAATGCTAGAAGCAGTAAAGAATGTTATCAGAGGGGGGGTCACTTGTGCAGATAAAGTATACACTGTATCAGATAATGATGAGACCATGGGAAAAATGAAATGCAGAATTGGAAAGGTGTGTGTAGGGATGTGTGTGTGTGTGTGTGTGTGTGTGTGTGTGTGTGTGTGTTGTTATGTCCAAAATTTGAGAGACTCCCCGAACAGACCACCCAAGAACTGAGTCCAATCACAAGGAAGTCTTTATTGCAGATTTGAGCCTGGGCCACACCTCCTATGCACTGACACAGCAGATGCAGAGAAGTGGCCCCGAATCTCAATTGAGAGGAGCTTTTATAGGCTTTAGACAAACAAATGGGTTTTATAGTATATGACTGGATGGCATTTGGGCAGAAAAGCTGCAAGCAGGGAGTTATAAGCCTTGGTGTTTTGTGGTTGGGTAAGAGGTGTAGGGGCAAGTTGACCTACAGAAAATGTCGGTTGAAGCAGTCATGGGGGTATTAGAAACTTTAGCCTGTATTCTCCTAATTGGTTGTTGCTATGTGTCAGACCAAGGTGAGTTGATTGTGTTGCGAGGGGAATCTTTCCATTTAGACTACTTTGTGGTTTTTCTGGAATCTGGGTTCAACCCTTGGCCAGCTTTAACACAAAATGGAGTTTCTTTTTTCAAAATGGAGTTTGTCTGGTCCTTACAGTGTATGTTTCAATTTTAAATGAGTTGGAAAATGTCAGATTTAAATGACATTTGGGGTGCTGAACAGATGGCCCAGCAGTTAAGAACATTTATTCACTTTTACACAGGACCCCTGTTTGGTTCCCTGAATCCACACCGAGTTGCTCAAGAACTTCCTGTAATGCCAGGTCCAGGTGTCCTGACTTCCTCTTTTGGCTTCTGTGTACAGGCACCTTCCTGCATATATAGACAAGCAGGCAAACACACACGCACACACATAAACATAAATTACATCTTAGTAAAGACCCAGAGAAGAATGAGGAAGCCGTGAGGACACCCAGGGGAAAGGGCATTTTAGGAAGAGGTGAGAGAATTTCAGAAGCTTGGGGCAAGAAATATGCCAAATCAGAGTGAATGAGGAAGAGCACCGAGAGATGAAGTTGGGAGGGATTAGAGGACTTGAGAGGCACATAGTATGATCTAGGTTTTAAAGGACTCACTCAAAGCTCTGTGTGAGGAGACTCAAGGCAGGGTGAGAGGAAAAGGGAGGAAACCAATTCGACATTCTCATAGTCTAGAAGAGATGGGATTGGCTGGGTTAGAGCTGACCGGGGGAGAGGTGTGTGTTGCAGTTATTTTTATAAAACTGTGTTAATTTCTCTTAGTTTCTCTCTTAACTGCCCATCACACAAATAACTGAGATTCTTTTTATATATGTTTATAAAGCTATACAACTCAATCTCAAGCAGTTTAAGTCTGCTCTTAAGCCTCTATGTTAGCCTGACTCCATCGTTGCCAAAACCCCTAAATTACTTGTTTGTTCCAGCTGTATCTTCTTCATCTCTCTTAAACCTCTGCCTGTGGCTGAGTCCTCTGGCTCAATCTCCTACTTCTTCCTCCCCAGGCTGGCAGGAAGTCCAGCCCTATTCAGTCCCCTGCTCAGCCACTGGCTGTAAACTGGTTTTTTTTGTTTTTGTTTTTGTTTTTTGTTTTTGTTTTTGCATACCAGGGGACAACTGGGAAGCAGTGTTTACACAACATTGAGACAGAAAACAGAATTTAAACTACACAATAACCTTATGCCTACAGGTGTGAAAAGTGAACAGACCTGGCACTAACAGGATTTTCGTGAAGTAGCTATGGGTGTGAGAGAGCTGATGATGAAGCCTCAGAGTTGTTACTTTTTTGATATGGGAAGAGTATGGATAGGGCAGGCTTGGGTGAAAGGGGGCAAAAACCAGACTCAGAAATTGTAAATGTGAATTTCATTTGTGTGTATGTCCTCTTTTATTTTTTCATCAATTAGTTAGTTACTTAGTTAGTTAATTTATATCCCTGTAGGAAGTTTCCCTTCCTCCTCTACTCCCAGTGTCCCTCTCTCATCTCTCCTCTACCCCTCCACTCCTCGCAGTTCCTCCCTCTAACTTCCCTCTGTGCCCTGACCCCTTCTTCTCAGACAAGGAGGGACCTCCCATGGGTATCAACCTACCTTGGCATAACAGTCTTCTGAGTGGGTTTACCCAGCAGCAGATGAAAACAGGTGCAGAAACCCACAGCCCAACATTAGGCAGAGCTTGGAGAATCTTTAGACAAGGGGGAAGAATGATCGAAACAGCAAGAGAGATCAAGGACACCGCAAGAAAACCTATAAAACCAACTAACCTGGGCCCACGGGGGCTCACAGAGACCGAACCACCAGCCAGAGAGCATCCATGGGACGGTTCTAGATCCCCATGCACACATAACAGATGTATGGTTTGGTCCTCAAGTGGGACCTCTAACAGCAGCAGCAGCGTCTGTCTGAGACTCTGTTGCCTGCCTTTGGGTCCCTTTCCCCCGACTGAACTGCCTGTCTACCCGCAATAGATGTGCTCAGTCTTAAATGTGAACTCTAAACCAAACATCTCAGTTGAGACTTTCAGACTTCAGTTAGCTGCACGTGCCTACGATTCATGGTGAAGTCCTGACTGCAAAAATAAATTTGACAATCATTAGCATAAAGTCCCCCGCGCCCCCCCCACCTCTGAAACCTTGAGGTTGGCCATCTGAGGACTTGCAGTGAGCCACTTGCTTACCCCACAGGTAGCCCTTCCTCTCTCTCCCTCTGGGACTCTAATGCTGATGTCTGATGATCTGCTTAGGTACCTGCTCACCCACCCAATGGGTGGCCCCCTCTTTCCTTTTCTCTGGTACCTGAACACCTCCATCTGAGTATGTGTGCTGCGTGTCCTTCCTGTTCTCTCTTTGGGACTTCCAATGTTACCATCTGGGGACCTTGCTGGGGACCTTGCCTGTGGACCCACCGACAGCCCTCACCTCCACTTCTATATGACACCATAACCTTGACCTCTGAGGAACTACAGGAAGATGCTGACCCTACCGAGAGCCCACTGGCATTTTCTATGTCTTAGCCTCCTGAGAACTGGGAAATTTTTAGCTTATCTGATTGTATTTCTTTATTAATTCTCTTCTTTTAATATCTTTATCTCAAACATCTTCATCCCCTTGCCCTGTCCCTATTTCCTCACATTACTTTTTCCTCTTTTATTTTTCCTCTATCAACCATGACTCACTGGGTGTCCTGTGCTTTTTCCTTTATCTACCAATGTACACAGCACTATCAGTCCTCCTTTACTTCCTAAAATAATTGACACATAAGGGGTAATGGTTATTTGATTATTACTATGTTTTCATATAGTATCTATACAATAATTGTTTTGTAGACAGTATGCTACTGTCAAAGGAGTACTAGAAATTGAGTCTGATGTCCCAAATATCAGATTAGCAGATGAAAGGGACATTTCTACCCAATCCACTTAAACATTGTTTAAAAAAAAAAAAAAAAAAAAAACCTTCTGCTGAAAGGAAAACTGTGATTTTTTAAAAACAACCTAATTAATGACAACATATCTGCCTGAGTCTCACATAAAGCCCAGGAAGCTTTAAAAAAAAATCCAAAGCAACATGGCTCCCCACAAAATAACTAATCCCTTAATAAAGGCCTTCAATGAGAGTAAATTAGATGAAATCCCAAACAAAGAACTCACAAGAAAAACTATATGGTCAAAGAAATAAGAGGACAAATAAACTCCCCAGTGGCTAATTTTATGTCACCTTGATACAAGCTAGAGTCATGTGAGAAGGAAACTTAACTGAGAAAATGTCTCCATAAGATTGGTCTATATAGCATTTTCTTAATTAGTGATTGATGTGTGAGCACCCAGCCCATTGTGGGTGAGGGTTAGGATTAGAGTTCCCTTCTACCAAGCAGACCTTAAGTCAAATCAAACAGATGTTGGCTACTCCCAAGATATTGCACTGTTGGGCATATCTCGGTAGACCAGCCATTATTGTAGTTCATAAGATTTACATCTAGGTAGGACTGTTAATAACCTTTCCCCCCTAGTAGCTTACATAGTATCTTCCAATATTATAAAAATGGGCTATCAGGGAGAAGGCTTCCAGGTCAGTACTAGTTTGATTCCTCCACGTCCTGAGGCTGAAGTTGTGTCTTCAAGCAATATGACCTTTCATGTTCTAACATAAAACAGTGAAAATATCTTGCATTGGTTGTGTGGGCCCATTTGACTGAGAGAGAGATATCCCTTACCTGGCACTGAACATTTTGCTTTCTAGTTTATGGCTTCTGTGGGAGTTTATCTCCCATGTGTTTGGTAACTCTAATGAACTATGTACAGAAACTTTAAAAGCTAAAAGTTAAGAGGGCCTAGAATGATGCATTTCAAGCTTTGAAAGACAACAATTGCCAGCCTGGATTACTATATACAGCAAAGCCGTCACAACTGAAGGAGAAGGAGAAAATTTTTATGACAAATCAGTCCTGAGTAAGCCATAATCTTCTCCCAATCTGTAGGCTGCCATTTTGTTCTGTTGACAGTCTCCTTTGTCTTACAGAAAGAAGCTTTTCATTTCAAGAGGCCTCATTTATTAATTGTTGATATTAGAGCCTGAGCTGTTGGTGTTCTGTTCAGGAAGTTGTCTCTTGTACCAATGAGTTCAAGGCTCCTTCCCACTTTCTCTTCTTTCTTCAGAAGCCAAAACCATACAATGGAAAAATGATAGCATCTTCAACAAATGGTGCTGGTCTAATTACATGTAGAAAGATGCAAATAGATCTAGATTTATCTCCCTGCACAAAACTCAGGTCCAAGTGGATCAAAAACCTCAACATAAAACCAGATACACTAAACCTATTAGAAGAGAAAGTGGGGAAGAGCCTTGAACTCATTGGCACAAGAGACAACTTCATGAACAACAGCTCAAGCTTTAAGATCAACAAGTAATAAATGGGACCTCATGAAACTGAAAAGCTTCTCTAAGGCAAAGGACACTGTCAACAGAATAAAATGTCCCCGTACAGACTGGGAGAAGATCTTCACCAATCTTACATCTGACAAAGGGCTAATATCCAATATATCTATATCTGTATCTATATCTACATCTCTCTATCTCTCTATCTCTCTATCTATCTCTCTATCTATCTATCTATCTATCTATCTATCTATCTATCTACCTATCTATCTATATTCCCAAGAAATTAAATACCACCAAACCAAATAATCCAATTAAAAAATGGGATAGAGAGGTAAACAGAGAATTCTCAACAGAGGAATCTTTAATGGCTGAGAAGCACTTAAGGAAATGCTCAACATCATTATCACCAGAGCAATGCAGACTGGATTTAATACAAACAAACACACCCCACACAGTACCCAGCTGAAACACATCGCACTGAGATTGTGCATATGTATGTAAATATGCATATATAAAATGTTAAAATATGGAAGGCAGCCTACCAGCCAAATGAAAAGCATGAAGAGGTGTGAGGATTTTTCTACTCAGCAAGTAGCTTTCAAACTAGGCCCTAGTTAGATGAGATAAAGAAGGCCACTTCATACTAATTAAGAGAATAATAAGCTGGGTGTGGTGGCACTTGCCTGTAATCCTAGCATTCAGGGAGGTAGAGGCAGGTAGTAGATCTCTGTGAGTTCGAGGCCAGCCTGGTCCACAAAGCAAGTCCAGGACAGCCAGGGTTACACAGAGAAACCCTGTCTGGAAAAACAGAGAGAGAGAGAGAGAGAGAGAGAGAGAGAGAGAGAGAGAGAGAGA
>OU015744.1:135456532-135477414 GCA_907169655.1 Acomys percivali
AGAGAGAGAGAGAGAGAGAGAGAGAGAGAGAGAGAGAGAGAGAGAGACATAGAGACAGTGAGATGGAATAATCATGAAGAAGTAACAATCATAAATATATATACAAAAATGTTTGGATATCCAATTTCATAAAAGATCAGCTCAGTACTGACAAATTAATACTGTGAGATTTTAATATCCCACTCTCATCTTTAGATAGGTTTTCCATAATAAACTTAGCAGAGAAATCTCAGAGCTAAATTATGCCAACAAACCAATTGGATTTAACAAATATCATCAAAAGATTCCTGAGACAGTAAAGTCACATTCCTCTTACAACAAACCGCACATTTTCTATAAATGCCACAGTGATAGCACAAAGCACCATTCTGATGTGAAAACACTTGCTTGTAGCATAACAAAACTTGATTGTGATATAACAATTTTCCTTTGTGGCACTAAATATTCCTTTTCATACCTCAGTGCATCATTGTGACAACACAATTATAAGGCTTAAGAAGAGAATGAGCCAGGCAGTGGTGGCACACGCCTTTAATCCCAGCACTCGGGAGGCAGAGGCAGGCTGATCTCTGTGAGTTCAAGGCCAGCCTGGTCTACAAAGTTAATTCAGGACAGCCAAGGCTACACAGAGAAACGTTGTCTTAAAACAAACAAAAAACAAAGAAACAAAAAAGAGAATGAGACCACTAGAACTACACTGAGGCTGAAGAGAAAAGCTTTATTGAGGCACAAACTGCCAGGCTGTCTCTGAGAGAAGGACGAGCAGCCCTGCCTAAGTGAGTTTGGGTTTTCAGTGGGTGGTTTAAGTTGGATGGAAGAGTATCAGGAGAGCATTAAGAGGGAAAGGAGCTGCTGCAAGCAGAGGAGCTCATCCAAGAAAACTTTCAGGAGGGGATTTCTGCTCAGTAAGACAGCATGCTGTGCTGTCCTGATGAAATAAGGGTGACATGGCTTCTGAGAGGTGTGGAACTCTGTTTTCATTTTCCTTAAGGGGCTGGTTCCCACTGAGTCATCTATCCTGGGGTCTTTGGTGACTCAGTCTTGGCCAGGAACGTGGACCAGCCTAGCAAAAATGACCGATTGTGACATTACAGTTCTCTATTATGACATCCCAATGTTCCAACATGATCTCACAATTGCTCCTTTGTTTCATAAAAAGGTAACATCAAAAGTCTTCATTGTGAGCCAGGTGGGGTGGTGCATGCCTGTAATTCTAGCACTCAGGGAGGCAGAGGCAGGCAGAGTTCAAGGCCAGCCTGGTCTACAAAATGAGTCCAGGATAGCCAAAGCTTCATTGTGTTGGGAATGCCTTTATCCCTAGTGCTTAGGAGGCAGAAGCAAGCAGATCACTATGAGTTTGAGGGAAGCCTGGTTTATGTAGTAAGACCTAGCTTTAAAAAAAGAATCATTTTGACATCACAGTTTTTTATTGTTACATTATATTGACTGATTGTGACACCACAAGGCTCCTTTAACTACCATATGAATCACTGTTGTGTAAAAAATATACCACTGTGACATCATAATGCTTTACTGTGATATTACAATTCTCTATTTGTAACACTATAGTAGTTGATTTGACTTCACACAGTCAGTTTTGTCATCACAATTCTTTGCAACAATATGACATTGCAATGCCTTTAGGAAATTGCATTTCTCCATTGGACATTAAAATGCTCCAATTGTGATACAAAAATTCTATATTGTGGCATAGTAATTCTTCCTTATAATATTATAATGCCCCATTGTATAATTGATGTTACACAGATTAAAATGTCTCATTGTGGCATCATCATGTCTCATTATAATTTCCTATTATAACATTGCAATGCCTTACTAACACATCATAAATCTTTACTGTGTTATTATGGTGCTCTGCTCTGACATTACAATTCCCCATTGTGGTTTCACAATGCCCAATTATGCCATCACAGTTCTGCACTGTGAAATTGTGCTCCATTGTGATATCACAATCTGAATTGAGACATCACAATTCCTTTTTTTTTTTTTCATTTTTATGATTAAAATTTTTTTTTAAAGTTCTTTGGGAATCTCATATTATGCACCTCATCGTGCTCACCTCCCAGTTTTCCCATGTCTGTCCCCCCTCCCCATAATACTCACCCCCAAAAAGAAAAAAGCAACTCCATTTTGTGTTGTTCATATTCTCATTGGAACATGTCAAATTCCTAGTTAGTCTTCACAGGAAGGATGAGTTTTCTCTGCCCTCATCCATACCTGAAGCCATCAACTGAAGCAGGCCCTGGGGTGGCCAGCTCTCTCACCCCTATGCCACTGCCACTGCCCCTACTAGGGCCAACAAGGAGTGGAGCCTGCTCTTCCATGAGGGGTGCAGCCAGCCCAGCTGTGCCTACTGACACTAACATGGCCTGAGGTGGCTGCCCAGACCACACACATAAACAGGGCCTCTGGTCAGGCTGCCGACATCAGCACGGCCTACAGGGCCACCAAACAATTCGTGGTTCTCAGCAGCTGCATGGCCACAGGCCTCAATATGGCCTTAGGAAGCGACACAAGCCTTTCACATCAGTATGCTCCCCCCCCCCCATCCCACCACCACCACCCCCACCGCCAGAGGCAGCAAAGCTGGGGACATTGCACGTCAGCCGTGGGCAGCACACATTGATCTCAGGGTTCATTGGTTCCTGAGGCAGCTGCATGAACTGTAGACACCAACAAAGCTGCATGGACTATGGTGGTCCTCTGAGAATGTCCAATCCAGAAAGAGGAACTTTCATTTCGAGCCTCAGTTATTGTCCAGAGCCAGTGGCATCCCTCACCCAGGGTACAGGTTTTGAGGCTGGGTCTGCATCTGCAAAAGCTTCCAGTTCTTATACACCATCCCTCTGACCCTACTGGGCAGTGACAGCATGTCCACCAGTGTGGGACTCCGCTGGATTAAGGTCTTTTGTTGGGAGCAGGGGGTTGTTTCATTTGTGTATCCTTTTTTCCAGTGGCCTGCCTCCGCACAGTTAAAGGAGATTCATTCCTTTTTTAATGTGGCTGCAAAAGTTTGAATCTGGTTTGATGTCCCTATATCTTGGGTGGCTACTATCCACTGATCATAGTGCTCTTCTCAGAAACCCTGACAAGCTAGCTTAGACTCTGAGATCATGCCCTCTCATATGATATATTAAAGGAGGAGGTCTCTGACTGCAGACCCAGTTATCTTTCTACGTTTGTATTAGTTCTAAGGATAAAATCAGATAAAACCTCTTCTTGCTTTTGCAGAGAGAGAGAGAGAGACAGAGACAGAGACAGAGACAGAGACAGAGACAGAGAGACCGAGACAGAGACAGAGAACAAGAAGGAGGTGGGGTCTTGTGAGCCAGAGGGAGAGTTTGTTTTACCCCATGCTTAAAATGCACAGAGGTGTATCTGGTCAAAACAACCCACTGGCCATGTCACCTGCTGTGCTCCAGTGGAAAAGGGTCCCTGGCCAAAAAGTTCATCGAATTCCCCATGGGGTGTCATCTTGGTCCTGGTTTCTCAAACCTTGTTGGAGGCATTTGTCTCTGAAATCGGCTTCCCATTGTAAAAGAATGGGCCAGGCAGGGAATAACAAACATCTTGCCAGTGTTTGGGTATATTTAAGGTGGCAATCCAGCTTGGTAAGCTGTCTTCCTTTACTGCCGGTCTGAGTTCTTTTAAATCTGCAGCTTGGTATGGATACCAATTGAGTGGTCTGTTTCTTGTGGGATTAACATGGACTGGGAATGTTTGGGATTCCTGAACTACTGGCTTTGAATCAGAGTTATAAGTAGGAGAGGCAGTTTTAATTTGGGATACTGTTGTTTCTGCAATAGAATCATAAAGATGGCAAAGCCGGTCCATGGTAGAGGGGATGTGGGGTGGGGGTGGGGGGAGGCCATGGAACTACTTGGCTTCTCTTTTATCTTTTTGGTGGATTTTTGAAGGGTGTGGCTTTGTTACCTAGGAGAAGAAGCAGAGAGCACTCCCTCCACTTTGGCAGGAGGAGGAGTAGGAAGAGGGGAGGGATTACCTCATTTTAACATGGATCCTTGGGGGCAGCTGGGTTGTCTAGTTAAGGGAAACAAGGAGGGTGTGTCTGGAAGTTTGCAGCCCTAGCAGAAATTACAGGGGGACAAAGGTATGTATATAGTTTTAGATTCTCATAGGAATTCAATGAGGGCTACAATATAGGAGGTAAGGCAGGGTTTAGGGCCTTGATTTTCAGACTTGCATGGTTGGGAGAAGTGGTGTTTGATGGGTCCTAAGCACTGGCATATTATATTTAAGATGAGCAGGAAATTGGAAGATGTACTCTTCCCTGACTGCTCCTATTTCAGGTGAGAGAAGCAACTTGGGTCCATGAGTTGGGGTTGTAAATACCAGTCATGGCCATGCGAGATGCTGTCTGAAGTACCTCCCTTCCAAATGGCGAATTTGATGCCATGTCCTTTTAAGAGGTTGCATATCCTCCCAACCTGCGGGGCTTTCCTACATGAATTGTTCCCCATGATGATAGGTAAAGATTGCAAGTATTGCTGGCGATGGTTATTGTTCTCAAGGCAGTTTTGCCAAGAGGAATAGGCATGTCCCACCAACACAAACCTGCCCACAGATTTAAGAATCAGCATCACCAGTTTTGTTTTGTTTTGTTTTCTGGGAGGCTGAAAGGTCATTGGCTACACCCAGGTTGGGCTGTTGGGGTCCAGAAAGAGGGTAAGGGAGTACCCTAATTGAGAGGCTTCAGTTGCTCCACAAACCATATCTAGACCCTTGAGAAGGTACAGACTCAAAACAAAGTACAAAAATAGAAAGAGTTACCTCTCTCAGAGTATGGAGGCCATTTTAGGCCGAGGTCCACTCACCCTTCTTTTGCTGCTGTAACTGGAGGTTCTGTTACCCCCTCATTGGTTACCGGCTGCAATTCAGCATCCAGTGGGCGTCATGGGCCCTACATCTGGTGGGTCAGTCCAGGCACTGCTTGCTTTTGGATGAGCACAGATGGACCTTGAGATCAGAGGTCCTGTTTCTTGCTCAGGGGTGGCTAGAGCGCTTTAGGTTGAGGCTTGTGGCCTGGGCACTAGGCCAGGTTCCCAGCCTCTCTGGAGGAGGTAGAAAATGAATTACAGTTAGCTCCTTTTAGAATGAGACTGCAGGTCTCATTAGGCAGTGGAGACTTGGGAGCCCCACAAAACAAAAAGATGTTACAGCCTTTCGTTGAGAGATCAGAGCACAGAATGCAGACAAATGCATGAAACCAGCCAAAAGACGATGAAATTGTCAGTATCAGAAGGCAATGGAAACTCCATTCCAAGGGCCTGCAGTGATACTGAGTTCTTACAGCTCTCTGGTTAGGCTACCATGTCAGGGGATTCTGGCCTGAAGGCAGATCTGGTGAGACCCAGGCCTGGTGGGTGCTTCCCCAGTGGTCAACATTGACCTCGCCATGGTGAAGTGGATAATTCCACCTGCTGGAGAACAGCAGAGAGTCCTAGACGCTCAGCATATCCCTCAGGAGCCCTCCACTTCCTAGAATGATGAGCCTGAGAGGGTTGTGATGGAGTGAGAAAGCAAGCTCAACTTTACTAGTGAATCAGGGATTTATAAACCTGGGCCTGGGTACTGCATCGAGACATCACAATTCTTGGTTGTGATGTTACAATGCTACACTGAGACATCACGGCTCTCCATTGTGGCATCACAAACTCAATTGTGTCAACATAGTGCTCAATTGTGACTTCAAAATGCACCAGTATTACAGTATAATGCCCAGTTACCATGCAAATATTAACCTGTTTTTAGAGTACAAGGTTCCACTGTAAATCATATCAACTCACAGTAGCATCACAGTGCTTCCATTTGACATCATGGGTCCTCATTGTGATATTACAATGCCTCATTAGGGCACCACAGTACTTCATTGTGACAATATAATCTACTGAGAAATAATTTTTGTAACATGTTCTATAATCAAAGGGGTCCTGTTCCCTGTTGGAAAAAAAAAAAGAACAAAAGTCAAAACCAACAAAGCCCACAGCCTGCATTTGATGAGATTGCAGCCTTTTTTACTTTAAAATCCCTACCCTACCTTGGGTGTAAAGTTTCTTGGGAGAAGGACCCGCTCTTGATTCACAGCTTAAATAAAGAACTGTCTGTACAGTATGTGTAATTGGTGGTCAGTAACTGTCTTCTGTGATCTATGACAAGTGGAGGCTCCAGTGAGGTTTTCCATACCACGTGGGACTTTTACAGTCAAATCGTAGGGATTTTAAAGTCACATCTGAGGGTTTTATTTTGTTCTGTTTTGATTTCTGTTTTTGATTTTCCCAGAAGGGAAAATGAAGGAACCCTTTGGCCTATAAAACATCCACACCATTCACTCCAAGCCTTCCAGGGTAGAGGTCTCAAAGGAGTTTCTCCCCCTGAAGATTTCTAGGGTCCCCTTCCTCTTGCTACCTCTGGAAAGGTCTGGAATGACTTCTGTGTTCCAGGATACCAAATCAGATGCAGTCCTTCTGATTCTCCTAGGAGCTAAGCCTATACAGTGAGTTAAGTTCCGAGTCTGGTTTGGAAGAGGTGTCCTGATGAGTGACCCCTTCCTCATCACTAGGCTGCATATTAAACTGCCAGTTACAGAAGACCTCATATCAAATTGTGCTTTATGAGTATGAGATAAACTGGCCTTCAATTTCTCCTCCCAGGAGTATTTGGAGGACCTTGGATTTGAATGAATGCCAGGCAGATCGTAATGTGAATGGCAGATGCCTTCTGGACAGGTTTTTAGTGTTGTCTCTTTTTGTTGCTTTGCAGAGAGATCCACTGCTCTCATCACCTTGTTGCCTGAGAGGAGTTTGTCCTTTATAGGGATTGCATTAACAGCTCCAGTTAACTCTGCCATCTGTGTTTGTCCGCTGTCTCTTCTGTCCATTGTCTGCAGACTCCCCCAGCATCCCTTCCCTTCTTTTTTCCCATCCCAGGATGAGAATTCTCTGATAACACATGCTCACAGAAAGTTCCCTCTCTCTGGCTTACTCATCTTATCCCAGCACCACAGGCTTTGCTGGCCACACACAAAGTGACCTCTTATTACTGCAGCCTCTGTCCTTTAATCCTATACTTCACCAGCTCACATACATGGCTTCAAAATGTAGATCACTCATTCTAGGCTCTTCTCACTTCAATACATGCTGCATAACTTCCCTCCGGGGTTTGGAGATTATCATAGTGTTACTGTCATAAAAGAAAAATGCACACCTCTTGTGAAGTTGACTGGCCTTCCTAAGAAGTAGGATGGCTGCCACCCAAGCAGGCTGCCTTAATGTCATGGGAACCCTCATCTATTACATGGATTAATGGTTAACTCTTTCCCAGAACCTCCCTTCTTGGCTTAAACTCTGTGCTCTCAGGACAGAGCAGGATGGTGGATCTAGCTGAACTCCAGGACCATTCTCTTTGAGCCTCTGGGATGTCTTCTAGTGAATCAGTCAGGAGTTATTAAGGAGACTTTACAGAAAGATAGAGACAGTCTAGATTAAAGACAACACAAAGCATAAATCAGATAACTCCCAGTGCTATAGAATGTTTGATGGGAACCCCTGGCTCACAGTTCTGATTACTGATATCACCCTTCTCCTCACAAGGATAGCAGGTGGACCTTGTGCAGTCAACAAAAGGACCTAATATTTATCTCTTAAGAAGAATCACAGATGTAGATTTTACTAAAAGGGCTGGGGAATGAAATGGCCTACGAGAAGTCTGTTTGCCCTGACTCCATTCTTCTTCATCTTTGGGACTACAACCTATTTGTAAAAAATGGTTTCTCCCTTCTCCTGAGAAAAGACACTTGTAAGATGTTTTATAGACAAAAGGTTTTCTCCTTCCTTTGAGAAAGGATTCCTTGAAATAAACAAACAAACAAATAAATAAATAAATAAATAATCAACCCCCTGAGCCTGAAGCTAGTGTGACTTGAAAATATATATATTTACTTTGAAAATGCTACCAAGCTTTGCTTATTGGGAGTGGAGTGAGACTATCTGTGGCAGGAGAAGCTTGAATAAAAGACTACCTGTATACCTAATTGGCTTAATAAGTGTGATGGTCTAGAAATCTCTTGCATGATATATACCATTTAATGCTAAATCATAGCATCATAATGCTCCATTTACTCCACAATGCTTCAGTGAGGTGCAATTGTTACTTAATTTTCCAGTGTGATATCACAACAATTCACTTTGACATTACAACATGATCACAAGGAAACATTGGGTCATTCTTTTTTTTTAAATTTTTTTTATTTAATTAATTTATTCTTGTTACATCTCAATGGTTATTCCATCCCTTGTATCCTCCCATTCTTCCCTCCCTCCCATTTTCCCCTTATTCCCCTCCCCTATGACTGTTCCTGAGGGGAATTACCTCCCTCTGTATATGCTCATAGGGTATCAAGTCTCTTCTCGGTGACCTGCTGTCCTTCCTCTGAGTGCCACTAGGTCTCCCCTGCCAGGGGACATAGTCAAAGCCTTCCCTTACCAGGAAACTGGGACAGAGGGGAGGACATCCTATTGGGACTCTAGATGAGAGAACTATGTGAGAATAGCAATGTAGAAGGATCCAGTGGGTTCTAGAAACCTACAAGTAGAACATTGGGTCATTCTTATGGTTCACTGTGGAAGACGTTTCCCCTTTGTGACATCATAAAGCCCCATTAACATATTACAAGTCTCCAATCTACCACCACAGTGATGAATTGTGACAATACAGTACACAATTCTGCCTTCAAAATGCCCTATTGTTCTCCAATATGAAGTCACTGAGTGGGAGGTTAAGCTCAGTCACTGTGTATCTAGAAGTGAGCTGAGGCCACACTGTTAACTTCAAAAAGCCTATATTTGTGTTTCCTACCCCAAAGAGGGCTCCTGGAATCCAGGATTAACTGGCCTCCAGCCTCCAGGCACTATCTGCTGTCCCAAGGTGGGGGTGGGGTGGGGCTCCTGGGCCCAAAGGACAGAAGATCCCAGCCTCTGATCCACAGCTCTACTGGACTTCACAAGGAGAGCTGCTGGGACCCCAGGGACACATGGTTCCAGCCTCCAGTCCCTGAAGAATACTAGGACTATCCACCTCCTAGTGTTATTCCTGGCCTCAGGATCAACCATCTTCCAGCCCCCTGGCTCTGCCCCTACTCCTGAAGAAGGCTCTTGGTCCCAAGGGACACCCAGTCCCAGCCTCTGGTCCACTGTTCTACCTGTCTTCCCAGTTCCAGCCTCTACACAGGCCTATCCACCTTCCCAAGGAGAATTGCTGGACCTTAGAATCATATCCACAACACCACAATCTCCTGCCTGTGGGTACCACTGGGACACAGCCATCAGAGGAGAGCAGTGGGCTATTCCCTGAGAGGCAGTCTCCCTACCCACCATCCTGAAGAAGGCTTCTGGACCCCAGGAACATCCAGATTCTGGCCCAGGGCTCCTACTGATTTCTTGAGAGGTTCAGTGGGCACTAGGAACAGCCAGCCAACACCAGCGACAACCAGATGGCTAAAGGACAGCATAGGAACACAATCGACAAGAGTGATGGCAATGTGGCATCGACATAACCCTGTTATCCTACTACAGCAAGCCCTGGATATCCTAACACAGCTGAAACACAAGAAAATGACCATATATCTATTCTTATGAAAATGGTAGAGGCCTTTAAAGAGGAAACAAATAAGCCCCTTAAAGAAATACAGGAAAGTGTGATCAAATAGGTGAAGGAAATGAATAAAATGGTTCAAGACCTAAAAAGGAAATAGAAAAAATAAAGAAAACACAAACTGAGGGAACCCTGAAGATGAAAAACTTGGGGAAGAGAACAGGAACTAAAGAGGTAAACGTCACCAATAGAATAGGAGAGATGGAAGAGAGAATCGCAGGCTTAGAAGATACAATTGAAGAAATCCATATATCTGTAAAGTAAATGTTAAATCTAAAAAATTCCTGACACAAAAAAATCCAAAATTAGGGACACTATGAAAAGACCAAACCTAAGAATAATAGATATAGAAGAAAGAAAAGATTCCTAGCTCCAAGGACCAGAAACTATTTTCAACAAAATCATAGAAAAAAATGTCCCTAGCTAAAAGAAAAAGATGCTTATAAACAAAAAGGCTTACATAACACCAAATAGATTGGACCAGAGAAGAAAACCCTTTCACTACATAATAATCAAAACACTATCAGGCTCTAAGATCAACAATTAATAAATGGGACCTCATGAAACTGAAAAGCTTCTGTAAGGCAAAGGACAATGTCATTAGGAGAAAATGACAGCCTACAGACTAGGAGAAAATCTTCACCACCATACATCTGACAAAAGACTAATATCAAAAATATGTAAAGAACTCAAGAAAGTAAAAAGCACCAAACCTAATTATCCAATTAAAAAATGGGGCACAGAGCTAAACAGAGAATTCTCAGTAGAGGAACTTCAAACGGCCGAGAAACACTTAAGGAAATGATCAACATCCTTAGTCATCAGGGAAATGCAAATCAAAACGACTCTGAGATTTCATCTTACACCTACCAGAATGGCTAAGATCAAAAATTCAAATGACAGCACATGCTGGCAAGGATGTGGAGAAAGGGGAACACTTCCATTGCTGGTGAGAGTGCAAACTTATACAGTGACTTTGGAAATCATTCTGACACTTTCTCAGAAAATTGGGAATAATGCTATTGAAAGACCCAGTTATATTATTCCTGGGCCTACACCTGAAAGATGCTCCACCTTACAACAAGGACATTTACCCAAATAAATTCATAGCAGTGTTATTCATAATAGCCAGAATCTGGAAACAACCTGGATGTTTCTCAATCGAAGATTAAAAAAAAAAAACACAAAAAACAAACAAAAACCATAGTACATTTACATGATGGAATACTACTCAGCTATTAAAAACAAGGAAATCTTTAAATTTGCAGGCAAATGGATGGAACTAGAAAAGATCATCCTGAGTGAGGTAACTCAGACCCAGAAAGACATGCATGATGTCCTCTGAGTGAGTCCACCTAGCGGGGGATCAGGACAGAAAGCTGGCACTGACTGCTGGACTCTGGATAAAGTGCTGAGAGCCATAGGGAAGAATTGGGGGGTGGGGTGGGGCAGAATGACCCAGATGGTTCAGAAGCCCCACAAGGAGGCCAACAAGGCAGGTGGATGGAGACCCAGGGGGTCCTCACATTGTTGCAGCAACCAATGACAATGCATGCAGTAAACCTAGACCCCCTATTGAGATCTAGGCAGTGCACATCTCATTCTCCGAGGTTGTGGGAGGAGTAGGGACTGTCTCTGACATGATCTCTGGTGCCCCAGATTTGATCACTTCCTCTTTGTGGGGAGGCCCAGTAGGCATGCAGAGGAAAGGGAAGCAAGCTACCCAGATGAGATTGATAGACTGTGGTCATATAGTGAGGGAGGAGGTCCTCATCTGCCAGAGGTCTAGGGGAGGGGAATAGGGAGGAATGGGGAGGGAAGGTCGGAATGGGAAGAGACAGGCAAGGGGATAACAATTGGATGTAATCCAAATAAATTGAAATAAATAAAAATAACCAAAGGACTACATGTATAGAACAAAGAAAAAATATTAAAAGCTGCAAGGGAAAAAAGCCAAGTAGTAGATAAAGGCAGACCTATAAGAATTACACCTGACTTCTCATGAGAGACTCTAAAAGCCTAAAGGGCCTGGGCAGACCCTAAGAGACCATAGATGTCAGTCCAGACTACTGTACTCAGCAAAACTTTCAATTACCATAAATGGAGAAAACAAGATATTCCATAACCAAAACAAAATTAAACATTATGCACAAACCCAGCCCTACAAAAGATACTAGAAGGAAAACTCCAACCCAAGAAGGTTATCTACACCCAAGAAAACACAGGAAATAAATTACTCTAATAAAATAGACTTTCAACAAAAGTTAATCAAGGACTGGAGAGATAGTTCAGACATTAAGAATACCATCTGCTCTTCCAAAGGTCCTGAGTTCAATTCCCAGCAACCACACAGTGACTCACAAACATCTATAATGAGATCTGGTGCCCTCTCTGGTGTGCAGGTGTACATGCAGGCAGAACATTGTGTAACAAATAAATAAATAAATCTTTTAAAAAAATGCTTGTTTCTCAAGTATGTATATTTTTAAAAAGTTAATCAAAAGAGATGAGAGAGGACACTTTATACTCATCAGAGGAAAAAAATCAACCAAAGGACATCTAAATCTTGAACACCTATGGCCCCAATACAAGAGCAACCACATTTGTGAAAGAATCATTATTAAAGCTTAAATGACACACTGATCTCCACACATTAATTGTGGGAGACTTCAACGCCTCTTTTTCACTAATGGACAGATCACTAAGACAGAAACTAAATGGAGAAATAATGAAACTAATAGATGTCATGAGTCAAATGGAGCTAATATATGTCTACAAAACTTTTCACTCAAACACAAAATAATATACTTTCTTCTCAGCACATCACAGAATCTTCTCCAAAGTTGATCATATAGTCAGTCACAAAGCAAATCTCAACCATTACGATCCCAAGTGTGGGATCAGAATGGTCTTGTGAGAGAACAGGTGAGGTTAATCCACTAGAAGACCAACCACCTCGTGCAGGAGCTTGATTGTTGCCAGCTGAAAAAATCCTGTGAACGGACTCTGGGAGGAAATATATAAATGAGCCCAGAAATGGAGGTGGGGCTTTTTGGAGACTTCAGATAGTTTTGGCTGATCATCACTGCACTTTGAGACGCTCCTAGAGAGAAGCACTCGAGGGAAGGCTTCGGGGCTCCAGCTCCTGCTGAGGTTCTAGGTTCTGGTTACTCCAGGTTCTAGCAGAAGAAATCCTGCTGATTATGCCAGGAGAATCGTTCCTCAGAACTGATATCCTTATAGTTTTGTTATTGTGTCCATTAATCCTCTTTTACTATTGTTTTGGTTAGTTGAGTTATAAATGACATATGCTTGGTTAATAAGTTATAATAAAATATATTGGTTAAGAAAATTGAGACTACAAGAGTATTGAATTAACCCATTGTTGTTTATCTGATCAGCATGGATTAAAGCTGGACTTCAACAACAGAAATAACAAAAAGGCTACACACTCATGGAAACTGAACAACTCCTTGATCAATGAAGGGAAGAAATAAAGAAAAACTTCCTATAATTAAATGAAAATGCAGGTACGACTTACCCAAACTAAGTGCCTTTATAAAGAAATTGGAGAGATCTCCTACTAGCAATGTAACAGCATACCTGAAAGCTCTAGAACAGAAAGAAGCAAGCACTTCTAAAAGGAGTAGACAGCAAGAAATAATCAAACTCAGAGCTGGAATCAATAAATTAGAAACAAAGAGAATACAAAAAAAAAAACCCCACAAAAAACAACAAACAAACAAACAAAAAAACCCAATGAAACCAAGAGCTAGATCTTTGAGAAAATCAACTAGATAGACATACCATTAGGCAAATTAACTAAAAGGCAGAGAGACAATATCTAAATTAACAAAATTCAAAATGAGAAGGGAGACATTATAATAGACACTGAGGAAATCCAAAGAATCATTAGGTCTTATTTTAAAAACCTATACTGCACAAAATTGGAAACTCTAAATGAAATGGATGATTTTCTTGATAGCTTCTACTTATCAAAGTTAAATCAAGATCAGGTAAACAATTTAAATTAGAGGCAGTTGTGAAAAGTCTTCCCCCTCCCCCCAAAAAAAGTCCAGGGCTAGATGGTTTTAGCACATAATTCTAGCAGACTTTCAAAGAAGAGCTAATAGGAGCTACTTAATCTGTTCCACAAAATAGAAACAGAAGCAATATTGTCAACCTCATTCTACGAAGCCACAGTAACCCTAATACCTAAACCACACAAAAACCTAAGAAAGAAAGAAAGAAAGAAAGAAAGAAAGAAAGAAAGAAAGAAAAGAATGAATTTCAGACCCTGCCTAAAAGATGCACAGGAATAAAGATGGAGCAGAGATTGAGGGAATGAGCATCCAATGGCTGGCCCAACCTGAAACCCACCTCATGAGAGTCAGCCAACCCCTGACACTATTAATGCTACTCTGCTATGCTTGCTAGCATAGCTTTCTCTGAGAGGTTCCACCTAGCAGCAGATTGAAACAGATGTTGAGACCCACAGTCAAGCATTAGGTGGAGCTTGTGGAATCTTGGGGAAGAGTAGGAGGAAAGATAGAAAACCTGAAGGGAACAAGAACTCTATAAGACTAGCAGAGTCAACTAACTTGAGCCCCCATGTAGCCTTACAGAGACTGAAGCACCAACAAAGAGCCTGTGTGGACTGCACCTAGGCCCCCTACACTTACATAACTTATGGAAAGCTTGGTCTTCATGAAGGTTCCCTAGCAATTTGAGTGAGGGCTGTCTCTGACATGGACTCTGTTGCCTGCTTTTAAATTACATGCTCCTAGCTGAGCTGCTTTGTCTGGCCACAGTGGAAGAGGATGTGCTTAGTTCTGATGCAAAGGGATATGCCAGGGTGGTTTGGTGGTGGTGGGTGGCTCCCTTTTTCTCAGAAGAAGGGGAGTGGGTAAAGAGGGAAAACAGTGGGAGGAAGGAGGGAGCTGTGCTCAGGATGTAAAGTAAATAAATATATAAATTTAAGTAATATAAAAATGAAAAAATGAATGAATGAGTGAATAGAAAAAATGCTGTTTTGTGGCAGAACAGTGTTCAACTGTCATAAAAATTCTCCACTGTGAGATCACAATACTCCGTTAAGGCACCATAATGTTTCATTATGGCACCACAATACCACATTGTAACATCATAGTACTAAATTTTTCAGCAAGATTCTCATAATTTCCACTTTCACATTATAGAGCTCCATAATGTGACTCTATCATGCTCCATTGTGACAAAATTAAGACACCACAATTTTTCATTATCACAACATAACAGTCTAGTAGCATTGTAATGATCATTGTTTCATCACAGTTTTGACCGTACAATGAATGCCCCACTGTGACAACATAATATCTAATAGTGACATAACAATGCCCCATTGTTATATCATAATTTTTCCTTATAACATTAGATTCCTTATTTTGAGAACACAATTCCCCATTGTGACATCACAATGCTTTGATATGACACAATTATTTCTATTTTGTGATAGCATAATATTTCACTTGATATCACTATGCTCAGCTTTGTATTTACAGCTCTTCACTGTGACAACATAAAATCCACTGTGATATCGCAATGCCTGTTTTGAGATCATAATTTAAAATAGTGATAACACACTGCCCCATTGACATTTTCATGCCCATTATTAAATTATGTCTAAATTTTAACATCAAAATGTGATATAATGATGTGACAATGCTCTACTTTGACATCACAATTCTCCATATAACAAGATAATTTTTGATTGTTACATTAAAATGTCTCTTTGTGACAATACAATTGACTGTGAAACATCACAATTCTCTATTGTGACAGCATAAGAGCCCACAGTGTTATTACAATGCCCCGTTACAGTATTCATAACTATGCATTTTTTTTGAGACAAGTTCTCTCTACTACTCTCTTTCACTATCTTGGAACTTGCTATGTAGACCAAGTTGGCCTTGAACTCACAGAGACCTACTTGCCTCTGCCTCCTGAGTGCTGGAATTAAAGACTCCCATGACTGCTGTAAGACTCCCTTTTGACACCACAGTTCTCCATTGTGGCTATGCAATGCACCATTGTTACAACATAATATCTCCTTTTAACATCACAGGGAGCCATTGTGACATCAAATTTTTTCATTTTGACCGCACAATACCCCACTGTGCCACCATAATTCTCCATTATATCACCATCATGCTCTGTTGTGATGTCATAAAGCTTCCTTGAGACATCATAATCCTCCAGAGTAACATCACATTTACCTATTATGAAATCACAGTTCACTTCTGTGAACTATGTGTTTTTAGGCAGCCTAGATGTGTGTTTTCTTCTCATAAAGAAGAATAACAACCTTATTCTCCAGATGTGTCAGCAACATCCCGGAAATGTAAAGTCCTGAAGCCTGGCTGCCATATTAGCTGACACTTACACCATCAACTTCAAAGAAAAAGGCCATATTTTCAAGTCCGAAAGGATGTTCCTGTATGCCAACATGTACCAAGGCCTGAGAAGTAGACATTTTATAGTAGACCTTTATGCAACTAAGTTTCTTTTTTCTTAGTCTGATTTGATTATTTCCAATATTATTCAAGTATGTTCTGATCCTTGGCTTTTATAAGGCGTAGCAGTTCTCCATCTATAGGTTGCAGCCCCTTTGGGGGTTGAAAAAGCCTTTCCCCAGGGGTTGCCTAAGATCATTGGAAAGCACAAATATTTACAGTATGATTTATAAAGTAGCAACAAAAAGAATTTTATGCCTTGGGGTCATCACAACATGAAGAAATGTAGTAAAGAGTCCAGCTTTTAGGAATGTTGAGAACCACTGTCCTAGAGGAAGCCCTGGTCTTTGATGCAGAGTTATGTATACTACTAAGTTATGAGAACAGAGAGAAAATTCAACACCCAGTCTTTACTTTCTCAAAATATTTTCAGACATAGCTCAGCCTGTATAACATATTTATATAAAGTGATCATTCATGTAGCCTCTGTGACTTACGAAATATGTGCCACTGACATGAAAAATGAGGCAATTAAATAATATTGGAATGATTTGAGTTAATGTCTTCCTATAGCTTAAACTGAGGGACAAAGAATGAAAAATTACATTACCAATTGCCCCCCCACCAACACATAGACACAAGCACACACACATGCATGTATTCATGCATACAAACACACACACACACACACACACACACTTTTAAGAATTTATCTTTCTGTGAAAGTGTTTTCCAAGTTATTAACACATTTTTACTTGTCACAGAATTCCACTGGGATTATGATGAGGTGGCTGGAAGGAAGTGGAGAGCAGGAAGGCTCAGAAGCCACCGCATACTCAGCCCAGCCACAGTACAGACCTAGCTCTGAAACAGAGATGGAAAGCACGGCTGCTGAGGGAAAAAAATTGGGAGTTGAATTTTGTCAAAGAGACCAGGGCCTTTCAGCTTAAATCTTAAAGGGCCACCTTCTACGCCACATGTCTTCCTTGCAGAAGCGATAAATGTAATAATTTTAATCATTTTCTCTTGTGCCCAGGTATTGTCAAGCTCAGGTGTGAGGAAGACGTGAATGTCCCTTAGAAGGCATGTCCCTCAGAGGCCTGTAGATTAGTATCTACATAATTAAGTCTATAAACTGCTCCCTGGATACAATGAAGAGAGCAACGACCCGTTTAGAGGAATGAAAATACGTGCCTAGAGACAAGGTGGGTCATGACATCAGACCTTATAATTATCTCTATGGCTGACTCTGAGGCCACACAGGGTTTTGTCTATACCATCCCCTCCCACTATGTGGCGGTTTGAATGAGATGTCGCTCACATTCTCAGGCATTTGAACGCTTGATTGCCAGCTGGTGGCTCTGTTTGGTGATGCTTTGGAGGTTTGGCCGTGTTAATGGGGGCTGGTGTTGAAAGCTTCAATGCTTGGGGGGCCACTTTGAGTTTGTTTTCTCTGCTTCTTATTTGTGATTTGAGAAGTGAGCACTCAGTTGCTGCTCCAGCCAACATGCCTGCTGCTTGCTGCCAGGCTTCCTGGGAGTGATGGACTCTCACTCCTGTGGAACTGTAAGCCAAATAAATTATTTTTAGAAGGTATTCTCTGCAGATGAGATGAGAATTCAAGCCAAATTAAAGCATGAAGGCAGCTTTAGTGTGGGCAGCTCTTACGTGGGTTCATGGGTCCCAAGGAATGGGGGCCAGGGAAGTCACCATGAAGACAGGGAGGGGAAAAAAGGCAGGGGAAGGGGCACACAGAGAGAGGAGAGAGAGGAGAGAGAGGAGAGAGAGGAGAGAGAGGATGAAGAGTCTTTGGCGGGGTGAGTGCTCTTGTGCTGGACCGTTCAGCATAAAGGGTAGGGGTATGTCAGCCATGCCCTGTAATATCCCCACCCTTTATGCTGAACCATCCAGTGCAAGAGCCCCTCTCCCCTCCAGAGACTCTTCTTCATCCTCTCTCATGCCCTGGAATGGTGAGGACTGAGAAATGCTGGAGGAATCCAAAGGCTGGATCAGCTTTGATATGTTAAGGAGGCAGCCCAGCCAGTGGTCCAGGTCTGAGACCCAACAATGTCTGTTATAAGTGGCTTTGGTTTTGATGTCTTCTCACAGCAATAGAAACGAACATAAGACACACCGGATGAAGAACAGCTCCATTCATTGAGAATTTGGTCAGCAATAGATACGGGATGTGAGGGGGAAAAAAAGTACTCGGAGGAAGGTAAAGGACACACTGCTTTGCTGTGGCTTCCAGGCTGCCTCCTGGATTTTAAGATGATCCATCCAGAGCCTCCAAGACTACATTACGGTTGAGAAAAGAGATGCAACTTCTCCATACCCATCAGATGAATCTGGCGTTTCAAAGGCTGCTCATTTTGATGCCATATAGATGTTTATTTCCTACATAAGGATAATGCTTGGCAATGAGTGCAGCCAACCCTGCATCTGAGTATGTGCACATGCTAACACTCCTCAGACTTCTGTAATCAAGAAGACCCTGTCTCTCTGGACCAGCAGGAGTGCTCACTGGGGAGACGGGACTGAAGCAGGTGTTCAAGGCCCAAACTCTAAACATATAGAGGAGAAAATGAAAAGCCAAGTCTTGTCTGCAATGCGTAGACGTAAGTTACTGTATAACGGAGGCTTTGGTCTCATCGCCTCTGACACTCTTTAATGCCTCTGGTTTCTGGCATGCAAACCACTAGATATTTACATCTTGCTTGTTTGTTTTTTGAGACAGGGTTTCACTCTGTAGTCTTGGCTGTTCTGGACTCATTTTGTAGACCAGGCTAGTCTTGAACTCACAGAGAGAGATCTACCTGCCTCCACCTCTCAGAGTGCTGGGATTACAGGTGTGCATCACCACATCCAGCTCAGAAACTTATATCTTGGCCCCTCTAGTGTACAAATTACTGTGCCTTGGTAGTATTGCAGGAACTTCTGGGGAACTGAATCTTTGTACCATTTTCTTTTTCAAGTGGGAAGTGGAAAGTTTGTTATATTGGTAGGCCATACCTAGATCACTCATCAATTGCAAGGGCCTCCTGCCTTAGGTTCAACAGCCTTTTCTTACTTGGGAAGTGAGCAAATAGGAAGTGCAAGTACAAAAGCAACTGTGGCTGGGCAGGGTTAAAATTCCATAACTCCACCCCCCTCAGTGCCTTGAATTCCTGGAGATAGTGCAAGCTGGGCAGTGCAGTCCAGCAGAACTGTTTCAGTACTGGGGAATTTCCTCTGTTTCAACACATAGCAGTTTGGGGATTTTCCATCACATTCCCTCCTGTTAGGAACATAAATGAAACCTTTTTTTTTTTTTTTTTTTTTTGGCAACCTGGAAATTATGTTGAAGAAAAGTCATGTCATTTTGAAGCAAGAATGTGTTTCGACAAAATGAATACAGACCTGTTTTGACTTAAACAATGTTATTGTTGTAAAGATAAGTCTTTACTAACAGTTTGAACATTACATGTTTTGACTGTGAACAAAACAGAAAAAAAAATGTTAAAATGTGCAAAATAATAACTCCAAAGGCAAATACATGGTGAGGCTGATATGCTATGAGCTGGCTCCCAAAGAGTTTGAGAACTGAAATGAGACAGGGCCCCAGGATTGCAGGGCATCTCAAGCTTCTGCCCTGATTCTCATCAGCAGTAGGACTTTGAGGCCAGCTACTGTGTGACTCTGGCTTTAGTGACTGTTGAGTGTCCAGCACAGTTGCTAAGTTCCCACTTGCCAGCGCTAGCCACTTGCTGACTCTCAGGGGCCTTCTGAAATTTCCAAGAGTGCAACCTTCCCAGCCTGCAGCAGCTGAAGGGCTTCACGGTGGATGCAGGTTGACCTGCTCCTCAAATGTCCTCATGAGAGAGGATTCCTCAGCAGAAGGCTGCAGCAGTCCCTGCCCATCTTTTATACTTGGTGAGGTGTCTGTTTACATGGGATTACCAGAGCCTATAGAATGGCATTGCAAGGAATGTTTGTGTGAATAAACCAATTTGAAAAGCAACTCTTACATGGACATCCTAATTGCCAAGTGCCCCACAGCTCACTAGGTGTGCTCTCCCCAGCTTCTCTTCTTGGTCATAATCCCTTCTGCCCCTTCTGAAGTGTTCTCCGATACTGGTGGAGGACTTGGAGTCTAACTGCTTCTATCCTGTTTCTGATGAAGTGAGGTAGAAACTTGATATGGTATGGACCAGGCAGCAGTGTCAGGAGAATCATAACCAAAGGCCCAAGTACCCGGGAGTTAGCTATGGCTTCCAGGAGGTCCAGGTCTCACCACAGTAAGATTCTTTGGTCTTGACTGAGGCCTTGATTTGTTATAACAGTTGTCTAACATTTTCTCTTACTATCCCTGATTGATTTGTATAGAAACAATAGTCTTTTCCCTAGGAAGACACATATGCCATTCTTTCTGGCTGTGATTAGGTCTAGCTTTCTTCCATGGCGGACAGGGAATCTTTTTGGTCCTGCAGGGTGACTCAGCTCTGTTGGAGTAGTCTCCTACAGTTTGGTTGGTAAGGTGTCTTTGTTGGGCCTGTTGGATCACAAGCATGGTAACCTTATGACAGAAGCACCAAGGAGAGTCATCCCCAATAATATTGGGAATAAGATAGGATTTACTTTTTCCTTGTCCCAAGTGAAAGATCTAGGTGTGAAGTCAGGAATACCATTGTGCACTCCCCACCCCCGTCCCCTCATACTCAA
>OU015744.1:135477424-135499066 GCA_907169655.1 Acomys percivali
GAGATTTGTTACTCAGGAACCCCATTCTGCTGAAGTCCGGGGGTACAGTGGGGGAACTGAGGTAGGTGTATGCAGCTTCAGTCATTTGGGAGTCAATCAGGCTGGTGAGTAATGCCTTTCTTTCTCCTGTTCTATACCTAGATTCAAGAACCTTTTAAATTCAGAGACTGCAAGAGGCAGCCAGTAAGGACAGGGAAGAGGGGAGGGAGAAAGGGTTTCATCTCTGAGGCTAAGGACAGGCTGTTCTGGCGCTGAGGAGGAAAGCTGAAACTGAAAGCTTTTTTTTTTTTTTTCCTGTAGCCAGGGCTGTGAAAAGCAGCTTTAGCCAAAAAACTGCAGGGGGTTGTAAAAAGAGGCTCTCTGATCTGTATATTGGCCTCTTTGCAGAGATCTCTGGTATGCATGCTGATGGCAGGGCACAGAGACTGTTAACTTATTTTTTGAGTCTACCAGGGAATGAGAAATAAGAGAGCGATAGAAACAAGGCTGTTCACACACACACAAACACTGAAGAGAGAAAGGTGGATGAAGTTTAAAAAAAAAACCTTCATCCTCATTTATTATCTGGTCATAATTTTTACACATCTGAGACAAATTTCTCTAAGTCAGAAAAGAAATGACCTCATAGTCAAAAAGGCAATTAATCATAGAAATAGATGAATTAAAAACTACAATCGGATATTAGGCTACACATTTTTTTCATTAAAAACTAAAGATGCCTTATCTATATAACCATTACATGAGTTCATAGTGAGTTCAGAATGACAAAGGTTGACAAAGCCTAAAGGTTATCAGGTTACAACAAGGTCTGTGTCTTTTCAATTAGAACTAACCTGGCCACACAGTTCGCAGCTATCTCTTAGTTTATAGTGAGTTCAGGACAATAATTTTTTTGTCTTTTTTTTGTTTATTAATTTATTCTTGTTACATCTCTATGGTTATCCCATCCCTTGTATCCTCCCATTCTCCCCTCCCTCCCATGTTCCCCTTATTCCCCTCCCCTATGACTGTTCCTCAGAGGGATTACCTCTCCCTGTATATGCTCATAGGGTATCAAGTCTCTTCTTGGTAACCTGCTATCCTTCCTCTGAGTGCCACTAGGTCTCCCCCGCCAGGGGACATAGTGAGATGTGAGGCACCAGAGTACATGAGAGAGTCAAATCCCTCTCTCCACTCAAGTGTGGAGACTGTCCTGTCCATGGGCTAGATCTGGGTAGGGGTTTAAATTTTACCGCCTGTATTGTCCTTGGCTAGGGCCTTAGTTTGAGCAAGACCCCTTGGCCTAAATCTGCCTATCATAATGTTCTACTTGTAGGTTTCTAGGACCCACTGGATCCTTCTACATTGCTATTCTCCCATTGTTCTCTCATCTAGAGTCCCAATAGGATGTCCTCTCCTCTGTCCCAGTTTCCTGGTAAGGGAAGGCTTTCGTGGGACATGCCCATTGGGCTAGTATGCAGATAGCAGAAAGACTCAAATGGTATATACTCACTTATATCTGCATACTAGGACAATAATTTTATCTGTCTTTCATTCCAAAATTAGTTAATTGTCTATTTTCTGTGTACACAGAAACCTGTGACTTTCTCTTTAAAGCTAAAGTAATAGCATACCTGAACCATAACCCTGTCTCAGGCCAGGCCTGTCTCCTCGTGAGGCATCTGGAGGGACACAAAAGCGTTTACTACAGCCATAAACGTTCTATCAACTATTTAACGTTTTTAACTTCTAAAAGTGTCTGAATCAAATCAGGAATTCTGTAATCAAGAATTAATTCATCTGAACAGTGATGCATCTTCGTGAAGAGCCCATAGGATGATTGTTTAATCAGAGTGGGTAAATCTTCAAAAAGTGAGGGTTCACACCATGCCAGATTTTTTTTTTAGAGATACAGCAGCACAGAAAGGAAGGGTGTCAGGGTATAGAAGCAATTCTGGGGGTACATCATGGTACAGACTGCAAAATATTGGGCTACCTTCTAGGAAGCCCACATGCTTAATGAACTTCCCCAATTCCATGGCTCTTGGCACTGTTCTGAACTTCCTTGAGGATGACTTGCCTCACTCTGAGAAAGGTATCTTCCCATTCCGCCCTCCCTCCCTCTTTCACCCTATTCCCCTCCCATAGACCTGTGACAGAAGGGGACCTCCTCCCCCATCATATGAACACAGCCTGTCAGGTCTCATCCAGATAGTCTGTCTCACCTTTCTCTGAGTACCACCAGGCCTCCCCACCAAGGGGAAGTGGTCAAATAGGGGGCACCAGAGTTCATGCCAGAGTCAGTTCCTGCTCTCCACATAATTGTGGAGAATACACTGTCCATTGGCTAGATCCAAATAGGGGGGTCTAGGTTTACTGCATGCATTGACCTTGGTTGGTATAGCAGTTGGTGCAGGCTCCCCTGGATCCAGATCCACTAGCCTCGATGTTCTTTTTGTAGGGTTCCTGGACCCTCTGCGTCCTTCTATTTCCCCATAAGTTGAGGAAAAGTTTATTATAGCAGCAGGCTGCACCCAGATCTCTCTGCAATGTCATTTGCCTCACACCTCTTCTTTGTGTTCAGCAGCCTTTTATACTCAGGAGAGCAGATTCCAAACAAATAGGAAGTACAAGTACAAAAGCAGGTTAAATTGCAGGGTTAAAATTCTGTTACCTTACCCGCTCAGAGCCATGAGTTCCTGGAGATACCGTGAGGAGAAAAGGGCAGCTCATGGGACTGTCTCAGTGGTTGGCAGTTTGGGGATTTTCTATCACCATGGTTACTGTTCTTGAAATAATCTGACAATGTGTATTGTCAGAGAATAGCTGAGTTGTGTTTTTCACACAAAGTGTCTATAAGATTTATTTATTTATTTATTTATTTTAGGATAGATATCTTATTTGTTTTTAAATGTTCTTCCTAGTTTCTTTTTTAATACTTTATTAATTTATTCATATTACATCTAAATTGTTATCCCGTCCCTTGTATCCTCCCATTCCTCCCTCCCTCCCATTTTCCCCTTATTCCCCTCCCCTATGACTGTGACTGAGGGGGCCTTCCTCCCCCTGTATATGCTCATAGGGTATCAAGTCACTTCTTAGTAGCCTGCTATCCTTCCTCTGAGTGCCTCCAGGCTTTCCCTTATAGGGGACGTGGTCAAATATGGGGCCCAGAGTTCATGTGAAAGTCAGACCCCACTCTCCACTCAACTGTGAGGAATGTCCTGTCCGTTGGCTAGATGTGGGTAGGGGTTCAAAGTTTACTGCATGTATTGTCCTTGGCTGGTGCCATAGTTTGAGCAGGACCCCTGAGCTCAGATCCGCCCATCATAATGTTCTTCTTGTAGGTTTCTAGGACCCTCTGGATCCTTCAATTTCCCCATTCTCCCATGCTTCTCTCACCTAGAGTCCCGATAGGATGTTCTCCCCTTTGACCCACTTTCTTGGTAAGTGAAGACTTTCATGGACATGCCCCTTGGGCTAGTGTCCAGATATAAGTGATCATAATGAATGAGTCTATAAGATTTATAAAGAGTCTATAAGATTTATAAAGAGAGGTTTCTTTTTCAACTCCTAGCTCTGCAGCCAGGCTTCTGGCATGCAGCACAATAGCTTCCCTTTTTTCCATAGCTAGATCTAGAGAATGACCAGAGGGGAGCTGTCAGGTATCAGAAACTAGCAAGTTTCAAGCAGTGTTTGTGGGAGGGAAGAGCATGAAGATTTTCAGGAGATCTGTGTTGGATTTTTGTTTTGCTTTTCCATACTTTTCATCTCTTACTCTGTGAAGACTTCTTAAAGACCCTGTACCATAAAAGTGGATTTCATTCCTTCAGAAATAGAGTGACATCTCTTTTTCTTCCATTTCTGTGTCATATATCCTGGTGACCTCTCACTTTGCCTTTTCATCTGGTGCAGGCGCAGTGATGTGTTTGGGATAAGAATTACAGTTACACTCAGTCTTTCCATGGAATGGGCATTTTGATGAAGGCAGGTGTAAGGTTAGCCAGGAGTTTGTGCGCACTTGAGAGCTGAACTGAGGGTGCCTTGGAATTTGCATTCTGAATGGCTGCCAAAGAGGTAAGAATGCCAAGATCGCAGGATCCCTCCAGAAAACCATGATGCATGAAGATGTTCCAAGCCTCAAAGCTAACAGAACATCTTGTAACATTAATATATACTACCCAGTAAATATCCTTTCAGTCTTTGTCTGTATTTTTTTATTCACACTTATTTTTTGGTGAGTTTTACAATGATGCTAATACTACAAAAAACAAAATGGTCAGGTATTTTGGCATATTCCTGTGTTCTCGGCACTTGGGAGGCTGAGGGAGGAGAATAGAGAATTTAAGGCTAGCCTGGGGTGCTTAATAATGTCTTGTTCCAAAAGAAAAAAAATATTAACCAGGTGGGTATATGTTGTCCTCAGCTATGTCTTAAGTACTCCCTGTATTCTAAGACTGAAAAATGCACATTTTGTAAGAAAAATCTTAGTGTGCTAGTTTCTCACAGTTAAAAATCTTTCTTAATTATATTTAAAATGACCTTGTGTGATTAGTGTCTGTACTTAAAAAAAAGAAAGGAAAAAAGGAAAATGCAGATCCAATAGAGTGCTACATAATTCCCTATAGACATAGCCACTGCTGTTGTACTACAGTGTCAGGAAAAATTCCATTTCTTCCTTTGCTTCAAGGCTTTGTTTTAGTCAACCACACTGGATACAATTGATGATTCAAGATTTTTTTGTAGTTAAATTATTTTGATAACTATTTTAGAAGAGGACTAATCCATTCATCAATAACCTTGAGAAAATAATAAAAATATGACTGAAGAAATGATAGGCAGCTAGCTCAGTTAAGAAAGATTTTAAGCGTCCAAATGTGATTTTCTTGTTTTCTTTTTTTGTTTTTGTTTGTTTGTTTGTTTGTTTGGGTTTTTTTTTTCTTTTTGTGCTGAGAGATGTTCTGTGCATAGAGCAGATGTGGAGTGAATATTTATATATGGATTCAGAGTGCGGCTGGAGTTTAGAATCTCCTTCCGAACAGAGTTGGCATCATGGCCAGGAAATGGAAAAAGCTTCTTGGAACATGGACAATAACTGGGGTAAAGGACTCCCAATCAAATGTTTTATTACAGAACAAAAATTAGATTATTTCTCAAGAAATCTCTGAGAATGTTTTAGTATAAAGCAGAAGAAAACTTGATGTTTTTCTCTTCAACTGGGCCCCGACATTGTTGTGTGAAGACATCCTAGTAAGTATGTGGGCTGGAGTAAATACTTGGTAAGCCTTCCTTAAATGTATGACTGAATGTTACACAAGATCTTTGATTTTTGTCTGTTGTCATTTTGTTTTTTAGTTTTTAAAAAGCTTACCATGAAGCATCCACATTCTAAAGCTTTAGGTTACAAACCGGAGCTCTGTCAGACTCTCAGCAGACACGATGCTCACCTGTGAGTGGGTATGGGGCTTTCTTCCAGGCAGGACAGAACTGCAGTCTGTAAACTTTCTTATTTTTATTTTATTTTATTTTTTCTTTTTTTTTTTCCTGTAAACTTTCTTAGCACTCTAGGGGACATAAAAAAAAAAAAAAAAAACAGCAGTCATTGAAAGTTTTCCACAGTGCACACTTAAAAAATTTATTTCTTTTTCTATTTCTGTGTTTTGAAAGCTGAAAAAGACTGAAGTAAGCAGAGAAGTTGCTCCATCTATGTGTCTCCCATGGTACTGATTTCAATGGTCCCTGCTCCTCTTCCAGCCTCTGTAAGGAAACGCACTCTCCTCTCTTTTCTGATGAAGCATAGATTGCGGTGCACAATGTAACCAGCTCCTTGGATTTTCTGTGGCTATTAATTAAACATCACTTTCACGCCCCATCTCTAAGTGTGATGGCTCTTCCAGGTTGTCAACTTTACTGCATCTGGAAATGAGTAAGATCCCAAATGCTGCATGCCAGCGAGGGCCTTTTCTTTTCTTTTCTTTCTTTCTTTTTGCTTACTTTGAAATAGGAAGATCTTTGAGGTTGGAAAACACGTCTCCAATCTGGACCACACCATCTGCAGGAAGCCTATATAAGGACATGGATGAAGGAGGTTTTTGCTCTTTGCCTGCTGATTCTCATCTCTCTAGCAAGTCCATTTCTTTACTGGCATTCGAGCCTACTATTTCAAGATTCAGGTGTCTACTGACGATCAGCTGAGATATCCAGCCTCTTGGACTAAAGAACTGCTGGATTATTGGACCTTCCAATCACAAGCAGCCACTGTTGGGAGTACCAGGACCATAGCCTATAACTCAGTCTAGTAAATCCAATATATATATATATATATATATATATATATATATTATACATATAGGAATACATATTCATTAATAAATTCTGTTACTCTAGAGAACTCCAACCAAGCAAGAAAACTTTTGTTCTGAGAACTTGAGATTTACTGCCCTAGACTCTTTGAAGAATATTGAGCTTTGCCTGCAAATAATCCTGTTGAGATAACTTATTACTGAGAAAGGTACACAGCCACAATGGCTATTGTGCTTGAGTAAAGTACAACTTGAAAGGTATTTTAACCTTAGCAACTCTGAGACAAAGGACAGAAATGCCCTGAGGAGACTAGAGAGTAAAATCAACTCTGGTTTTCAAAAGAGTCCTGTCCTGCTTAAAGAAGGAACAGGTCTCTCATTTGTAGTGCACAGAGTATCCCCCCCCACACACAAAAATTATTGTCCATAACCTTGGAAACCACATTTGAAAGCCTACACACACATGGAAACTGAACAGCTCCCTGGTAAATGACCACTGGGTCAGGAAAGAAATAAATATGTTAAAAAACTTCCTAAAATTCAATGAAAATGAAAGAAAAACATACCCAAATTTATGGGACACCATGGAAGCAGTGTTAAAAGGAAAGTTCATAGCACTAAGTGCCTTCATAAAAAATTGGAAAGATCTCATACTAGCAGGTCACCAGAAAGCTTTAGAAATAAAAAGAAGCAAATATACTCAAGAGGAGTAGATTGCAGGAAATAATCAAACTCAGGGCTGAAATCAATAAATTAGAAACAAAGAGAATAAGTCAAAGAATCGACAAAATCTTTGAGAAAATCAGTGAACTTGACAAAACCCTAGCAAAACTAACTAAAGGGCAGAAAGACAAATAGTATGCAAATTAAGAAAATCAGAAATCAAAAGGATATCATAACAACAGACACTGAAGAAATCTAAAGAATCATTAGGTCTTACTACAACAGCCTGCATTCCACCAAATTGGAAATTCTAAGTGAAATGGATGGTTTTCTTGATAGATTTCACCTACTAAAGTTACATCAAGATCAGGTAAACAGTTTAAACAGCCCTATAACTCCTAAAGAAATAGAAGCAGTCATCAAAGGGCTCCCAACCAAAAAAAAAGCCCAGGGCCAGATGGTTTTAGTGCAGGATTCCACCAGACTTTCAAAGAAGAGCTAATACCAATATTCTTCACACTGTTCCACAAAATAGAAATAGACGGAACATTGCCAAACTCATTCTATGAAGCCACAGTCACAATGATACCTAAACCACACAAAGACTCCACAAAGAAAGAATTTCAGACCAATTTCCCTTATGAAATTTGATACAAAAATGATCAATAAACCATTTGCAAACTGAATCCAAGAACACAACAAATATATCACCCACCATGGTCAAGTAGGCTTCATACAAGGGATGCAGAGATTGTTTACCATATGGAAATCCATTAATGTAATCCACTATATAAACAAACTGAAAGAAAAAATCACATGATTATCTTATTAGATGCAGAAAAAGCCTATAACAAAATCTCACACCTCTTCCTGATAAATCTTGGAGAATTCAGGGATGCTAGGTGCATACCTAAATATAATAAAGTCTATATAGAGTAAGCTGATAGCCAACATCAAATTAAATGAAGAGAAACTCAAAGAAATTCCATTAAAATCAAAGCAAGACAAGGCTTCCCACTCTCTCCCTGTCTCTTCAATATAGTTCTTGAAGTTATAACTAGAGCAATAGGACAACTAAAGGAGATAAAGGAGACAAATTGAAGGGGAAGAAGCCAAAGTTTCCTGATTCACAGGTGTTACAATAGTATACATATGTGCCCCCCCAAATTCCACCAGAGAACTCCTATATCTGACAAACACCTTCAGCAAAGTGGCAGGATACAAGATCAACTAAAATAAATCAGTAGATATCCTGTACATAAATGACAAACAGGATGAGAAAGAAATTAGGAAAACAACACCCTTCACAATAGCCACAAACAATAGGAAGTATCTTGGTGTAACTCTAACCAATCAAGTCAAAGACCTATATTACAATAACTTGAAGTCTCTAAGGAAAGATATTGAAGAAGATATCAGAAGATGGAAAGATGACCCGTGATCATGGATCAGTAGGATTAACATAGTGAAAATGGCCATCTTACCAAAAGCAATGTACAGATTCTATGTAACCCTCAACAAAATACCAACACAATTCTTTACAGACCTTGAAAGAACAATTTTCAACTTCATATGGAAAAACTGAAAACCCAGAATAGCTAAGACAGTCCTACACAAATGTCCATCCCTGACTTCAAGCTATACTACAGAGCCATAGTAGCAAAAACTGCATGGTACTGGCATGTAAATAAACTGGTTGATCAATGGAATTGAATGAAGACCCAGAAATAGACCAATACACTTATGAACACTTGAGTTTGGCAAAGAAGCCAATACCATACAATGGAAAAAAGAAAGCATCTTCAACAAATGATGCTGGACTAACTGGAGTTCTACATGTAGAAAAATGCAAATGGATCCATATTTGTCACCCTGCACAAAACTCAAGTCCAAGCAGACCAAAGACCTCAACATAAAACCAAATACACTAAACTATTAGAAGAGCCTTGAACTCATTGGCACAGGTGACAACTTCCATATTTATCTTGCTTCACAAAACTAAACTCCAAGTGGATCAAAAGACCCCCAGTCAACATAAAACCAGATACACTAAACCTATTAGAAAAGAAAATGGGGAAGAGCTTTTACTGTAGTGGATGTAAACATATTTTTGTTTTGATCTTAAGTGTGGGATGGGGAACAGACTTGTGAGAGAACAGATGATGTTTATCCACTAGAAGACAAACTATCTCATGCAGGGGCTTGATTTTCACCAGCTGAAACACATCTTAGTACAGACTCTGAGAGGATCATATATATATATGAGCCCAAACAGGAGGCAGGGCTTTTTGGCTCTTGGTAGTGTTTGGGTGTTCATTGCTCCAGTTGGAGATGCTCCAGAGAACAATTTGGGGGCTCTGGGTTCAGGCTCCTGTTCCAGGTTACAGCAGCAGCTTGGGTTGAATTGCTGGTCTTCTGAAATCCTGCTGACTATGCCAGGGGAATCGCTCCCAGGAACTGAGTTCAAAAATGTCTTCTGTTCCCATTAACTTCTTTTTTTTCCTATATAGGGTAGGTGGTTGGAAGGGAGGTATAAGCATTAAGGAACCTCAAATAAAGTAGGTTTGGAAAAGGTTGAAGCCTACACTTGACCTCATTGGCATAAGAGACAACTTGTTGAACAGAACACCAACAGCTCAGGCTCTAAGATCAACAATTGATAAATGGGACCTCTTGAAACTGAAAAGCTTCTGTAAAGCAAAGGATATTGTCAACAGAACAAAATAACAGCCTACAAACTGGGAAAAGATCTTCACCAACCCTACACCTTATAAAGGACTAATATCCAAAATATATAAAGAACTCAAGAAATTAAAGACCATCAAACCAAATAATCCAATTAAAAACAGAGTACAGAGCCAAACAGAATTCTGGACAGAGGAATCCCCAGTGGCAGAGAAGTACTTAAAGAAATGTTCAATCAAATGCAAATCAAACATCTCTGAGATCCCATTTTCCACTTGTCAAAATGGCTGAGATAAAAAATTTAAGTGATAGTACATGGTGTTGTGGATGTGGAGTAAAGAAAACACTCCCCCACTGCTGGTGGGAGTGCAAACTTGTACAATCACTTTAGAAATTAATCTGGTGCTCTCTCAGAGAATTGGGAATAGCTCTATCTCAAGACTCAGCTATACCACTCTTAGGGATATACCCAAAAGATACTCCACCATACAACAAGGACATTTGCTCAATAATGTTCATAGCATCTTTATTTATAATATCCAGAACTTGGAAACAACCTAGATGTCCATCAACCAAAGAAAACGTGGTACATTTACACACTGGAGTACTATTCAGCTATTAAAATCAGGGAAATAATTAAATTTGCAGGGAAATGGATGGAACTAGAAAAGATCATCCTGAGTGAGGTAACCCAGACCCACAAAGACATTCATAGTATGTACTCACTTATAAGTGGATTTTAACCTTATAGCACAGAATAAATATACTACAATGCACAGACCCCCAACACGATAAGTAACAAGGAAGACCAAGGGAAGATGCTTAAATCTCACTCCAAAGGGGAAATAGAATAGACAGCAGTAGTGGATGAAGAGAGAGAACAGGTAGGAGAGGAAGCACAGAGAGAAATAAGGGTGGAGATCAGACGTAGGGTGATTGGGAGCAGGATGACAGAAGGCCTGCAGAAAAAGGAGAAACAGTGGGCAGGGGCATCTTTGTAACAAGACCTAAGGCAGGGTAGGCTCCTGGGAGGATATGAGGGGAACTCTAGCTGAGATGCCTAGTATCAGGGCCTCTGGAGACTGAAGAGGGCACACTCTAACTAAACAGGACTCCTAATGGAGGGAGGAGCACACCAACCCACCCGCAGAAACTTTGACCCCCACATTACCCTGCTGTTGGAGTATGGTCTGGTGCTTTGTACTTGTTAATTGCTTGCCTCCACCCCCAGATTCTTACTGTTTACAAGCAAACTGTCACATACCCCAAGTATTGCTTTTAACCTTGCTTAAGAAGTTATTACTGATTGGCATATTAATGGCCTAAACCTCACAGGGAAGAATGGGGTACGTGTGGCCATAATTTCTAGGCTTTAGAGGAGAAGGTTCTTGGGAGGAGAAGCTGACAGGAGGAATGCCATGGGATAGAAATGAGTCACACAGCCCCAGAGGATGAACTCTAAAGTTCCACATGGAAAGAAATGGCCCAGATGAACAACCTTAGCAAGTATTTTGGGATTATGGATAGGAGGTACCCCACGTAGACATTATTAGAAGCAGGTGGAATGTGATGGAGGCTGGGAGATAATAGAAGGTAGCTTAGGAGGTAGTATCTACCATGCCTCAGGTGAATTGAGGCTATTCTAAAATATATCAGGTGTCTGCATTTATTGAGTGTAAAAGTGGATAAATAATACCACTGTACTAATTATAAGAGTAATAATAAACATTTATCAGGCCCTACCATTAAATTAACAGCTGTACCCTGCCTAGAAGATGTGCGGGAATAAAGATAGAGCAGAGATTAAGAGACTGTCCAGCCAATGCCTCGCCCAAGCCAAGACCCACTCCATGGAAGAGATCCAACCCCTGACATTATTAACAATACTCTGCTATGCTTGAAGACAGGAGCCTAGCAGAGTTGTTCTCTGAGAGGCCACATCCAATGGCAGATTGAAACAGATGCTGAGACTCAGCCAAACATTGGGTAAAACACAGGAGTCTTATGGGAAAGTGAGGGGAAGGAAAAAAGGACCTAGAGGTGGCAGGAGCTCCACAAGAGCCAACTAACCAGGTGCAGAGGTGCTTGTGGAGACTGAAGCACCAACCAAGGACCATCCTGGACTGGGCCTAGGACCCTTATACAGATGTAGCCTATGTGCAGCTCAGCCTTCATGTGGGTCCTCTAGTAATGGGAGTGGAGGCTGTCCCTGACACGAACTCTCTTGCCTGTTTTTTTGATTACTTCCTCCTCATGGTGCGACCGCCTTGGCAGGCCACAAGGGAAGAGGACATGCTCAGTCCTGATACAACTTGATGAGCCTCATGAGGTGGGTGGGCAGGAGCTCCTATTTTCTGAGGAATAGGAAAGGGGGTGCAGAGGGAGGGTGGGACTGGGAGGAGAGGAGGGAGGGGCCTACAGCTAGGATGTAAAGTGAATAAATACATGATAATTTTTTAAATAAAAAATTTAAAAATTCAGTACAACAGAGTTTTCATTACTGGATACGTAGAAATTTAACTTTTAAAAATTTACTATTTAATTTCATTACTGTAGAAATGGATTACTATGCCAACTACTAATGGTTCTTTGAACATAACATTTTGACAATGTTTAAATTAAAATCTTAGACATTAGCTTTCACCCACAGGTGCCTTTATACTGTGTCCACCACCCAACTCTGTACTGAGATTCCCTATGTAGTCCTCCAACATCTAGCTTGGGAATAACCCTGACCTCCTCACCCACACGTTTTCCTTTCCCTGCCTGATTTTGTCTGGGTCTCACAACCAGTGAACCAGCCCAGTCTAGCCTTCCCTGCCTTCCCTGCAAAGGAACTCTATACTTGGGCCAGGATTCTCTCTTGTCCACCAGACCACAGGACTCTTCCATGTCACATCAAAACTTTCCACTCAGATCTGTCTACCCTCACATTCCCTGCTGAACAGGAAGCACATCCTGAATGCCAGCTGAGGCCCCTCTGTCCGTCTGACTTCATTTCCAACCTCTAGACATAACTCACTGCCACATCTCCTCTCCTCAGCCTGCTCCTTCTGCAACAAACTCAAAACTAATAAAGTCCACATGTCCAGATCTCTCAGGAATAGCAACAATATGAAAGATCAAGTTAGTATCTTCTCTTCAGAGACCTACCAGTCCTGTAGAAATGTTTACCAGTAAGAATTATCTATATGGGAAGATGGGCAAACCTTTTCACCAAGATGGTGCCGAAAGTGAAGAAGGAAGCTCCTGCCCTCCCAAAGCCAAAGGCAAAGCAAAGGTCTCAAAAACTAAGAAGTGCGGAAAGGCATCTACAGCCACAAAAAGAAGATCTGTATGTCACCCACCTTCTGGCTGTCCAAGACCCTGTGGCTCCAGAAGCAGCCCAAATATTCTCAAAAGAGCATACCCAGGAAGAACAAGCTTGACCACTGTGCAAATTTCCTGTGACCACCCAGTCAGCCATGAATAAAACAGAGGATAACAACACACTAGTGTTCGTTGTAGATGGGAAAGTTAACAAGCACCAGTTCAAAGAGGCCATGAAGAAACTCTGTGACATTGATGTGGCCAAAGTCAATACCATGAGAAGGCCTGATGGGGAGAAGGAGGCAAGGCATATGTTCAGTTAGCTGCTGATTATGATGCTCTGGATGTTACCAACAAGATTGGGATCATCTCAACTGGGTCCAGCTGGATAATTCTAAATATACACTTTTTTCTCTATTAAAAAAAGTATTATTTATATGCACCCAAGACACAATAAAAACAAAACAAAACATAAACCTCCTCAAAGAATTCAAGGAGTTTAAAGGAGACACAAAGAAACAACTCAATGAAATCAAGGATAACGAACACATACAGAATAAATCCTGAGTTGATGCCCAAGGAAACACAAACATAAGGCTGATAGAAATGATTAAGACAATCTAAGATTTTAGAACAGAATTCAGCTAGGCTATAGAACCAATGAAGAAGCCTCAAGCTGAAATGAAGAAATCTAAAGACCCAATTAGATCAACTAGAAAACTCAAAGAAAAGCCTTACAAGTAGAGTGAATCAAGAAGGAGACAGATCAAGTCTTGAAGGTTAAAATAGAGGATCAAGACCAATTAAGGAAGGAATATGAGAGAAGAAGAAAGAGGAGGAGGAGGAGGAAGACAAAGAGGAAGAAGAAGAAGAAATACAGGAAAGAAACACACAGGAAATGTGGGACACCATGAAAATATCAAAATTATGAATCATACATGGGGGAGAAGAATCCCAGGTCAATGGCATAGGCCAGGTCGTCAACGAGATCATAGAAGAAAATACCCCCAAATTAAGGAAAAACACACTCATATAGATTTAAGAAGGACACAGGACACCACATATATAATAAGACCAGAAAAGAAAATCCCCACAGGATATCATAGTTAAAATACTAAGTATACACAATGAAGGAAGCATATTGAAAGCTGCAAGAAAAAATAAAAGTCACAAATAAAGGAAAATCCATCAAAATAACAACTGACATTTCAATGGAAGCTTTGAAAGTTTGAAGAGCCTAGAGCAATGCATTCCAATTCCTAAAAGACTGTGACAAGCAACATAAAATTATGTCCTCAGGAAAACTATCTGCTATGTTTGAAGGAACAATAAAAACTTTCAATAACACAGAGAGCCTAGAATATTGTATCCAGCAAATGAAACCTAAGGAAAATACAAGAAACATTATTTCAAGCTAAATAAAGGCATAAGCTTAGCAGAGAGATTGTGTAGAGTAACATGAAGCCATAATTATTAGAGCACAAAATACCACTGAATACACAAATCACAACACAAAAAACCAATAACATAATGATCACAATTATCATCTACATTTTAATATTAGCTTTAGATATCTATGGCCTCTATTTCCCAACCAAAAGCATAGATTGGCTGAATGGATAAAGAAACAAAATCCGTCTATCTGTTGCCAAGTAGAAACATATCTTAGTTTTAAAGATAGGCAATGCCTTAGCGTTCTCTGGTAGAATTTTGGGGTCATTTATGTATACTATCATATCATTTACAAATAGTGGTACTTTAGCTTTTCCATTTCCAATTTGTATCCCTTTGGTTTCCTTTAATTGTCTTACTGCTCTAACTGGGACTTCAAATACTATATTGGATAGATACAGAGATAGTGGGCAGCCTTGCACTGTCCTTGCATTTAGTGGAACTGCTTTAAGTTTCTCTCCATTTAACCCAACAGGCTATTGGGTTGTATATTTCCTTTATTGTGTTTAGATATGCACCTTGTCTCCAAGACTTTTTAACATGAAGAGATGTTGCATTTTGTTAAAGGTTTTTTTCTGCATCTAATGAGATGATTGAGGGTTTTTTTTTCAGTTTTTTATATGGTGGATTATGTTGATGTATTTTTATATATTGAACCACCCAGCATCCTTGGGAAGATGCCTACTTCATCATGGTGGATGTGTTCTTGGATTCGGTTTGTGAACATTTTACTGAGTGTTTTTGCATCAATGTTCATGAGGGAAATTGGTCTGAAGTTTTCTTTGTTGAGTCTTTGTGTGGTTTAAGTATCAGGTTGACTGTGGCTTCATAGAATGCGTTTGGCAATGTTCTTTCTGCTAGCATTTTCAGTGTTACAAGGTTAGGTCTTTTACCCATTTGGAGTTACTTTTTGTGCAAGGCAATAGATTTCATTCTTTTGCCCAGTTTTTCCAGAACTATTTGTTAAAGATACTATCTTTTGTATTAGGGTATGTTTGGGCAACTTTGTCAAATATTAAGTTGTTGAAGTTACATATACTCATGCTTGTATCTTTAATTTTGTTACACAAGTCTAAATGACTGTTTTTCTGTGCTAGTACCATATTGTTTTTATTACTATGGCTCTATAATATGTTTTAGGAACTGGAATTTTGATTGCTTCAGCACTCTTCTTTTTGCCCAGGATTGTTTGGTTATCTAAGATCTTTTGTGATTCAATTAAAAATTTAGTATAGTTTTTCTATCCTTGTAAAGAATAAGATGAGGGTTTTGATTGGGACTGCATTGAATCTGTAAATAGATTTTGGCAAAATGGTCATTTTCACAGTATTAATTCTACAAATCCATGAGTAAGAGATGTTTTTCCATTTTCTAGTGTCTTCTTCTACATTTTTCTTTAGAAGGTTAAAGTTTTCATTGAAGAGGCCATTCACTTCCACAGTTAGATTTATTCCTAGATATTTTCTTTCACTTTTTTTCTGAAGTTATTGTGAATGGAAGTATGTCTATATTGTCTCTTGTGTATGTTTTTCAGTTGGTATATTAAAAAACTATTGATTTTTGCAAGTTGATTATGTATGTTGCCACATTGCTGAATTATTTGCTTTTTAAAAAGTCATTTCTAGAAAATTTCTGAAAATTGGGGGATCTTTAATACATAGCTCATGTCATCTGAAGATAGGGATAATTTGACTTCTTCCTTCCCAATGTGTATCTCTTTAATTTCCTTCTTTAGACTTATTTTTTTCAGCTCTTCTTTGGAGCACAATGTTGAGAAGCAGTGGGGATACTGGGCATCCCTGTCTCACTCCTGACTTCAGGAGATCTGCTTCAAGCCTTTCTGTGTTTAGGATGATGTTGGCTATGGGATCATCTTCATAGCTCTTATTATGTTGAGGAATGTTCCCTCTGGCCTTACAGTCTCTAGGACCTTTACTGTGGAGGCATGTTGTGTTTTGCCGTAGGTATTTTCTGCACTTATTGAGATGATTCTGTGATTTTTGTCTTTAAATCCATTTATGTGGTTTATTACACTTATTGACTTGTGTTTGTAGGACCATCCCTACACTTCAAGGATAAAGCCAACTTGCTCACAGTGCATACTTTTTGATCTATGTTTGTATTTGGTTCCAAGTATCTTAATGAACATTTTTGAATCTATGTTCATCAAGATTATTGGCCTGTAATTTTTCTTTTTCTTTTGTTTCATTCGCTGGTTTTGGTTTTTGAGTAATACTGGCTTTGTTTAAGTAGCTTGGGGATGCTTCTATTTCATTTTTTGTTTTGCCTTGATTTGTTTTTTAATTGTTTGAGAAGGACTTGGTCTGTCTTTGAAAGTCTGTTAGAAATCTGTTGTGAATTCATCTGGCTCTAACTTTTGTTTTTTGTGGGTTTTTTTTCCCCAGGGGCAATTTGTTTTTGTTGCTTTGTTTTGTTTTATCTGAAAGACTTTATGTTACTGTAATATACTTATAAAATACTGTATTATTATATGCAATATCATATGCTTACTATATTATATAGAATATAATACATTAATATAATGTAACAATACATTACTATAATATAATATATTGCTTAGAATGTATTGCTGCAGGTTCTTCTGGTTTGGAATCTTTCCACTGTGAAATCAACTGATCTTTTTATGGGCTTTCTTTTATTTATGGCTTGCAGTTTTTCTCTTGCAGCTTTCAATACACTTTCTTTTTTTCTATATACTTAGTTTTTTTGACTATGTGATGTCATGGGGAATTTTAATGCATTTATTCATGTTGCGGACTTCTTGGTTTAATGTTAGTGGCTTGGCTGAATCTAGAAAATCATACATTTCTTTTAGATTTCCTTCTTAATGGAGTGCAGGTTTTTAAAATATCCTTTTATAATATTCTGAATTTATTTGATGCCACTTGTAGTATTTCCATGTTCATTTCTGGGTGTGTTTATTTGGGTCCCTCTTTTTTTTGCTTAGTTGTGCCAGGGAGCTTTCAATTTTGTTTTTCTTCTGAGAGAATTGGATCTTACAGTTGTTGATTTTTAAAATTTTTCTTTGTTTCTATTTTGTTGATTTCTGCTTTCTATTTTTTATTACTTCTTGATGGCAAGTTTATTTGTATTTATTTTTTGTTGTGTTCTCTCCAAACTTTATGATGTGCATTATTAAATAATTTATTTGTATTGTTTCTGATTTTTTAATAGACACTTAGAGCTATAAATTTTTCTCATAGGACTACCTTCAATGTGCCCTAGAGATTCACTTGTGTTGTTTTCATTTTGAATTAGTTCCAGGAAGGTTTTATTTCATTTTTGACATAGTCATCATTCTGTAATATGTTGTTTAATCTCCATGAATTTGTATATTTATTAAAGATTTGTTTGCAATTTATCTTAAGTTTTATTGCATTGTTATCAAATAGGATACAAGGGGTGAGTTCAAAAATTTTGAGTTGTTATGATTTATTTTGAATTTCAGGATGTGATCTATTTTAGAAAAAAAAGTGTTGTGGAACAAAATGTATATTCTTTGGTGTTTGGATAGACTATTCTGTATGTATCAGTTAAGTCCATTACACTGGAAAACATTTAATCAGGGCTGGCTTAATGTTCAGAAGTCTAAGTCCATTATTGTCATAGTGGGGAACATAGGCAGACATGATGCTGAAAAGGTAGCTGAGTAGCTGAGAATTCTTCATCTTGATCCACAGAGAAGAAGGAAATTGTGTGGCACACTGGGCATAGCTTGAGCATAGGATTCCACAAAGCCTGCCTCCACAGTGACATAGTTCCTCCAACAAAGCCACACCTGTTCCCAGAAGGCCATGCCTCCTTATAATGCTGCTCCCTGTAGGCAAAGTATTTGAACACTCAAGTCTATGGGGGCCTTTTCTGTTCAAACCATTACAACACTCTAATGCATGTTCATTATAAGTAAACTTACAGAGTGTAGATTCTGTGCTAAAATCTTAATGGAAAACTCTCCATACACAATCTGTAGATTGCTTTTGGTAAGAGCCATTTTTACTGTGTTGATTCTCCCAGTCTATGAGCATGGGAGATCTTTCCATCTTCTGATATCTTCTTCAATTTCTTTCTTCAGAGACTTGAATTTTTTTTCATACAAGCCTTTTACTTGCTTGGTTAGAATTACACCAAGATACTTTATATTATCTGTGGTTATTGTGAAGAGTGTGGTTTCTGTATCTTCTTTTTCAGTCCATCATTTTGTCATTTGTTTATAGGGGCTACTGATTTTTTTTTTAGTTGATTTTGTATCCAGCCACTTTGCTGAAGGTGTTTATCAGTTGTAAGAGTTCCTTGGTAGAATTTTTTGGGTCACTTATGTATACTATCATCTCATCCATGAATAGTGATAATTTGACTTCTTCTTTCCACTTTGTATGCCCTTGATGGCCTCTAGTTGTCTTATTGCTCTAGTTAGGACTTCAAGTACTATATTGAAGAGATACAGAGAGAGCGCATAGCTATGTTTTGTCCCTGATTTCTGTGGAATTTATTAAGTTTCTCTCCATTTAGTTTGAAGTTGGGGCTAAGGCTTGCCTTTACTATGTTTAAGTATGGGCCTTGTATCCTTGCTCTCTCCAACACTTTTAACATGAGTGCATGTTGGATTTTGTCAAATGCTTTTTCAGCATCCAAGGAGATGATCAAGTGGGTTTTTTCTTTCAGTTTGTTTATATGGTGGATTACATTGATGGATTTCAATATATTGAACCATCCCTGCATGCCTGGGAGGAAGCCTAGTTTGTCATATAGAATGTCATATTTAAAAATTTTTAATTTTATTAATTTATTCAGATTACCACTCAATTGTTATCCCATCACTTGTATCCTCCCATTCCTCCCTTTCTCCCACTTTCACCTTATTCCCCTCCCCTAGGTCTAAGACTGAGGGGGACCTCCATCCCCACTATATGGTCATAGGCTATCAAGTCTCATCTTGGTAGCCTGATTATTCTTTGAGTGCCACCAGGCCTCCCCAACAAGGGGAGGTGGACAAATATGGAGCACTAGGGTTCATGTCAGAGTAAGTCTCTGCTCTCCGCATAACTGTGGAGAATGTCCTGTCCATTGGCTAGATCAGAGTAGGGGTTTGATGTTTACTACTTGTATTGTCCTTGGTTAGTGCAATGTTTGAGCAGACCCCCTGGGCCCCAATCCACCCATCACAATGTTCTAAACTAAACACCACCAAACCAAATAACCTAATTGAGAAATGGGGCTCAGAACTAAACAGAGAGTTCTCAACAGAGGACTATCGAATGGCTGAGAAACACTTAAAGAAATGCTCAACATCTTTAGTCATCAGAGAAATACAAATCAAAATGACTCTGAGATTCCATCTTACACCCCTCAGAATGGCTAAGATCAAAAATTCAAGCGACACCACATGCTGGCGAGGATGTGGAGAAAGAGGAACACTCCTTCATTGCTGGTGGGAATGCAAACTGGTACAACCACTTTGAAAATCTGTCTGGTGTTTTCTCAGAAAACTGGAAATAGGGCTTCCTCAAGACCCAGCTATTACCCCTACCCAGATCTAGCCAATGTACAGGACATTCTCCACAGTTGAGTGGAGAGTAGGGATTGACTTTCACACGAACTCTGGTGCCCCATATTTGACCATGTCCCCTGATGAGGAGGCCTGGTGGCACTCAGAGAAAGGATAGCAGGCTACCAAGAAGAGACTTGATACCACATGAGCATATACAGGGGGAGGAGGCTCCTTCAGTCACAGTCATAGGGAAGGGGAGTAGGGGGAAAGCGGGAGGGAGGGAGGAATGGGAGGATACAAGGGATGGGATAACAATTGAGATGTAATATGAATAAATTAATAAAATAGACATATTAATAAAAACAGACCTAGCTATTCCACCCTTTTGAATATACCCAGAAAATGCTCCACCACACAAGGACATATGCTCAACCATGTTCATAGCAGCCTTATTCATAATAGCCAGAACCTGGAAACAGCCTAAGTGGCCCTCAGTTGAAGAATGGATAAAGAAACTGTGGTACGTTTACACTATGGAATACTACTCAGCTATTAAAAACAAGGAAATCCTGAAATTTGTGGACAAATGGATGGGACTAGAAATGATCATAATGAGTGAGTTAACCCAGAAGCAGAAAGACTCACATAGTATATGCTCACTTATAATTGGGCACTAGCCCAAAAGGCATGTCCCATGAAAATCTTCACTTACCAGGAGATTGGGATAGATGTGAGGACATCCTACTGACACTCTAAGTAAGAGAAATATAGGAGATGGGGAAGTAAAATGATACTTTTGATCTGTTCTTGGAATAGGTTTGCAAGTATTTTATTGAGTATTTTTGCATCAATGTTCGTAAGAGAAATTGGTCTGAAATTCTTTTTCTTTGTTGAGTCTTTCTCTGGTTTAGGTATCAAGGTGACTGTGGCCTCATAGAATGAGCTTGGTAATGTTCCTTCTGATTCTATTTTGTGGAATGTACTGAGATAATTGGTATTAGCTCTTCTTTGAAGGTCTGGTAGAATTCTGTGCTAAATCCATTTTGCCCTAGGCTTTTTTGGTTGGGAGACTTTTTTGGTGTTAGTTTAAGCATTTTATTTCATTTCTGATTCCAACTGCTTTTTTAAATTTTTAAATTTTAATTTATTGTAATTTATTCAGATTACATCATGATTGTTGTCCCCTCAATTGTGTAATCCCATTCCCTCCCTCCCTCTTCTACTCTATTCTCCTCCCCACAAAAAGAAGGGGACTTTCTGGTTGGGAGACTTTTTATGACTGCCTCAATTACCTTAGGAGATATAATACTATTTAATTTGTTTACCTGATCTTGATTCAATTTTGGTAATTGTTAGCTATCTAGAAAATTGGCCATTTCATTTAGATTTTCAACTTTTGTGGCATATAGGCTTTTGAAGTAAGACCTAACGATTCTTTGTAGTTCCTTGGTGTCTGTCTTTGTCTCCCTTCTCATTTCTGATTTTGTTGATTTTAATATTCTCTCTTTGCTTTTTAGTTATTTTGGCTAAGGATTTGTCTATCTTGTTGGTTTTCTCAAAGAACCAGCTTTTGGTTTCATTAATTCTTTGAATTGTTCTCTTTGTTTCTAATTTATTGATTTCAGCACTAAGTTTGATGATTTCTAGCCATCTACTCCTCTTGGGTCTCTGCTTTTTGTTCTAGAGCTTTCAGACATGCTGTTAAGTTGCTTGGATTGGATTGCTCCAATATCTTTATGAAGG